>OY294052.1:5508347-5673561 GCA_958510825.1 Brachypterus glaber
TATGAAGCTGAAGTTTGCAACGTTTTTTTGGAACAAAAATTCAAATAGTATATTAAAGCACTTATTCCATAACACGTTTTTAGCGCACTAGTACTCTTGTTTTCTAAACTTGTACTCGTTCGCTAAAAACGTATGTTATGAAACTAGTACTTTAATATACTATTTGAATTTTTGTTGAAAAACATTGCAAACTTTAGCTTCATGATAAAGTACTGTATAGAAGCTAATAATCCTTCGGGTGATTAGGCCACTCGCCTATCGGCTCGTGTCCCAGAATTCACCCTCATTAATTAAGAGCAATTATTATAGGCTCGTTGAATAATATACTATTATCAAATAAGTAGGTACTTAATAGTATATTACGCACCGAGTACGCGAACCTAGGTTTTAGACACGCGAGTGTATTGCTGAGTAACAAGTTTCAACCAAATCCGAGCAACTTTAAAAAATCTAATCTACCATATTGGATCCGCCATTTTGAATGCTAGCTTTTAAATTCTGACCTTGTATTCAGATTCAGCGACCCAAAAACATACAATATAATATCAGGTTTTTTCAAGAAAAATTTTTTCAGCACAATTTTGGCACGAAAACTTTATTTTCACTGCAACTACGGTGAGGGGCTGGTGGGGAGTGACTATTGTTTACACAGTACGCGTAAAGAAAGAGAAAGAATGTGTAAACTCACAGTCTAATGTCGTAAAATGACTGACAGGGGTACAGTGTTGCCGATTGGAAACATATAGTAGTTTAATTTTAATAGATTTTATATACTATATTATTAAACATAATTATAGCATACACAATCAAGTTTTTTACATTTTAATTTAAGTATAATGATTTGAATTCATAATAAGGTGGAAACTACGCAACATCGCTACTAGGTAGCCTGAAAGTCGACTAGCGACATCTACATTTTACACCACAAAGCTGTATCGCGTTTCTGTTAGTAAATAAACAAACAAAAAGATGACACCTTCATAAGCATTGGTCTGAAATTACTTCTTGAGGTAAAAGTTCTTTGATATCTAAGCTAATCTTTTCTCTCTGGGCAATGGTAGAGAAAAAATATTTATTTTTTTTTAATCTATAATAAAGCAATAAAAGATTATTACTAATCAAGATAGCAGAAGTATCAGATGTGTGCATCGCAGAATCTAATAAAGATACCCCATTTAAGAGGATTAAGTTCATTGGTATTAAAATTCCTTTAAAGATGATCGATTTTTCGATTAAATAAAAATCCGGAAATTTTTCTTCTTTAAAATAAAATTAGATTTTTTTTCTGCTTAGACTATCTACATAATAGCTATGTAAATGAATTGGTAATTTGTTAGGGATTATTACGTCATAATTCCTTTTGCATATTTGCAGGATAATTTATTCCAGATTAAATTGTAGAAAATTTAGGTCAAACAAAATTACTTGATCCCTAAGTTAGTACAGGCTTTACTATTATAAGTAACTAAAGTTTATTTTTTAAGGTATAGTTATTTTAAATTTGCCGCTAAATACACTGAAGCATGTGGCTTGTTTTGAATGTCAACATAACCAAAATTTATAATTTTTGTTTACTTACTTTGTTTTTATGATGTTTTGATGTAAAAAAAGATAAAGCTGTTGCTAAAAACACTTTTGTATTCCTGTAGAAAAAAAATTTGCTTATAAAATTGCTTTTATTCCAATAATTTAGAGGAATAAACCATTGTTTTGGTTTGGACTTTTTTCTTCTCGTTAATGGCACGTCAACGTTTTACGGTTGTGTAAATTGGGCCTAGTCATTTCGCTTACGCATGCGTATCTTACGTTGCTATGGTAATTTCGAGATTGACATAACAAATTACTCACCAATAAGCAGTGATTCAGATAGAATGTGATTTAAAACACAAAACACAATCGTTAACTTGTAAAAAAATAAACAGTAAAACCAACAGTTGTTACTTTTTGAGCTAAAAAATTGTCTTTCTTTTTTACTCAAAAATAATAGCACATGGGCAACCACTCTCCGCTTGCTTACACTCTACTGAGTAAACATTGTCACGTAGAGAGCAGCATCTGACAAGAAACTAAAGGGTGATCCAAGGTACACTATATCAAGGTACAACAGTCTCCCCTACTTTGGTAAGCTAAAGTGTTAATTATACCATTTAAAAGAAATTAAAAAGAACCAAATTTTAATCCGTATACAGATAATAAAACATAAAAATGCTGAAAAAATGAGAAAAAAGTTTACTGGATAAAAAGGCTTTTTAAGGATTATGGTAGTAGCGAGGATAGTAAGTTGATTAAAAATGAACTAACTGTAATTAGTTGGTTAATTAAATTTTATTATTTAATTTTAATTTATATTTATATTTTTCAGAGTCTATTAAAAAGGTTAATGCTGTTTCATTATTTAACAAGTTTAAACACTGCGTCATAAAGTTATTCAAAGCATTTCAGAAATCTGCAAATATTTACAAGTAATGAAGGAAGACTAGTTATCGAAAGGCTTTCTAAAAATAAGTCGTTTATGAACATAAAACAGTTGCTAGTGATGCAGGTCCGTGAACTTTGTTGGAATATAAGCTATAAATAGGATTCGTACTGTTTCACAGAGACAACACAAGTTCTTAATGTGAACGTATAAAACAAGCCCTGAAGATATGTAATGCTGGGCGTTCCATTATGTTCTCTTCACAGTGTATTCTTCCAAATACTTAAACACAAGTTTAAACCTCTTTGCTTTTGGGGGATAACTTTGAAAATCAATAGGGTTTTTCCTCTCATAGAACTTGATTCTACCTGAAAATGTTAAGTCGATCGGATACTTCAATTTTGGTAAAATTTCGAACGCGAATGCGTCAAATTTCATAAATTAATTCAAGTTTACCTTGATCTCTTGTAGATTTCTTTTGTTTTCTTAGATTAGACTTTGATAGTTTAAATTAGTTTCGTTTTGTTTATTCAAATTCAAATTTTTGTGATCTTCTAAATCGTTTAATATAAGGATATCGGTTAAAGGCGAGTTTTGGGCTAAATAAGAACAATATGTTTGTTTAAAAAAGTGCAAATTAATGAAAAGAAATTATAAAAAACCGTTAACTAAGTTTATTTGTAAAAAAAATATTGAATTTTTGTTAACAATCGTAAACATGACAACAATGATAAACTAAATCTTGAAAAAAATAGTATATTGTTTTACTAAGAGGAAAAGTGAAGCTTTTTTTACTAGTCTGTAGAATTTACGGACGACGCGAAGCGGAGTCCGGAAACTACAGACGAGTAAAAAAAAGCACTTTTCCTCTGAGTGAAACATACTATTTTTTCTTCAAGCGTCCTAAATATAATATATATATATATATATATATATATATATATATATATAATATATATATATATATATTTATATATAATATATTTTTTATATTAGTTTTTGCATTTGATTTATTTAGTAATTAGGTATGTTTTTCATTAAAGTTTTTTTTTATTGAAATCGTTTTAACATTATTTAAAAATATAATTTAACAAACTTATCTATGAACAGACTTATTGATTTTTATTAATTGTAATATTAAAAGTACAATTTTGCAATTGGCAACTTTTTATTGTAAATCCATCTTCAGAGGTATTAGATTTGCTTGAATTGGTACTAGTTGTTTGGACTACTGTATTTAGTTTTTTAACAGAATGGAGTTCCAAATCTTCAATAACAATTTTTTTTTTTTGAATATTACCATCAATCAAAACATTTTCTTTATTAGTATCAGCAGGGTCTTCCATATTAACAAAATTAACCGCATCAACTATATTTGAATTTGTAACAGTACAAGTTGCTTTTGGATTTAAAATCCTTTCGGCTGTTTGCTTTTTATTTGCCAATGACTCATCTATATAACCTTCAGCACTGTGCTGGATTTCCAGCCTCCATGTCTTTTCAATGATGCCAAATCACCACCTGCATCTACTAACCATGTAGCACTTGATCTACGTAGACAATGTCCAGTATAATTTTTAGGATTTTGCAATTTTAAGAATGTTGCTACGTCTTTAGGTATAGAAGAAATTTTATGAATACCCATAACCACTTTGTGGCAAGTTCCCTCTTTATATCTTATAAAAAATCTTGCAGTGGACATATCTGCAGGTCGAAGAGCTGCATAGGATCTGTAAAGGTTTAGGTATTTTTCTCCTAATATGGTGAAGGAACGGGATGTTTTGTTTTTTGATTCCCTAATTTTGACGAGTAACAATTTTCCCAAATCTTCAATATCATTTATTGTTAGCTGGACAAGTTCGTCACATCTTAATGCTCCCGACATTCCAAATAGCAAAACAATCTAAAAAAAATAACTTAATTAGGAACAAGTTGAAGAATATTTATTTCTGGTTTTTACCTTTGCAGCTAGGTAAATACTGTTTGGTGCTTTATCCATAAAAAAGTCAAACTGTTCCTTAGTTAAAGTTTCCGATTTTTTTGGTTTATAACCTTCGCTTTTACGTTTTAGGAAGGCTGTTAGTTTTGTAAATTTTCCAATATTTACATTCTTTTTAATGTCCAGTTCAGTTTTTAGCATGGAATATTGCGACCACAAAGTGGAACTTTTTAAATCTTTGGACAGTCCGGAAAAATAGGCCAATAAAACATTTTCGGAATAAACTTTAGTCTTCTGTTCCCTAGCCCATTTTAAAAATTTTTCGTATGCTAAATCATAAACTTTTCGAGATTTTGATGGTATTAATTTGTCCAGTGTAGCATTTGCTATTTCGGAGAGATTTGGAGGTGTACAATCCATATACTCTTCTTCTTCGATCATTTTTAATCAATTTCACACAATTTCACAAGGTTTTTGCACAAAATTTCGCACTGTTTACAAAATAAACTACCAAAACAAACAATGGCTGCCATCAACATCAAATAGTGCTGCGGCCAGGTGGCGGCTTCGCTAACTAACTTTTTTTTACAGAGTACAACAATGAGCCCATTTTTTAACTGTAAAAAAATAGATCACTTCTATCTAGTGTGTTTAGTTATAAAATATTAACATTTTAGTACGCTTGAAGAAAAATAATATTTGTAAAAAAAATATTGAATTTTTGTTAACAATCGTAAACATGACAACAATGATAAACTAAATATAATATTTGAAATGTATAATAAATATACTGTACAATATTTAATTAATGTCTCTATTTAAAACTACAGTTTAAAAGTCTCTTAAAACTTTTTCATGGAAATAGTTATTTAACACGTTGAAAGCCACATTAAATTACTAGTGGGGGTCACACTATCCCATGCGACTTCAGGCTTTAGGTTACTATATAATAACGTTGGATTGAATTATTAGTATAAATACTTGATAATCACTAAAAAACTAGTCTTATAAGTCCAACCTAATTACACACTGTGTATTTTATACCATGTTAAATCCGGAAAAATTAACAACATAACAACAAAATATTTTTATTTTACAGCCAATCGCAGTAAACACAACACAATACACTTAGCGCTGTAGAACTTAACTTGACATTTGAACTATCGCAATGTTGCCAAATCATGCATTGACATATGTCAAAATTCGTAATTAAAATATGTTCCCGGATGTAAAAACGACTGAAATGTTGACTAAGTACTTATTTTTTATGTATATATAATAATGTAAAGTCTTATCGTTGCAGGCGATTTTGCCCAAAATACGATACCCTTCTTTGTCGTTTTCATAGGTGGAAAAAAAATTGCTGAGAGCTGTAAAGAGTTAAAAAAAAAGAACAAAAATGTTTTCATATAAATTAAAAGAATAAAACAAGATTTAAGATATAATTTACAAGGTATTAATTGAGAGTTTCGCGTTTAAATTTCACGTATAAAAATTATATTCCGCATTGAATAAAAAATCGCTTTAGAAATCTGCATGAGAAATTTATTATTGCGTCCTCTTTAAAAAGTGGCTTTAAAATACGAAACCGGAGAAAAAATGTGGTGTTCGCCGAAAAAAGAGACTTTTAAATGAAAGTTAATTCTGAGGAAAAAGCAAAAATAATCTATTTTTCAAGTTTTATGTTTTATTGCAAAATTATTAAAGAGTTATACACATATTTAAAGTAGGATTTAAGACTCGGATCAAGGATGGCCTGCACGGGGCCGGAACCTAAATTGGGTGTTACAAGGAAGCCGGTAAAGACCGCTCTCGACGAGCGGGCTTATACCAAGCTAAAGGAGCAATGGAGGACGGGCGCCGGTTGCCGGCAAGCTAGGGACTTCCTGGCTGGCCCAAGCAAATCGAAGACCGACTGGTTGCTGGAAAAAGGAAGAACTGCACTCAGACAACTTGTAGGGGTCCTGACGGGCCACTGCAAGCTAAGGAAGCACCTGGCAACAATGCGGATTCTAGAGAGTCCGCTATGCCCAGAGTGCGAAGAAGATGAAACATCCTCTCATTACTTAGCCGAGTGTGTCAGATACGACAGGATCAGGTTGCAAGTCTTTGAAACTCAAAGACTCAACCAAGAGGAACTAAGAGATTTCCCCTGGGCAAATATCCTGACCTTTATTGAAAGGACGGGAAGGTTCAAGGAGGACTCAAATTAGTAAATGGCTGGGATTGCCTGGGGCCAGAAATGGCCCAGTTATCAGCTTTGACCAACCCAAAAATTTACTACTACTACTAAGGTAGGAGAAAGAGGGGGAATTCCCCCGTATACCGGGCAATGTCGCACAGCTTCTGAGGAAATGAGTTTACCTTATAATAAAATTACAAAAAAACGTAAGACAAGGGTCTTATTTTATGAAATTTTAGTCCCCGCCTCATTCAAGAACCTCCATGACATAAAGTGTTCCTTTATATAAACCTATACCGACAGATTGGGTCTGTATCTGTTGGAAATACACTAATCCTACTGATAAACCAGGTGCGAAGTGATATTTAGCAAATGAAGCAAAAAAAAAATACATTAAAATATTTAATGGTGCAAGGGAAATTCGGGAAAACTTTTAAGTGTTTTTTTGTTATCATTCTGATGTAAACGAATTTTTCTTAGCATCTTAGAAATGTTTTTCATTGGATAGCTTTTAGATTTTAACTTTCTGTTTTGGCGCTGGAATAAATATATATTTTATTAAATTCTTAATATGGTGACTGAAGTTCGCTGTTATATGAATATATACTGCGTGTTTGATATTATACAAAACAGAGAAAACAAAGATCAAGGCTGACGATATTTTTTTTTTAAATAAATCACAGTGCATCGGGCGGGACGTCTCCCCACTACAGTCACTTCAGGCTTGATCTGATCGTTTAATCTTTGTTTTGTATAATCTCGAACTAACGGTAGATAATTATAATTAATATGCGGATGAAGAAGGGTAGAATGTATATTCTATAACTAGTAGGAAATAGACAATATTCCGCGCGAGCGGAAAGTTTGTCATACGAGCCGGCAGGCGAGTATGACGGTCCCGCGAGCGCGGAATGACTATTCCATACGTGTTGTAGACTATACTTTTTCGTCGACTGTAAAATAAAACACTGTATGGCTTTAAACTTAGGACAAGGTTAAAAACAATGTTTTTTGGGACTCGACCTTGCAAATGCAACAAAACACATATTTTTAAATAAAGAAATTAATGTTATTTAATAATTTTATCAAATCAGTACTTAAAAAAAGATTTTTATTTAATTCTAGCACATATTTACAAATTATAATGGAAAAATTAAAGGTTATGTCAGATTGTTGTGACAGATATCAGGTTTAAATATTTAACAATAGATGGAGTAGTTTTAATTGTTTAAACTAAATTGATAAAAAACTGGTCAAATATTAGGAAAAACTAATAAACTTTATGTAATATTAACGCAAAACTTTAAATTGAATTAAATTATTCAATATTTCATGGTAAAATATATATATATATATTTTTGCTAATTTTGCTACAGTTTTCTTTACTTTTATAAAGCCTTCTTAGAAAAAAACAATACTATAAATTTTACAGTAGGAGAAAGTCGTCCAAAACGGGGACGTCGGGTGAAATGGGGACGTAAGCTCACACATTGGTCAGTGCAAGTATATCATTAATATAGCGGCAACTTCAAATATAATTTTAATAAACTGTCATGTAACAAATGTCTCTATGATATGACAGGTTAATGAACAAATGGCATTTGTAGTTACCGTTGTTCTAGTAATGACGGCGGTATGGACTTATCGCCTTATCGCCTTTTTCTGGGCTGTATTTTAATATATATTTTAAACGTCTAAAAGTGCAAATCCAACAATCTGCTCCAGTCCAAAGGCTCAACCCTTGGGGGTCGCGTGTAATAGACTTTGAAACGATACTATAAATCATGAACAAAAACCAGAGTACACACGTCACGTGGTCTGCACGATAAATCCGTCCTGTCCATCACAAGTGCACAAAAACAGACGACTATACATCATTGTACACGCAGAAACTGATTTTTTATAAATTCAAGTAATTATTTGGCCAATGGGCAATGATTTTTAATTACGAAAAGTGATTTTTCGTATAATTTAAAGTAAAAAATTAGTTATAATTTAAATAATTCATCAATCAATTTTTTCAGTCATCGTACAGACTGCACAGCTTTGGGCTGCCAGTCTGTAGGATGATTAAAAAATAGATTGCTGTAATATTTAATTAACATTTTTATAATTTTGATTAAAATTAAAAAAATCGAATTCTTATTAATTATAATTAATTATAAAGTAATTAAATAATTATTTAAGAAGCACACTGGTATTTTCAAAAAATAATCAGATGATAGATATTCTAATTTTTTTTTTTAACCTTACTTTTTATTAGTCGATATTATCTAAAGCTCCACATTATAAACCCTAATATACGTGACGATGTCCAATTTCCAATGTCCAGGACTCTATATCTTAAAAAACAAGTTTTAGGAAGCTGAAATTTTGCAAACAGTTATCCCCTACCTTAAACAGGTGCACGAGTAGGTATATTTTAGACCGCCTTCTTCAATTTAAAAAAATATTTTTCTTTGTGCACAAAAACAAATGACAATAGATCATTTTGCAATGGCCAATCTGTTTACATTGTTCTTGTCAACGATGATCAATAACATTTATCAACGGGATAACAGCTTCAGCTTTTTATTAATAATTGGTCGTTGCCATAACTACGCACCATCAGATTTGCTTAAATTTAACCTCAAATATTGTCAGAATAGGCAAATTTACAGCTATTCGAGTACAAGGACAGACGAATGGAAATTTTGTTGTTTAGAATTGTTGTATATAACGCATGGTACAAATGTACAAATGTTTTTAATTTTGGATATTTTTTTTTTTCGGGTGTTCAAACGTATAAAACTCCTTTACTGTAAAACTTATAGTAGTAAAAGTAATGGTGGGGAGGTCAAGCCTGGCAACTAGACTTTTTGGTCCATTTTGTCTACCCCTATTACTAGTTTTTCTACTCTAACGAGGATTTTTGTTTGTACAGTTTGGCGAGGAATCCGAACCTCGTTTTGTCGGCGGTCCTTAAGTTTATTGGCTGCCAGTGCACTTGGACCGGCGCCAAACTACTTAAGGATCATTTTCGCTTGCAGCCTTAGTACAGATCCTGGTTGCTTGAAAGTCCCTAAAGTGAGCTCGGCCAACAGACCTGACAGCTACCTTGCTGCTTCCTTTCGGTGCCCCCGGGTAGTATCACAGGTCCGAGTGCTAGTGCGGCATTATCCACTGCAAACCTTTCTCTGTACTGTGTGCTTAGATATTCGGCAGCACAAGCCAACGTGATGGGCAAACGATGGTATTTTATTTCTGTGAAAAAGTTGTTCCACATCCGAGGATTGAACCCCGGCCTCGCTATTACTAGATCGAGGTTAAACGGTTAAAAACTTTTTTGTGCATTTAAAAAAGGGTTCCTAATTTCAAAAATTTCCGATCTAAATCCCATTGCTTGTTTCTTGTTATTCCTGAACATTGTGGTGCCATTTAACAGGGAGAAGATCTACCGTTACCATATTACAGGGAAGATTTAGTTTGACGTTTGGCTTAACATAAAAGTAGATTTCTGTTAACCTCTGCAGATAGTATCTTAAATACACTACTATTCGAAATTAGGAAACCATTCGAAATTAGGCGTCTTTCCTATACAGTGCGGTCCAAAAGTAACCCCCCCTTTAACTTTTGAACGAGTTGAGATATCGACTTCAAATTTAGAAATCTTAAATAAGACAACTTAAACTATCTTTTAGCATATATTTAATATTTTCAGCTCTTAAAATGTGGACAGGGGGGCATGAGGCGACATTTTTTTAAATGGAAAGGTGGGTCGTGTGATACATCATTTTAAAGCTTATAAAATTCTCCATTAAACTGTATATTTTTTATTTTTTTGAACATTTTTTTTTGGGTTTAAAATAGGGTTGAAAATGGGTTTTTTGTCAAAATTTCTTTAAAAAATCCAAACAATTTTTTAAAAATGCCTAATTTTATAATGAAAAAAAGTAAATTATACTTTTAAACTAATTTTAGTTGACCTAAATAAAAATTAACAAAAAAAAACTTAAATATTTATTTTTTTAGCACAAAAAAAACTGAAAAATCAAAACCTTAAAAAACATGTTTAAAATTTTTTTAAATGTATGGTTATATAGAGAATTTTAAAGGCTTTAAAATGATGTATCACACGACCCTCCTTTCCATTTAAAAAAAAAATCCCCTCCATGCCCCCGCCCACATTTTAAGAGATAAAAGTATCAAATATATGCTTAAAGATAGTTTAAGTATTCTTATTTAGGAGTTCTTTATTTGAAATCGATATCTCAACTGGTTCAGAAGTTAAGAGGGGGGGGGTGACTTTTGGACCGCACTGTATAACAAGTATAAGAAAAGAAGAATGTTAACGTAAAACATAAATGTTATACCGAATATAATCAAAATAAATAAATAATAAATAGAATGAGCAGAGGAAAGCATCAAGGAAGAGACGGACAAAAAATTACACGAATGGACAGAGAAACAAATTATGTAAAATAGTCAATTGTTTGAAAAAATGGTGATTTTATTTGACAGTTTTATGCTTTATTATTCAATTTTATCAACAGGGCAATATAAAAGTACTTGTATTTCTATGAATAAATGCAAATTTTCCTCGCTTTTAACGTTTAATGTATTTTTAATGACCCAATCGATAGTCGATAGAGCGACTGTAAAAACTATTGTCTCGAGACACTTCTATTTAAATTTTAATCACTGAAATACAATGGAAAACAATAAAAAATATTATTTAGTTAGCTACTTGAGTTTATTTTCCACTTGAAAGGCTGATTTATGAAGTTTTAATGAGTTGAGAAATAAATTATTATAATTATGTCATTAAGTTCGTTATTAGAGGTGTAGAATAGTGATAATTGCATAAATGTAAAGTTACTTTTAACAGAGATAATCCTTATTATCCCTAGTAAAAGTTTAAAATTAAGGTAGGTGAGCCAAAATATTTTGATAAAAGCGAAGGACCTGGAAGAGCTGCTGTATTTAGCTAACCAGGTAATCACATTAATACAAAACTATTGTAGTGAGAATGGACTTGTCCTCAATGTGGCTAAGACGCAGTTTATGCGGTTTGTCCCCAAAAATTTTACCAACAATAATAGTATTCTTATCAGATTAGATGATAAGACTATTCCTCAAGTATCAAGTTGCAGATTTTTGGGTATACATTTAGATCATAAGCTGCTTTGGAATTCTCACATAGATAACCTGACTTCTCAGTTGAGTAGGTACTTATTTTTACTAAAACAAATAAAACCAACGGTTTCGATGGAGGTGTTAAAGATGTTGTATTTTGCTTTCTTCCAATCAAGGTTATCATATGGCATTGAATTTTGGGGAATGGGAGCAAATTTTAATGACATTTTTACATTGCAAAAAAAGGCAATCAGAGTGATGGCGGGTCTTAATAAAAATCATACATGTCGGGAAAAATTTGTTGAGTTGGGTATTTTGACAGTCCCTAGCCTTTACATTTTTAATATTTTAAACTATATTCATAAAAATGAGGAAAAAATATCAAGAAATAAGAGTTTCCATAACTACAACACCAGAAACAACGATAAGTTGTCAATTCAGAAGTCACGACTTACACTTACTCAAAACGGGCCACTGTACAGGGGCACAAATATGTATAATAAATTGGGCCAAGAATATAAGATACTGGCTCAAAATATTTTTAAAAATAGAATTAAAAAAATTCTCATAAAAAAGGCATACTACTCCATTGATGAATATTTTAATGAGAAGATATTTTAGATGTTTAATTGTTATTGACTTGTTCATTGTATAAAATTTTGATGTACTTTTTTTTTATGTCAAATTTCTTATAATATGAAATAAAGACTTACTTACTAATTATGCCATGTTAAGACATTTTATTTTTTACTGCATTTAAATTTATTTGTAATCTGACTGGTACTGACAATATTAGTAAACCATGTCCCAAACCTTGCCAAAACATTAACAAACTAATAAGAAAATATTGTGGCACAATAACAATTTCAGCTATTTTTAGATACAATTTGGGCACTTTCATAACAATTTGTCGTTTTTCGTAAGCCCCATCTTCATATACTTATAGATTACAATCTCATATCGGCCTGGTGATTCTCTTCGAATAAAAAGCAGAACCAAGATTCAGAACTCTCACAGGTTTCTTCGTTACTTTCTTTTCTTGTTGTTTTTTGTTTTTGTCATTTTTTTGTTGTCAATATTAGTCAAGAAAGTCCAATCACAGCTACAACAAGAAAAATACCTTTTCACTTCTTTATTGAGTGAAACACAATATAGGCCAAAAAAAGTGCATGTTTGCGCCTACCTTATTACGTTCTTGCCCTGCAATAATCGATGCTATCCAGATTGCGACAGTCAGCACAATTTTACAAGTTTTTATAGTGAAAGAACGAAACACGATCTGCGTTTTTGTGTACGCCATTACCAACTTGATACAGATACATCATATTTACAGGTATCTTTTAATATAGCAGATATACTGGCAGTGTCATCTATAACACAGAGGACGAACTAACAAGTTTAAGATGGGGTGGCAATACTAGGAACATGTCAATAATTGGCTCACCCACCTTACATTTTTCAAGTAAGACTTTTATAGATTATGAAACCTATACTGAAAATTTGTTAGAGACTAAACAATTTTGTTTTGAACCCGAAACAACTTTGGTTATTAAAAACAAGTTACAGTTGTTTTTTATTGTTACAGTAAAAAATTATTCAATTTAATAAGCTTTAAAAGAATGAATCGCATGACCTCCCTATTCAAAAAATGTTCCCCCTTGCCCCCTGCCCCCATTGCACCCCCTAAACATATTAAATATATACCAAAAAATATTTGGGCTATGTTAAGTGTTCCAAAGTTGATACCTTAAGCCGTTTAAAAGTTAAAGGGGGAGGGGTGGACTTTAGACACGCACTATATTAATCATATTACACTGTTTATCCAGGATAAATTGTCATGAACCTAGACATAATACAAAAGCAATTCTTGTTTTAAAGTTCTCTGAAAAAAAAAGAAAAAATCATAACAAGATTCTTATTCAGTAAAGTCATTATTCAAAATGTAAAAAGTTCCCTCAACACGCGTCAGATGGGCAGTGAGTGACTGAATTTCATGTTTTTCTTGTCAACGTTATAAGAACAACATCAAAGTAAGGATTTCACAAGAAGAACAATCTCGCAAATGACGACCATGGCAAGAGAGCAAAAGAACCAAAGTAAAAAATGGCATGGTGGTAAAATATATTTCATGAGTAATAAGAAAACCAAGTTTTAATTGTTACAACATATTTCCTGGGTGTAATTTTTTTACTCTGTTTTCAAACGAAAGCTGCCGCAAGTTTTTTTTCTCTATTTTCGCGCATTAAAGACTTATTCTCCGCAACAGGTTTAACATCAGTTTCACAAAGCAAGTTGCTTTGATATGTTGGGCGCAGAAGCGTCATTTTTCGCTGGAGCATACCCTGCTCTCCAGTGTCAGGGCGCCAGCTCATAGGGGCGCCGTCGAGGGGAATTTTAATTTACTTATCTAAATTTTCTAGTAATGCTTTCTTTTAGAGGTGAGGAGGATTTTTATTTCAGTGATCAACATTTTGTAGAGTACAAACTTTTTTTCAAATAGGGGAGCCAAACCAGGAGCTTGCTTCAAGGCGTCGAAATGCAAAGCCGGCTCTGCGGCTCTGAACAGTTGTCAAGTATAACCAACAATAAATAAATTGCTCGACATATTTGACAATTTTATTACCATTGTTCCTGGGTGATCGCCAAATGCAAACCCAGGGCGAGCGCGGCCTCCATAACAATACATTGGTCTCATGGGATTCTCCTGCAAAGATGCAGTGAAAGTTTTGGTCTGTCTTCCAACTTTCAGGATTCTGGGTCTTTTTCCAGCCGAACTTATATATACACAATAACAAAAATTTAGTTTTCATCATCTTCACGGCTTGTTTTTATTTATGATCATGTTAAAAAAACATACAATTTTTAAACAGTCAATATTAAATTGAACCGGTGAGAGCAAGAAGGGAAATATTGCACTTGATCCAACGTTCGGGAATTAACAAAAAACTTTATAGCAACCAAACCATAAGCCCAATAAAGAAACCCAACATTACAAACTTGTTAATCGTAACCATAGTAATATTTTTTTTCTTCTACTATTTATTATTTTCTATTTATTATTGACCGTTGTTAAGCATTGTTTATTGACGACGCTGAATAATGAAAAAAATTAAGTCAACTGCTATCTTTTTTCAACTTACTTGTCAAACTGACATCTATGTCAAAATAGTTTTTAAACTACATTAGTAACTGATATTTGGAGTTACTACCTTTAAGTAGTAGAAAAAATGGTATATGCACCACGTATGCGAACTGTCTTAAGTGTTCTCGACTGATTTTTTGCCTCGACTCCGTCTCAGCAAAAAAACTTCTGTCTCGAACACTAAACACTTAGTTCGCATACTAGGTGCATAATATACTATTAAAAAGTGGTTTCTTTTTAAAACCTTTTTCTATTTTTCTCATAATCACACGCATTTTGCGTGTTCTTACAGGCCCATAAGAGGTCTTTACTTTTTGTTCTTTTGGGTTGGCAACAGACCTGGCCTATCGCTTGATGTTTTCCGTGCAAATGTCAATGTCGCTTTAAAGTTGAATTTTCTACAAAATTTTGTGTTTAGGTTATTTTTACCATGTTAATATTGTGGCTTGGTTAATTGCAGTAGAAAGAGAAGAGATGACTATAAAATATATCAAAATATAATTTGTTCTTAGAATTTTAAACATGGTGTAAACTGTAATGCCAATCCAAAACAAAAATCCCTAAATCAGTCATCAATTTAAATGTAAGTTTTTTTAAATTTTAGAGCAAAATAGAAAAAATTGTAAAAGCACTCGTTTCATAACACGTATGTTATGAAACTAGTACTTTAATATACTATTAGTTTAGATCTGATATGTAATAAAAATTTGTGCAACATTTCCCTTCTTGATCTCACCGGTTCAATTAAAAATGAATAAATGAAACAGATTCGTTTTAGTCAAACATTTACAAAAAAAATTGAAATAAATTCTAATTAAAAAATCAAACAAAGGGGTCGGTAAAATGTTCATTTAAACTGAATAAAATGATTTTGAAATCACAGACTTGGTCGGCCCCGCGTTGAGATGTAAATTAAAAATGATGGACGACAACAGTGCAGTCCAAAAAGTTCGATATTGTATGCATAAGGACCACAGGAAAAAGATTCTAGAAACTTGTGAATGCTTTTTGTAAAAAATATTGTTTTGTAAACAAGTGATTACTCACAACGTGCGCAATTGGTTAGGGAATTTTATTGCTTCTAGAAATTTATTTTGGTTCTTAAAAAACCTTTTTATTTTTGTTTTGTTAAAAAACATCCATTTTTTTAGTTTTTCTCAATTTTTGAATCTTTTTGTTGTTTTCTATTCTTTATTAAGTTGAAAAGACCAAGTTTTCCACAAAAAATATGTTATTAAAAGTTACAGGACTTTTTGGTTTATACAGACTATATATACCGGCAAAAAAAACTGATAAAAATGAATTAAATTTTAATTAAACTAAAATTATTATTAAATTTACATATATTATACTTCTTCTACGCGGTTTTTATTACTTTCTTCCCAGGCAATGTCATCTGCAAACTGTAACATGCAAATTTTCTGTCCTTACAAAATTTTAATAACAGTTATTAATATACATATATAAATAAGACAAGAACCTTTTTATTCTTCTGATAAATCATATTGTTAAATTAGTTATAAGTATGTATACTTAACTGTTAATTCACTTATTTACTCGTATATTTATTTATTTACTCATTTATTAATTTATTTAATTGATAAATTATAGACCTTGATTATTTTTTCCCTGTCATCTCGTCATATAGACCGGATGTTGTTAAAACAAAAGAAAAAATATGTTGCATCAATCTGGTGTAGTTTCCAGACGGGTGGACACGGTTCATAAAAACGCTGGGGACTTGATTTTCATTACAGTTTCAAATTAAACACTTAAATTTGTCACTAAATACTTTAGTGGTTTTAAAATTTTTAAATGTTTAACAAAGGAATTACTTAATGAGTAATTTTTTCCTGTTTCGCTAAATTTTAAGCGATTTAACTACAAGGAAAAAACAATCTAGTTGCTTCAACCACGACCTATTTACAAAAGGTTGTTTATACTTTTTGAAAACGATTTTCTTTATATGCTAAAAGATTTTGCGCAATACTAAATAACTGGAACTTTCTGGAATATGTTTACCGGTATAAGTACCTCTGTCGCGCGCACGTTTTAGGTCAGACGTTTTCAAAATGCCGAGGAAAATTGCTGCCGATGTGGAAGGTTACGTACGCGCACTTTTTTAAGTAAGGTTGTCTTATCAACAAATTGTGAAGCGATGCAAAGGCTTCTCTGTTTCGAAAAAAGGAATTTTTCATATTCTCCATAAATGCGGAAATCGCGCGAATCAGAAAGTTTGGGACCACAAAAACCACCAAAAGTACATCCAAAAATAGTAAGGACACCGGCTTTAATTAGAAAAGTAAAAACAACGGCAAGTTTGGAGAATCCGCCCAGGCAAAGAACTATGGCAAAAAAACTAGGAACAACATCCGCTACAATTAATAAAATAATACAGATTTAAATCTCAAAATGGAATCAAAGGATTGTATAAGATTGTCAAAGATTGTCAAAAAGATTGTACAAAATTTTAAAGAAGTTTGTTTAAGATTGTGGAAAGATTTCAGATGATTGTGGAAGATTGTTGATGATTGTGGAGGATTGTAGAGGATTGTGGAAGAAGGGATTGTCAAAGATTGTAGAAGATTGTTGCATAGGGCAATCCTTGGCCCAATAAATAAACCCCTCGTTTACCCCTCTAGGAAACAGAACATTTTCGCCGTCGAGCCCCCTCGGGAGTCCGGGCCCCGGGGATTCCTCCTCACCTTCTCCCTCTGAAACCGGCCCTGCGTATGAAACTATCTATATATTTTGCAATTTTGATGACACCGCCTCAAAATTTACATTTCGGGTAAATTTTTCATAATCACGGAAAATAAATATGGACTGATAAATAACACAAAATAATCGAAACCTTTAATTTATTTTGTCAATTTGTTTTGTGAACACTGGACTGCAGTTAAAATAAATGTATGTCATTCTCTAAAAAATGGTTCCATTAGCACGATTTACATTAAAAGTGGACATAAAATGATTTTACCTCTTATTTTTTAGTTATATGCACACACTTTTTGATTTTTAAAACACATAACGACTACTTTTTAGTTTTATTCGCATTTTAAATAGTTTTGGATAAAAGTATTTTTTTACAGACGTCAAAAAATAATAATTATTTTACATTAATCATAGTGTGCAAAATTACTATTATCATTTACCTTGATGACGTGCACCAATATATTTCGTGCACAAAATACTTCGGGACGCCGACAATAATACTTAATTATTTATTAATAATAAATAATTTTTTGGTATACAGGGTTACTGGTAATTCGATACATTCCTTTGGAGATGTGATGGGAAAGAAGGTACCAGTAACCCTGTATATTTTATATGTTTAGGGGCCACAATTGAGGCAGGGTACATTTGAGGAGGGGAGAATTTACAAATCTTTAAAATGATGTAGCACACTATAGAAAGGGGCTGTTTAATAAAATGTTCCCCCTTGCCCCCTGCGTCCATTGTGCTCCTAAATATATACCAAAAAAATATTTGGGTTATGTTTTTATTTATACATGACCTAAAATACAGTTATAAAACTGGTGAAAAGGCCTAACTATAAATATTTAAATGTTATTTACGTGTTTAAAAAAAATTTTAAAAGATTTTAAGTTGATATCTTAAGCCGTTCAAAAGTTAAAGGGGGGCGGACTTTAGACATGCATTGTATGTTATTATATCACTTATATTGGGGTCTTAAAACTTATTTTACCTTGGCTCGTAACGGATGTGTACCTTTTCTGCTTTTAGAGGTTGGGTCAAATTTCAGAGACAGTATTCATTCAAAAATTAATTGTTTCTGAGAAGCCACAACAAAAAACTAATTTATTTGTCTGGCAAATGTCTATACACAATACCTACATATACCGGTTGTCAAAAAATATTGTTACCCCACTACAACCTTTTTGTTTATTAACAAAATAAAATTTAGAGGATATAAACAATTGAATAAACTGCACACCCTTTTCAAAACGTTGTGCCGATGTTTTAATTAGATGCTTGCAACTGTTTATCTAGTTCATTTAGTTTTGTCTGAAATTTTTTGATTAAAAATTTAATTACTTAAATTTTAGCTAAATGTTTTGGTAATGAATATTCATCCTTGATGATTACCGAGATGTTTACTAAACAGTTTTTTTGTTAAATTAAATTTTAAAATACTGTAATATCACATTATAAATAATGTAAATCAACGTACTTTTGTTACAGTGTAAAAGATTATACTGTTCTGTGAAGAGTTTCAGTCAGGCTATTTTAGGTATGATATTAATTGTCATTTTATCTCGACCCAATCCATTATAAATCTTCAAGTTAAACTAATATCAGGCGTGTGGAACATAGTACCAGGTTTGATCAATAATATAAATCAAATTAATCTTTCCAAACTGAACATGATAGGGTACGTTCAAGTGTTACGTAACGCAATATGTAGCAAAATGTGAAATCTCCATAATCTACAATAACGCGAGAACCGGGGTATGAAGTGTATGAATTTTGGTACAGTTTTTAGTCCACGAGAGTGCTTTTTTTTACGGAGCACAGCCGAGTAAAACAAGCACTCGATGTGCACTGAAATGGTTATTTAATTTACCCACTCAACTGTCACTTGTCAAATTATTTTCTTGTAAATGTCATTAAAATTTTTAATAAAAATATGAATTCCTAAGATATTTATTGGATAAAACCTTGTATGGCACTCATGGGTAAACCGATATTGCCCTCTCGAAAATTAACCTGCTTGGCTGACACCTCGTAGGTTAATTTTCTCATGGGCTATATCCTACTTTAGCCACTAGTACCATAAATAACTATTATATTTTACACTAGAATATTGACAAATCCTCGTATACATCGAATTTTTCACAGTTTCTAGACATGTTGGCGGATAGTTGTTGCACTCACGAGTTTTATGCAATGGCAAGGCATCAAGTGGGATTCATAAATATGGATGTTATCTACATGGAGATAATGGTAAAATTTATTTTCTAGCACTATTTGACTAGAAATAATTAGAAAGTTAACCAGGAAGATATTTTGTGAAAAAATTACTATAAAAGCAATATTTATTGACATATCAATATCATACCCAATATCAACAATATACATATTAGTAATATTGTATTATTTATTATAAATATCCTTAATGCAAGTTAAATTATTATTATTATTGACATTTGTTTTTGTATATCAAAAAATGCTTATGCTTTTGCTTAGAAAATTTCTACATAAAAGCAAACCTAAAGCAAAATATTTTGGATATGCGAGAAGAAAAATATTATAGTTGAAGTTGTACGAAAGATATATTGATGGATCATAAAAAAATTAACAAGCTGTAAGGGAAGTATTACGTAACGCTCCTAGGGGAGGTGGGGGTCATTTTGGAGTGTTACGCCCATGTTAATGGTATAGGAAAATAGCGTTACAGGGGGGGGGGCCCAAAATGATCAAAATTTGCGTTACGTAATACTTGAACGTTCCCTAAATGGTCAGTGTGACTTGTACTTGTAAAAAAGTCTGCAAAATCTTTGGATTTAGCATTTTTTATAATAAACCTTATTTAAATGTCGATCGAAATGTTTTATCTTAATCCATTTCGTGTCGAAAAAACACTTAATTATAATATATTATACATAGAAAGGTAAACGAGCAAATAAGTAGGGTAAAATCCAAAGAGATAATATTTAAAGAAAAATTATCATTTAGAATTTCCTGAAAAACATGTAGAAAAAGAATAAATCAGATATTTTCTTATATTTATAGGTAAATTGTTGTGCTCAACAGTTTTTAATACAATATAAAAAATTTAGTCCGCCCACGAGCTCAAATAGATTATATCTTGGACTTTGGAGAAAAACGCAATTTACTATCCACTGTAAAGAGTATACTATGTAATGCGAAGCTTTACACGTGCATCTTCACGGCTTGTTTACCTTTTAAACGTAGGTAAATCACAGACCAAATTTAGAAAAACAATTAGGAAAAAAATCCCATGACACGCTAAGGCGTTAAATAATAACACGTTCCGCGCATAAAACATGAATTGAAATAGATTAATGACTTTGGATACCGCACTGTAATTAAATATAAAGTATAAAATGAAGTACGTCACCACTGTTGAAAACAGTCCTATCTGCAATTAGTTTTTGGGATACATTGTAAAATCGCAATGTAAAATAATGTAAAATTACATGAATTGGCATACAACGCTATAGTATTACATAACTAGTGTGGCCAAGCGAGTGAGGGAACCCCACGAGTGTATGAAATACACTTTTCAACGAGTTATGTACACTGTTTTTCCTACGATCCTGAAAAAATATGAAGTTTCTTATTTTAAAATTTTCTAGTTTTTAACAATCCCGAAACAATATGAAGTATCTTATTTTAAAATTTTCTAGTTTTTATTAATTTTTAAGAAAAGCAAAGAACAAAATAATAATAAATAGCATATAAATTTATATATGTCAAACAGGAAATATGATTTTCATTTACCTTTAGTTTTATTGGTTTTATATTTAATACAATATAGGTGTTATTATATTACATAGCTGTTTAATGGGTTGCCTATATGCTTCTTCTAAATGAAGGCAAACTTGACAGTTTGTTAGATTTTTGTGGTTATGCTGCCATACAAGACAGTAAAATTGTATTGTTTTACATTTCATAAGAAAAATAGTGTGTATTTTGATGTTTTTTTTATAAAATGTAAGGTAACTAAATCAAAACTAAGTAATTTTTATAAAATCTAGACAGTAATGGTCAAAATAGTAACGTTATAACTATAGTTTCTAATTTTGACATGAAAAACAGAAATATTTGGATTAAAAAACATAAAATATATCAAAAAAGGATGTTTTGAAAGGTGGAAAATGCCTTATAAAACAAGTTGGATAAAATTTTTAGAATCTATGAGGTAAATATCTAAATAAAATTAGGCAAACCTCCATACATAAATATCACACTAGGGTGATATGAAAATATCAAACTAGTGTGATACAAGTCGTTTTCGAAAGAACAATAGAGTGTGCTAAATGTCATTTTTATAGAGGATCGTAGGAAAAGTAAATTTACTATACTGTAATATCCATAATTCATGAATGTGTGTAAAAATGTGTAAAAAGATTTAATTTTGTGTAAAACAATGTAAAATAATATAATATTACCATTATGGACTAATTAATTTTTAACGTACCGGTCAGTGGCAACATATTACCATTTACGGACTATGTAATTTATTTTTACTGTGTAATATCCTGCTTTCCCTTCACTGTAAAAAGTAAACTGAATATTCAGTTACAAATTGATAGGAAATTGGAATGGCGTCCTTAAATATTAAAGTACGTGACTTTAGAACTATAGTGTTTTTAACAAAAATTAAAGTACAATTGTATCATAACTTGTATCATAACATCATATCCATTTTTAACTGAATAATCAGTTTACTTTTTACGGTGTGACAAATGTAGGTAGCCTTTCTAAAACTCTTTCTGAAAAAAAAAACTGTTTGGGCCAACGAGATCAAAAGTTAAATACAAAACAATATTTTTCCGGTTGCAGAACCAGAAATCTGGTAAGATCAACAAGACAAACTGTAGTACTTACTAGATCTTTAAAAACAAGTTGTAGAGTTACCAGATTTATGATTTTCAGTAACCAAAAAAAAAATAGCTGGTTCGTAATTAATTTGGTTTGCTCAACCAAATCGTTTTTTCAATGCTTAAATAGTTATAAAATTGGTGACTGTGCAGATACTACTCTTCTTGTTAGGCCGGCAGAATAGTAGAAAGTGTTTTAATGTGTTATTTTAACACCTCCTCTTAAAAACGACCATATGGTGTTCTTGGACATGACCGCCCCTGCATAGAATATCAAGTTATTGGTTTGTTGGTAAATATAACACAGTGACGGTGCAATAATAAAACCATTAATATGTATTTTATTTTTAAGGTTTACCGGTTGAATATTTCATAAAAGGAATGATGCGTTACCAGCAGGTCGAATTCTCAACAAGCCGAAAAAGATGTGCTGTGTTTTTAATTCCATAGCTATAAAATATTGTATGCATATGCATAGTACTGTGCATATGATACTAGGGTGACCCACCCACATTTCAAATTGAAAAATTTGGAGGTCTCACTCCTTAAATTTGTTCATTGGGGTAAGAGTATCATGCCTGAATGTTCTCAGAATTTTTGAAAAATCTAGAGGTCGCTCACAGCTATTTTCTTAAGTAGATATGTTTCTTTGGCTTTTTTATTCTTTTTAAGCCCGAAGGATTTTTTATTTAATTTTTTTAACACGCCACCGTATAAAGGGATAGTAAATGGATAACCTAAAAAAAAACAGAATTTTTTCTTTCAAAATGGCGGAACTGTGCCCTTTTAAGTTTGAAAAAGCCCAATAGGTCCCCACATAAAAACCACTATAATTTTTTTATTGGATCTACAGGGTATCCAGAAAAAATAATATAATATATTTTTTTAACGTTTTTAAAAGATAAAATCAGTTTTTAGCAGTTTAATTTCATTTTTTAAAAAAATTTAAGCCTATCATTACGCCTAAAATGAAGCAATGTAGTGCATTTTCGAACTTAAAAGGGCACAGCTCCGCCAATTTAAAAGAAAACTTTCTGATTTACTATCCCTTTATACCGTTATGTCGCGTTAAAAAGATTTAAAACTAATTGAGTTTTGGATCAAAAGAACTCAAAAGAACTTTTAGAATAAAGATAACTTAATGATTTATTGAATCATCATAAATTATTCTAAAAAACATTGGAAATATCAAACAAAATAATTCAATAACCTCCTCGAAATCAATTGCATTTCACCCCTATAAAACTCAGTTTTATCAATACGATCTTTTATATCCGACCCTGTTTTGCTATTTTATTAAACCCTTTACAGTACGTAGGTACAAATGTAGTTTTTGTCAAATTTTAAACAGCTTTCAAAAAATCCATCCCTGTGTACGTCCGTCTATTGGAAACGATTACACAGAAACGGAATATCCGATATATAATGTAAAAAAAATGGCATTGGTAAACCGATTCGTAAAATTTTCTATAGATGCAATATATAAGATATTATGAACAGGCTTGATAACATTATGATGGATATCTATGTAATTTGAAATAATTGGATGTTGCCGGGGAGACTCCCCCCACCTAGCTTGAAATCAAAAAGTTGCATATTTCATGGATACAAAATACAAAAGTTGTATATTTTACAAAGGGTGGGGACTTTTTTTTTAGTCATTAACTTTTTTGTCGAAGAAAATAGTTTTCTTTCGTGGATTCAAAGTATAAAAGTTGCATATTTCTCGAAACTGAGGGTTTTTTTTAGTTTTTCAAACAAAAAAGCAATTTTAGGCTAAAAAAGTTGATATTTTTGACCACGAAATCTTCGCTACACGGCCCTGATAACATATCTTTATAGCTTGTTCTATTTGATTCTATTTCAGTCAGTTATGTCTGCCTACCTTCATAGCCTACTCTATTTATATTTTTACGTTTGCTACAACCCACCTCACGTGGTTCAGGTCGAATTCATTCATAAAATGCTTTCGTTCCTAGGTCGACTTTACCAAGGTTTTTTTGTACTCAAACCAATTAAGCACCTTGTTTATAAACGATTTCATGTATAAAAGTTCACAATTTTTTTTCGAGATGACACTACTGGCAAATGGACTTCGTCCTCTAATAATCCCAAGTCCTAGAAGTGGAGGATGAAAGCATTTGAGACACAATGGAGTACATAGTAACTCTTCCTTGTCCATTTTTAGTTAAATAAACTATAAAAATACACTTAAAACTTGAAAATTTTATAACTACATATTATGAATTTTTAATAAAAAAAATGAAATTTTTTAAATATAAGTGTCTTTGTTACCAATATAAATACATTATATTCCCCAAATCAGTCGTATTGAAATTATCAAAGAACTTTTACCTCAAAAAGGAACATGATGAAATCTACCGTATGCTTTGTTTGAAGCGTGAACCAACTACGGTGAGGGGCTGGTGGGGAGTGACTATTGTTTACACTTAGTACGCGTAAAGAGAGAGAAAGAATGTGTAAACTCACAGTCTAATGTCGTAAAATGACTGACAGGGGTACAGTGTTGCCGATTGGAAACATATACTTTGGATATTTTATTGTAAATTTTAAGAATCATTAGTTCTGTATGAGTTTTATATGAATTAGTAGTTTAATTTTAATAGATTTAAATATACTATATTATTAAACATAATTATAGTATACACAATAAAGTTTTTTACATTTTTAATTTAAGTATAATGATTTGAATTCATATTAAGGTGGAAATTTCGCAACATCGCTACTAGGTAGCCTGAAAGTCGACTAGCGACATCTACATTTTACACCACAAAGCTGTATTGCGTTTCTATTGGTAAATAAACAAACAAAAAGATGACACCTTCATAAACATTGGTCTGAAATTACTTCTTGAGGTAAAAGTTCTTTGGAAATTATTCAAAACTAAAATACTTTGTAAGCAAAGAACTTTTTTTATAGTTTTTAAAGTAGATTCACCATGCATTATTAAAGTTTTTATTGGCGCAATTTTTAGTTATTTTTGATGCTCAGAACGTGAAAAAATCTCTTTAACTGTAATTTTATTAAAAACAGTTGGTTCTACTCTGTTATGCTAGGAGTATCTGTTTTATGTATTTTAAACTAAAGAATCATATTTTATTGAGAAAATGTCAAAAAAAAAATAGAAATAAAAAAGTTTGGGGCAAAAAGTGACATCGCCCCACCCATTTTGCACGTCCCTGGTTAAAATTACCAAAGAAAAATTACATAAAAAGGTAGCGTTTATCAATGTTAAGACATGTGCAAAAATTTGTTACTGTGGTTAATATGGTTAAGGAGATACATATTGAATAAAAACTCTTTTTCATATGTACCCTTAGGAGGACCGTAGCTCTCTTAGGGCTCTTTTTCGGGCCAACCTTTATAGGAATTTTTATTCATATTTTTGTATGTAGAATCACCTCTAATAAAATTTTCCGTGAGCTGTAGAACCCCCTGTATATCAGTATTAACAAACAAAGCACTTTTCCAGCTCGAGTCTTCAAATAAGAACCGAGCTTCTAGATTTCATCTCGTTTTTAGTTTCTAATTGGATCTAGCCGGCTTTGTCGGATTTTAATGGTTTTAATTACCATGGAAATTGGAGATCACACGACTATGAAAGGACACCTACATCGTATTTGTTTAATATTATTGATCTTTTTTTATAGATTGATATCGAGTTACACATGTTTTTATTTTAAACTAGTTGTCAAACATTGGTAATTAAATTTTTATAACCAATTTTAAAGCTTTCTTTTAACTGAGACCGACAAGGTCGACTCGAGGCATCTTTTTTTGGGGGGGGGGGGGGAGGAGGGCAAACATTTCCCAACCAAATATTGAGAAATTTCCGAACTCCAACTGCTCTGAATAAAGGCTTTACGCCTGGCGGAAAATTTTAATGATTAAAGAAAAGGTGCTCACCTTTAAAGAAACACTGTACTCCTGACGAAAAATTTAGATGACTAAAATTTAAAAAAAGGTTGGACAGGCAGTAAATACTCGCCCTGTATCTTTCGACTCGTTCTGGGAGGGATGCTTTTCTCCCCACTTTATTAATGGCCCTGTATTAATGTATATTGTGGAGTTTAATTCCAAAAGAATTAATTAATCTGCCAGAACGTCTGTATAAAACAGATTGAATCTAAAAATAAACTAATTAGTGTAAAATTACAGACAAATAATTAACGTGAGATCGAATATATTTGAATGTATTTAAAGAAATAAATACTTGTAAGACTGGTCTCAGACTAAAAAAAGTGTTAATTAATTATTTCAAGAAGTAAGACACTGCAATTATTGTACTGAATAAATCTTGGCTGCAATTACAAGAAAATTTTAATTCGAATAAGAAATAAAAGTTTACTAGGTAATTAAGGATTCCTTATTTTTACTAGAAAAACACAAAGTTGTCGACTCTTTTCTTAAAACAATACAATCCCTTGCGCAAATGGTAAATTGAGAAACATCAACATTTTAAATAAAGATTGTTTTATTAATTTTGCGTTTCTACCTATAAAATATTTTTAAACCATAATGGTATAACTAATTAATTAAAATAAATTAACACAGATAAAATATGTTCACAAAAATTAATGTTTCTCATTTATAATTTAATCAAAATGTATCACAAAAAGGTAGCATACATTTATTTACATCGGCACTTAGTACTACTAATAGTGCCGATGTATTCAAATCTTCGCCGAAAAGTCAAAATCTTTGACCATGTTTTTTTCACATTTCTCGACGTTTTAGACCTTTCATCAGTAAAAAAAAATCGTCCATCTGTCTGTCTGTCGGTCTGTGTCTGTAAACTCGATAACTTCATTTCTAAAAAAGATATCGACAAGCGTTTTTTGCATACTGTTTCTTATCATATTTCGAAGAGCTGATTATATTTTGGGGGTAAGGGGGTAAGAATGGGGTAAAACTCCTATTTTTAGCGTTTTTTGGTTATAATTAAGTTATTATTATTTTATTTTATTAATTTAGCTCCACGATTCTGTGTATCTATTTCATTAATAATAAATAATAATGAAAGATTTTTTTAAATTGCTCAAAAAATGTTATAAGCAATATTTTCCTAAAATACATTGTTTTCGAGATATTGGCGTTTAAAGCAGTAAAATGTATAGTATAACTCATTTATGAACCGATTTCAAAAAATTATATTTCATATGAAAGCTTTTTTTAAGCCCTAAAAAAATGTTCTATACAGTTTTTGCTAGAATATAACGTTTTGAGAGATACAGACTTTTAAACTTTAATAAATTATGCAACACGCAGGTGTATTAATGGTTGTCTATTCACGTGATCACACAACTTTTCTTTTCATAACGTTTTAAATTAGTGCCTAGTGCCGATGTTTTGACAAGGTGCTTGCAACTGCTCAGCCGGTTTATTCTCGAATGACATTAATTTGGACTTTTACTAATGACTAAATTAAAATTACGATAGACAGGTACCCGGTGGGTTCTCTAAAGGAACCTTATGGTTTGGCATATTAATGAGACCACCCTGTGAATTGAAAATTTAATTTATGTTTTCACGATTATTAATGTTACAATAAATTATTAAAACTGATCCCCGTTTAATATTAATTAACCATAATTAACTAATTAAACAATAAATTATAATGTAACCATTATGTATAATATAACTATTTAAATGTTATAGCACCTGTAACTTTTTAACGGCTAAAGATACTGACTTAAAAATTGTAACGGGTATAAAATAAACTATATTTGGAGGTAAATTGTATTTCTTTTCCATAAAAATAAGTTAATTAATTACCTTTAATATACATATAAATAAATAAATAAATAATATCTTTTTGAGTTAAATATTCCGGACAAAACCAAATATTTGTGGTAAATAAATGTTGTGAGTAATAAAAAACATTAGGTTATTGAAAATTATTTTTTTAATTGTCACTAATAGACCGATTATTTGTTTATTAAGTCTATTTACCATGAATATGTAATTTATTCATGTCAAATAAATGTGTTATTTCAACGTTAAATACATATATTTGTTCGGTTTTCTGGGTGTAAAGCTACGAGGAATATAAAAAAATTACTACACAAATAGTTAATAGTTATTTATGGTACTAGATAATGGTAAAGTAAAA
The DNA here is from genome assembly GCA_958510825.1 of Brachypterus glaber. Classification (NCBI taxonomy): domain Eukaryota; kingdom Metazoa; phylum Arthropoda; class Insecta; order Coleoptera; family Kateretidae; genus Brachypterus; species Brachypterus glaber. The sequence continues at coordinate 5,536,867 of OY294052.1, forward strand.
TATTGCCCATGAGAAAATTAACGAGGCGTCAGCCAAGCAGGTTAATTTTCGATAGGGCAATATCGGTTTACCCATGAGTGCCATACAAGGTTTTATCCCATAAATAGCTTAGGGGTTCATATTTTTTACTAAAAATTTTAATGACATTTACAAGAAAATAATTTGACAAGTGACAGTTAAGTGGGTAAAATAAATAATTATCCACTCAATAAAGTAAATGCCTCGCGGGGGTTATTATTGAGTTTATCTATTTAAAATAAAGCTGGTAATTGTCTTATTATCTGTATGTAGTTTTTTATATTTTCATTCTGGTTTGTATTAATTAATTCCTACACACATCCATAAATAAATAATAACTTTTTGACTTAAATATTCCGGACAAAACCAAATATTTGTGGTAAATAAATGTTGTGAGTAATAAAAAACATTAGGTTATTGAAAATTATTTTTTTAATTGTCACTAATAGACCGATTATTTGTTTATTAAGTCTATTTACCATCAATATGTAATTTATTCATGTCAAATAAATGTGTTATTTCAAAGTTAAATACATATATTTGTTCGGTTTTCTAGGTGTAAAGCTACGAGGAATATAAAAAAATTACTACACAAATAGTTAATAGCTATTTATGGTACTAGATAATGGTAAAGTAAGATATTGCCCATGGGAAAATTAACGAGGCGTCAGCCAAGCAGGTTAATTTTCGATAGGGCAATATCGGTTTACCCATGAGTGCCATACAAGGTTTTATCCAATAAATAGCTTAGGAGTTCATATTTTTTACTAAAAATTTTAATGACATTTACAAGAAAATAATTTGACAAGTGACAGTTAAGTGGGTAAAATAAATAATTATCCACTCAATAAAGTAAAAGCCTCGCGGGGGTTATTATTGAGTTTATCTATTTAAAATAAAGCTGGTAATTGTCTTATTATCTGTATGTATTGGATAATAGTGTTTTATATTTTCATTCTGGTTTGTATTAATTAATTCCTACACACATCCATAAATGGAGTTTTAATTTCTCCCGTTTGATTAGACAGGGACAAAAGTTCTACCCAAAAAGGATAGAAGACATACATACACTCCCACTTCCACCCAACCAAACAAATGCTGTATTTGTTCTTTGTTGAACAAATACAAAATTTACTTGGCCGGGCGAAAAGTGTAACTATATTATTTTAATTAAAGAAATTACTGGCGCCATCTAAATTTTAGTAGAATTATCTTATTCCACAGATTCACATTAGCTATGTTCGTTCGTGCCGCTCATTACACTTTCCGGCCAACCAAATAAATACTGTATTTGTTGTATGAAAAACAAATACAGTATTTATTTGGTTGGCTGGAAAGTGTAGCAAATGAGATAGAGATAGGGTAGACGTCTTTTGTTTCATAATTCTAGTTGTAGAGAGCTCCATTGCAGTAATCATTACTACAGATGACTTGGAAACTAATGTTAAACAACGTTAACCAGTTAATCCTAGGTCATGTTGGAACGTGGGTTACAAAAAAAAAATCATATGTAAAAAAAGATTGATTTCTGTTGAAACGTTAATCCACCCACGGTATCGCATAATCTGTCCACTCGATGATATACGGGGTTTGGACTTTTGGTATTTATTACCCTGGTGTGCAACATTACACGGTAAAAAAATTAATTTAAAACACGCCGTGAATGCTACGCGTTCCATTATATACTATTCACAGTTAATGGTATATTGCATTTTTCCCAAATAATCAATAACATATTTTAGATTTTAAGCTTTCACGGCCATTAAGATATAAAGAACTTTCACTTTCGGGTTTAGATCGTGTTTCAGATTAATCCCTGAAGATGTCTCTAGTAGTAAGAGACGAAACGTCGGAAAGTGAAAATCCATTAACACGGTCTAAACCCGAAAGTAACACTTTCCTTTTCAAAAAAATGCAATTTAAAACAAACTAGATGAAACGTGGCAAGCACCCTGTCAAAACAACGGCACTATTGTACACTAGAGCCATCTAGTTTGCAAATTTCAAACTAGGTGTTTTGTTTGATTTTAAATTCTGTATCTTTAAAACATTATATTCTAGCAAAAAACTGTATATAACATTTTTTATAGGGCTTAAAAAGAGCTTTTATTTAAAATATAATTTTTTGAAATCGGGTTATAAATATGTGAGATATCTTTTACTGCTTTAAACGTCAATATCTCGAAAACAATGCGTTTTAGGAAAACGTTGTTTATAACATCTTTTGACCAATTTAAAATTATCTTTTATATAAGTGCTAAATTAACCATATACAATAATAATTGCCTTAATTGTTGTATAAAAATAGGAGTTTTACCCTATTTTTACCCCCAAAATCTAATCAGCTCTTCGGAATACGATAAGAAACAATATGCAAAAAACCTCATGTAGAAATGGAGTTAGAGAGTTTACACCCAGACAGACAGACAGACAGACGGACGCAATTTTTTTTTTACTGATTTCGACTCAGAATGGTCTAAAACGTCGAGAAATGTAAAAAAAAAACGTGGTCAAAGATTTTGACTTTTCGGCGAAGATTTCAATACATCGGCACTCTTAGTAGCATTTAATTTAAAAAAGTTTTTCAAAAAGGTTTAAAAAATTTATATATTTTTTACGAAAAAACATAAAAGCATATTATGAAACTAGTACTTTAGTTTACTTGACTGTTTAATTTATGAATTTATGTAAATGTATGTAAATATATGTAATTTATTGTAAAATAATGTAAAAGACTTAACTGGTATGTAAAGCGCTATAAATTAATTTAAAATTACACAAAAATACAACATTTATGTAAAATTATTTAAAATTACATAGATTTACGTTGATTTACACCTAATATTAATTACGGACTATGAAATTTTACAAAAAATAACATGGTACAGAGTTATCTTTTTATTTCTATTGTTATATTTTCGTTTTCAGATGAGTGCAAAGTTGTGTGAAAACGATCCAGGTGACGGAGACTCAGATCCAGACGATCCAGAGCATTTACTCAACGAATGGCTGGGAGAACTCGACAATTTAACAGGGGTAAGTACCTAAACAAATATTAAATATTTAAAGTCACTTAAGCGTTCTATACGTATATTAAATATGTGCAAAATGGTAAAGTGCTACATTATATGTATCACTTTCTGACAAATTACATTATCAAAGATGTGTATCGGATTTTTAAAAAATACTTTCCCGAAATTTCAGATTTTAAAATGGCCTTTTTTAATTTGATTAATTGCAAATTCTTACATAGAGGAATGCAGGGTATGGCAACATCGCAAGTAGTAGAGTAGGAAAGAATAACCCTTATTGGTTAATTTAAAAATCGCGCAAATAATTTCGTGGTGAGGCGCTGTTGCCGAATTTGCGATAATTAATGAGTTTTAACGAATTTTTATTTATTCATATATATATATATATTCAATATTAATAAATAAAACCTAGAAACCACGTTTCCATGATTTTTTTTGTCATTTTGCATTTTTTTGATCAAAAATATGTTTTTGTCTTTTAGCCCTATTGAAACAATATTTTTTTATATTATATGCCCGAGATAGCAAGTAGGTATAATTATTTTTTACAGCGTGCTACAATTAAAAATAAAATATTCTCTAAAATTTGCAGTAAAATAATTATAACGTCAGTATGCATGTATATGCAGCAATATAGTTCTAGTATATTGCTGCTAAGCCTTTACCAAAAATATAGCCTTTACGTGGCAAAAATCTAATAATGTACAAGTTTGCCGGGACATAAATCACCTAGATTCCAGTTCATCCACTTTCGTTATTTCAACATTTTTATAATAAAGCATAGATAAATTTAAAACATTATGCTTAATTTTACATTTTACATTTTTACATTTTTTAATTTTTTTCATTTTGTTTAACCTCGTACTATTCTACTTAATTAAGCATCCCCTAAGTCCAGGACTTGTGTGGGCTAGTAGTAGAGGGAACCACCGGCTGTAATTGACTTTTGAACCAATTTATAGGGAGTGTCCACTTCACTTACCCCTTCACCAAGATTCAATTATTAATTAACTGAAAAAGGCAAATCGGCGCCGTTGAGAATCGAACTCACGCTATTTTGGGTAGTAAACTCGTCAAGTACGACGCGGTAGTCCACTACACCAATCGTCCCATATTTTAAAGACGATATGTTTAAAACACAAAAGCTATTAGTTGGTGTTATAATAAAGAATTGCTGTCGACACTTTTAAAGTGTTTTCGTAATTGAACTTGTTGTACAAAAAAGAACCTTTCATTGTTAGATTCTAGAAGTAATTTTGATAACGTCCTGTTAAAAGGGCTTGGTTCCGCGTATAAGCCTGTTCTTCAGTAGAACATTGGTGTCTTTATGCACAAATTGTGTCCTGCCAGCATAGAGCAGAGTAAACCTGATTCTGGTATAATAAAACTCCATGCCGTTTTTTTTTTCTTGAAAGATATACCTAAAATAAAAGCGCCCTGTCACACACGTAACATTTTGGCGACTAAACTTTAACAGGCCCTAATTCATCAGTAAAAGACATACGGTAGTGGTAAAAACATTCGCTTACAGTTTAAAATATGCAGAAATTTTTTTATCATAAAACATCCCGTATTTTATTAATATTTTATAAGAAAAAGCAAACACTACACTTTTATCGCAGTTGTCTTGTTTCCTATTATTCTTAATTAATTAAAAGTTGGTTTATTTTGCATGACTCTTTCCAATAATGGTATGTCAAGGTCGGTCTTTTTAATTGAATAAAAAATCGAAGTTAATATTAATTTGTACCACTTATTATATTAATTGATCTTAATTTATAAAGTGATTTGAAATTACGAAATATTATTGGCTTTAGTCAACAGTAAAAAGAATGCTGTATAAAGTAGGTATTTCCTTGAAGCGGTTTTTATTCAATTCCGCTTAAAAGCAATATTAATTTATACCGATAAAACTATTTTCTTTCGATCTGTTGTGAGTTGATTTTTGGTGTTTTAACCATTGGTCTACCTTAATATCCCTAAAAAGCCTTGAACAAAATCGCGGAATCAGCGGTATCAAAAATATGTATGCAAAATTTAGATTTTTTTTTCTGAGCCCATTGCGGATTACGCAATCTCCTTAAAAAGAGGGGGTGGCAGTTGAAACCCAATTGACTTATCCAGATATAGAGGAAAGTCGCCTAATTTCGGATACCATTTACAATGTATTCAATATTTAATACTCGGTATTACTTTTTGATATTTTTTTTATATAACCAGATACAACTTATTATAGCGAACCATGATTTATTATAAAAGCAATTTTATTACAGTTTATTTTTTCCAAAAAACACGGTTAAAAAAAATCAGCGCATTTTTGTGCATTTGAAAAAGGGCTCCTAATTTCGGAAATATCCGAAAAAATTTTTTCAAGAGTAGATCTGGATCCCATTGCTTATGTTTCTTGTTATTCCTTCACATTTAAGACGTAATTTAATCATTAAGCGATTTTCTACGAAATACTATAGAAACTATAATTTTAGATTCCCAATTTCGAATATCTTAGTATCTTAGGTAATTTTCGTTTTTTCAAAATTGTTTATCTTAGTTTGTTGTATCATTATAAAAATAATAATTAATGGTTGGTTATCCTGAATAATAATTACCTTGCGGATATCCGAAATTGGGAATCAAATGCACAAAAATGGTCTATCCGAAATTAGGCAACTTTCTGCTTTTTAGATTAGAAATTTGTAGAATGTTTACGTTTTCAAATTGCTTAATTATGAATAGTGGATCAACTTAACTAACATCATAACTTACCCAAGACAGAATCACGAACTTTTATAACGATTATTTATAAAATAAACAAGCATAATAATGCAACTGAGCACAAAACTGCCATTTGCAATATAAACGATTTGTGCTGCCATTTAAAGGGGAGAAGCTCTACCGTTATCATATTACAGGACGGATTTAGTTTGACTTTTGGCTTCACATAAAAGTAGGTTTCTGTTTACCTTTGCAGACAGTATCTTAAATACACTACTATCCGAAAATTGGAAACCATCCGAAATTAGGCGCATTTCCTCTATAGTAAAATATAGTTCAACTATGTATCATTTTACTGAACGTTATACTGTTCTAAGTTAAAGCACCATTATTTTAACTAGTATTATTGGTCTTACCACGAAGTTAATAGGGCTAGTAGTGGCATCTGACGTCATCTTGGGTATTGTGAAATCCTTGCCAACAGAAGGATATACCTTACTCCTTAAGGCTATAGCTTTCTCCTTACTCCTTAAGTATAAATATTAAAATCTTTCCATTGTAATGCGTTGTAATGCATTAGTTAGTAAATTGAAAAATTAATAAATAAGAAGTCCCAAAGTTCCCTTTTAAATGTTAACTAAAATCTAATTAAACTTAATTAAATATGAGATAATTAAAACCTTTTATGTAATGTAATTTTATTATTCATTATGAACATAATATCTGAACAAAATGTGTTATTTCTGGCGCCGCTTTCCAATTAAATGAAAAATCAAATACCAGCATATTAGTTTATAATAATTATTATGCACATTCTAAATATAGATTGTGCTACTCAAGAATTCACAACAGGTTAAATATAGACCATTCAATAAACAAAAGCCCACACGAGGTGTCATTATTTTTAGACGAATATAAGAAGTAATTCTGACGTTAGTAAAAAATAATTATTATAAAAGTAATAGGTGGCGTATCGGGCAGAAGAGGACATTAGAAAAAGAGGAACGTCTCAGTCTGTATTCGAACCAGAGTCTTGAGGATCCACGGTTTCCAGACATGTACCTTTTTATTTTTTTGAGATAAGAGATTTTAAAAGAAGGCATAGTCCCCAGTCCACTTCTGAGTAAAACTTAGCTATAATACGAAACCAAGTTTCAGCTACAACTATTATTTTCATGTTTTGAGCAAAAATCGACTAATTTTATTGGCATATAAACAAATCGTTTTAATTAAAAAACGTACAAAAACAACTGTAGTTGTCTACAAATACAAATTGTGTTTTATAATCCGTATGGTGCAAATAAACATGTAGAAATGTAGAAATTTTGGAAGATTTTACGTGATTATATTTAAAAATTATTTGTATTATCTACAGTCTATTATGGTATAAAATACTTTCTTGTAAAGTCCCAAAACGACTCTAAATATTTAAATAAATAAAATAAATAAATAAATAAAAATAGTTGACATTGTCAACTTTTTATTCATTTAGTTTAAATATTTTTATTAGGGGTTTTCCGTAGGAATTTTTTCCCGTAAATAAGGGAATTACTTGGTGAATAAATTTTTACAGAATATGTTCCGTACACAATATTTTTTCTCGGAATACCTCTCATATTTTTATATCTACCCTCGTAATAATCAATTTAAAATATAATATTTATTCGGTGACCTAGAGAGGAAAGAAGATTATCCAGATTAAATTTTTGATTAAATATATGTAGCATATACCTTTTTTTGCTACCGTTTTTGTAAAGGTATTATTAATCAAAATATACCGTTAATACTGATCAGGTTGTTATAGAACGCAATCATATGCACATAATTTTAAATATGGGATGAGCTGGTTTTTGCAAAACCATGCTCATAACTTAATGAAAAACAAGCGCCTAGAAGATTTTTTTACTTTCTAATCCTCGTACATAGAAAAAAAGGATTCCTTGAACCAAGGACACGTGTCTTTCGATGTTCAAAGCCATATTGTCTTGTTTCAAGGCTTTCTTTGAACCTTGAATAAATAGCGTGGATGTTTATTCAAAAACCCATGCACATTGACTTTGGTTTTTAGAAATGCTAGCCTTGAAACAAGAGAATATGGATTTAAACATATCGAATGGATATGCTCTTACACAACTACACTATGCGTTTTTTACTAATATAATTTCCCAGCAACAAACTAGCTATTTAATTTATTTGAAATTATTTTTTTTATTATTTCAACAGCAGATATAATCATACTCTTTAACATCTTGTCAAAAATTCATGGTTGCATTACGCTTTGGCCTTTAAATAAAACATTTTTACTGAAAATTTACAGACATAATAAAGATTTTAACGAGATTTAATAAGAATCGTGATACCTTAAGGATAAATTATTTTATAATGTATTGTTTATGATATTATTTTCTATTAAATACCATTAATTAATATGACACGATTATAAGAAATTTAATTTTGCTTGGGAATAGAAAATATTAACTTCCTAACTGTAGTTTGACAGTGATTCTTTGAGGACTTATCCACAGGCACGAATAACAACATAGTACATAACAAGGCGATGCCGTGATTGGCTTGATGTGTCGCCATGTATCTTGTAAGCCAATCACGGCATCGCATTCTTATATTTTATGTTCTTATGCAAGCTTCTGTATAGGCCTTAAGCATCTTGCTTTATTGGTTATTATACTTGAGTATCTTTTCTTTAACAACACCATAAATTTTGCTTTTTAACTTTATTGATTGTTATATTGACTTGTAAATTTCGAAACATCGTTTGGTTGTTACTTCCACGCGTATGCAACCCAATATACTACTTTTAGTATAATTGGCTGCCCAGCGGTAGTAACTATATTGATCAGAGATCAGAAAATAACAGGCTATGGAGTAACATGTCGTAAAGTTAGGTTAGCATTTTAGATAAAATGTAGTTAAATTAAGTGCACACAATCCAATCCTCCATGATCCAAAGCACCAAGCAGCACTACAACAACTACGGGGTACCCCAATTCACAGGAACAAACGGCTATTTCGGTGAGTGCAAATTTACTTTCGTATTTCACATGTTTCCCTCCAAAAGACATCCTTGCGAGGGCCTCTAGCGCTCACCGTGATACTACGTACAAACTCTAATTAACTATTTCGAAAGTTTATAAGTTACGTTATATTTGAGTAATAAATTGAAGTTTTTATAGGTTACCAGACAACATGTACTGAGTTGATTAGTACAAGGACCCAAAAATAGATTTTTTGAGATGCGAGGTTTTAAAATTTACAAGTTGATATGTATGGGTAAAAGTATATACCTATTTTTAGTCAAAATGTACACATTTCTTGAAAAAAATTGATAAAATTGTTTAATCAATTAAATTACCTGCATGAATATCCGTTTTCTTTGCATCAATATAAATTTCCCTTACAAAAAAAAAACTGTTACTGAAATACACATCCCATATTTGGTCATCTGTATTAATGAACTACCTTGCCGCAAGGCGATGCAGGATTTTTAAATTTCAACATGCACGTATGCAAATAGACAGTGTGCCAAGGATTTTCCTGCATTGTTTTTATTTTCCAGTAATATATCACTTTATCCTATAATATAAAGTTACAATATCGTTGTACCTTGTTCACATTTGGGAATACTAGGCATCAAGACCCCTGAATTTTTTTAATAAAATACAATTATCATGGGCCCTAGTTTTTGCTTGGGAACGTTGGTCTTCAAGTTGGAGCAGAAGGATTGAAACACTCGATTTCAGTTGGGAAATTTCTCAATCTTAAGTTGGGAAATATTTTTCCTGCCCCTCCCCCTTCCAAAAAATGCATCGTAGCACCCCCGCTTGTACACGGAAAAAAAAATTATAGCTAGGAGCGCTATAACACACATACCAAGCAAATTATAATCGCTTATTATATAAATACAAGGCTTTCTCTTACAATTATGGCAGTCAGTGTAAAAATTTATATGAAATACTTTAATTGTTTAGTGAATAATAAAATATAACAAATAGTATGGCATTTATAGCTTAAATAGATTTAATTATTGTCCGTGCTAATAATTTTTATAATATAATAAAATTTCTGTAAATTTATAATAGTGCCTGTAATAAATATAATCGTGTCTGTAATATATATAATCGTTTCCAATTTATTTTTAACATTATTAGTTATTGTGTCCCTTATAATCTATAGCTTAAATCACTATAATTTGCCACTGTTACCAAATATCTTATAATGTATAGCGCAGAGCCCACTAATTTCTTTCCGTGTAACTCTTACATATTTATACGGTATTATCACTGCTACTAAAGTAAGTACCTAAACGTATAGGTTGCTATCAGACTATTAATAGCTCCTTTAGGGGTTACTTCCTGTTAGCAAAAACTAATTAAAATCAATAGATTATTAATTGTAATGACATCAATGGTATCACCTGTTGCAACATTGATTGAATAGGCAAACTTACAGCTATTTACTCATCGCGATTATATCGAAATGACTAAGTGTTTAGTGTATACCAGAATGCACCATTGATTGACTTGCAAGCCCTACACAAATGACGTTTTGTGCATATGTTAATATAATAATATGTGTACTACTTTGGATAAAGGGCATTGTTCAATCAACATGGACAATTTTCATCGGTTTCATTTAGGGGACATATCTAAAATCATAATAAGGGAAAACATTTTCAATTTCCATGTAAATGGACATTTTTGAAAAATGAGGGATTTAAATTTCTTATATAAGTAAAGCCACTACTACTTTTGACGTTCCTTTTGAAATTCTAATTTAACATAACTTCCACACAACTAAGCCGCTTGTTAATGCCCTTTCTCCTGGGGCTTGTGGTCGCAACTGTCGGTGGTTTATCTGAGTTCGTACTAACTTGATTTATTTTGAACGATTGCGTCTGCGCTGTACCATTTTAATCTAAAAATGTGACAATTCGTCAAGAAAGTTCATCCATTTTGTTTTCATGTAAAATCATAAATGTTTGAATTTTATAAAGTTAGGTATGATAACGATAGTTTCTTTCAAAACTATATATAAGGTTAGATCATCTGCGAAGAAAACCTACAATACAATACAATATAAGTGGGGTTGTGAGGCATGGTACTGCCTTGCAAATCACTGCAACCAATGAGATCTATTGTGAATCCCCTTTGCAATTTAGTCCACATCAAACTTAAGGCTTCCAAAGAAGCCCAAGAGTTTTTTGGGGGCTACTTGGGATATATCTGCAGGTCTTGGGTATACCTGTTCTGGATATTGTAGCCTTTTGCAAGCAATGGCTTCGCAGAAGTTCAATCTCACTTTATTTTGTATGGTAAGACCCTTATGTATAACTGCATATAAACAAACTTGGATCTATTCGGGCAGAAGTAAACATTTGTTAATATAATTATGCTTTTAGTTGAGGCCGCTCAATTAAGCATTCTATAACCAGGCGGATTCTACAAAGGCCAAAATAGATGCAATCAGAGTAGAATGTAGCAAAATGTTAAATGCTATTAAAGCGGATTTCATTATTAAGTTTTATGGTTTGTTCGAACGAGAGTATTACATATGTAATATATATCTTGTCTTATTTTGATATTATTTGTATGTGTACAAGTATAAGAAAATAGTTTTTATCCAATACATACAGATAATAAGACAATTACCAGCTTTATTTTAAATCGATAAACTCAATAATAACCCCCGCGTGGCTTTTACTTTATTGAGTGGATAATTATTTATTTTACCCACTCAACTGTCACTTGTCAAATTATTTTCTTGTAAATGTCATTAAAATTTTTAATAAAAATATGAATTCCTAAGCTATTTCTTGGATAAAACCTTGTATGGCACTCATGGGTAAACAGATATTGCCCTCTCGAAAATTAACCTGCTTGGCTAACGCCTCGCAGGTTAATTTTCTCATAGGCAATATCTTACTTTACCCACTAGTACCATAAATAACTATTTGGTTGTTAAGTTACGTCCTGATTTTGTCTTAAATTAAATTAGAAATAAAAACAGAAATGCCTCAGCAAATCGTAAACTTAGATTAAACAAAAAATGCGCTTAGAAATATTTTTTTCTAAATTGTGCGTTCCTCAAGACAAACTGGGGACTTTATTGTTTTTAATTTATATTAATGTCGCCCCCTACTCCCCTTTGCTGCAAATAGATTGTATGTCGATTATATCTCCTCATGTTTGTGTCAAAAATTGTTTTTATTAACTATAATTTTTAAAACCTATACAAGCTGTTTAATTATGATTTTAAGTACCTAGTATGTAGGTATACCAATTTTCCACAAAGAACAAAAGAGATATGTAAAGCTTTTTAAAAGCTTTTTTCCTATTTTCTCTATTCCATACTGTTCGGTATCGGAGACTGGCTGTGTACATTACTCCAATTTCAGTAAACGTGTTCAAAAATTAATTCAACGTATAATGCCGTTCCTAAAATAAAAGTGGCATTTTCAATGACAATTTTTTTATTACATTATAATCATAGTAGCTGTTACTTCCACGTAATGTTTATCACAGTTAAAGTAGGCAACCAGATATACCACTTTTTGTACTATATTGAATAGCCTCGGCAACGCTGCGAATATTAGACTGTCAGAATCGAAATAACTGTCAACCGAAAAACACATGCTTTCAATGTGAGGTTAGGTTCAGATATAAAATGAAGAATAAGTTAAGTTATTCGGGCGAATGAATCCAACCATCCAAACCATCCATGATCCAAAGCACCAAGACAGTACTACGGCATCTACGGGGTACCCCTATACACAGGAAGAAGCAGCCTTCGACGAGTCCAATTAAATATCCTATTTCAGAAGACTCCAAAAGATATCCTTTCAAAAGTCTCTAGCACATACAGTAGCTTTGTCTGAGAAAAGCACAAGACCTTTTTTTGAGAGAAAATAAATTCAGTTTTCCTTGAATAAAGAGCGCAAATCTTCATTCAAAAACCCATAAACAAGGATATTGACTTTGTTTCAAAGTCCAAACCAGAGAATATGGCTTTGAACATATGGAACTTTTTTCTCGCTACGATACCTAACTTTATAAACTCCAAACATATCTGATTTTACAGCAAAACAATATGAATGGATGGATTTTGCATGTAAACAAAGAATTTCTTTAACGAATTGTTACATTTTAAGATTAAAGTGGTGCACCGCAGATTAAATCGTTCAAAATAAATCAAGTGAGTACAAACTTAGTCGAACTGCCTATGGTCGCAACCTCATGCTCCAGGGCTTAGTTGTGTGAAAGTTAGGTTAAGTTAATATTTCAAATGAAACGTCAAAAATAGTAAGATAGCTTACTATAAACTTAGTTCGCAATTAAATGGAAAGTAGCTATAGTAACGTACAGGCTCAGGCACCGATAACTCATTTATTAAAAAAATGTAGGTACTTACTTGCCAGATTTATACTTAGGTCGAAAACTCGGTCGTATACTTTTGATTTATGTAGTGTTTTATTCCAATGCATTCATACGGAACAACTTTGGTTAATTAATAAAAATTTTGCAGTTATATTTCAACGGACTAGTCCATAAACAATTTTCAGACGGAAGTGCTCCGGGACTCGCTGGTGTTTATTACCACAATTTGTTAAATTGTTTTCTCTCTCGTATTTATATTGGAAAGTTTCATTATATTATATTGGATAAAATATCTGTTATATGCTCGTATGATATACCTATAGTGAAAAAAAAAAATATTTTTTTATATTCCAAAAATTTTAAAAAATTCATTACTTTAAGTATTGGCATGTAAGGTAAGTAAGCCAAATATTATCACGTTAAGACATTATTTTTAACTGAATTTGTAATAACCTGAAACTTTAATACAATAACAATAAACACATATTTATACTAATGGGTAAAAAATAAAAAAATTGCAAGAGCTTAAAAAAAAATATTGCTTTTTAACCCTCTATTTGGCAAATTTTGGGGAAAGAAGTCAAAATTATTTTAAATGCATTTTTAATCACGCACTTTGCTTCACTTCATATACGATGCATATTATACGTATCTATTGCAATCTCATATTATACATATCTATTACAATCCCATATCGGCCTTGCGATTCTGTTCGCATAAAAAGTAAAACTTAGAATTAAAAGTCTCTGATTTCTTTATTACTTTCTTTTCTTGTTGTTGTAATTTTTTTGTTACTTTGCATGACAATATTAGAAACACAGCTACTTAGACAACAATCTCAAAAAAATACCTTTTTGCTTCCTTATTGACTGAAATACAATATGGGCCAAGAAAGTGCATGTTTGTATCTACTTTATAACATTCTTGCCCTGCAATATTCGATGCTACCCAGCTTGCGACACTCAGCACAATTTTACAAGTTTTTATTGTGGAAGAGGAGGAAACACGAACTGCGTTGTTGTGTACGCCATTGCCAACTGGATACAGATACACCATATTTACAGGCATTTTTTCGATACAACAGAGATACTGAAAGTGCCCTTTATGACACAGAGGACGAACTAACGAGTTTAAGAGGGGGTTGACAATATTAGGAACATGGCATTGATTGGCTTACCTACCTTAGTCTTGCTTTCGAGTAAGGTTTGGAAATTTTACTATCCTGACTGACCTTTTCAATTATTTTTTCCAGTGTAGTTTACTATACATTTAGTTGCTTGACACCATTCATTTTTATTTTGTTTTGAAACATTAATTTTATTTCATAACTTAAACCGTGCAATAAAAAATCAAGTATTATAAAAAGTGAAGTGCAAAAAAGGTAATAGGACCTTTGTCATTTTCGTTTTAAAATGTGAGCGTGTATACTGCCCTGCTAAGACAAGTTGTCCTATCTGCAAATTAGATGTTTTGAGATATGGCCAGTTTTATTGTTTTTGTTTGCACTTTTTGAAACCGTGTTTAAATAAATATGGCGTTGGGTTCTGCTTTATTTTAAATCAAAAATACGTGATATCCTTATATATAATTCTTTTGTCAGAAAAATAAATTGTCATACTAAATGCATTTGTTCTATCTGAGAAAGTTAGGACAAAATGATCAAAAAAGTCCAATCAAATTACTAAGATCTGTAAAGTTAGTCCTAGTCCTGAATTATTAGTCAGTAAAGACTACTTAGGACAATTTTATTTAGAAAATTTTTTTCCACATAGGACAAACATCTCAGGCTAATTTTTACGAATTGTGTTTTAGATAGGATATTTCTTTTTAGTATGCACATGGGGCTAGTGTTAAGCAATACAATGGTGTGCTTATCTCAAAAAGTGAATTTTTGCAGATAGGGCAACTTGTCTTAGCAGGGCAACATAGTTCCTGGCATCTCTTTCATTCTCTTTTTCCTCCTTTTTGCTCTTGTAAAAGTCGAGAGTACTTTTCACGTTTTCTACAAGGTCCTTTTCATACGTGTTTATCTAGTTTATTATTACACTTTAAGTAAAAACCCTCTTTATACTGGAAAGGATAAAGTTAGAATAATTTTATAAAGGACACTCCTTAGGGTGGTATTAAAAGCAAAAGTTTGGAATTTATATTTCCCAAGCCTGAATAAATTAGGTACCTAATTAAGAACATTTTTAAAACAAGCCATAAAGATATGTAATGCTACGCATTCCATTATATATAATTCATAGTAAATGGTATAGTGCATTTTCCCAAATACTTAAAAAAAAAATAAAAAAAAAATAAAAAACTTTTCAAAATTTTTGTTTAATTTTCCTCTTGCAAAACACAAAAATCATATATTTTTTTTTTGAAAATGATAGTTTTTTTATTTTTTTTTAAGTTTAACCCCCCATAACTTTTTTGTTTTTGGGGGGATTACTTTCAAAAACAATAGGGATCTTCCCCTAGCAGTACTTGATTTTTCCTGATAATTCCGAGTTTTATTACAAACCAGAAAATTATAAAAAAAATAGTTTTATTGTTTCATTTACTTGATATCTCAACTGAACGGAAGTTAAAAGGGACGGTTACTTTTGGACCGCCCTGTATAATGAAATGTGACTTGTTTGTTTATTACTTGTTGCATAGACAGTCTGATACCATGGTGTCTGCAGACATCAAAATGTGTAGGTTTAAATTACTATATTTTATTTTTACTCTAGCGTATGAAATTTACAACACAAAAACTATTTAAGCAAATAGGTGGGCGGCAACAATATAATAACACAAAAGCAATTTTATTAAAACGATCCTTTTGTATCATACCATTTAATATAAGAAAAAACAGACACCCCTTACATCATGGTGAACCATAATGTAAACAATTCCAATACTGGTTTTTTCCTCCTGCATATAAGGAATACGTGAAGGTTTTCCCTTTAGTTCAGAAAAAGGGAGGCAGAATGATGTTTTTTTCGCGCCCCTAAAGAGTGTGTAAACACTTGATGTGAAGTGAGCGCTAGAAGCACCGATTACTATCTTAATAAAAGAGTATAGGGCGACACTTTTAGACAATGCAAAAAAAGTTTTCGCAAGGAGGGAAATCTAAGTACAAGGTAAGTTTGATAAGTTAGAGATTTTTAGAGATTCGAGTGCACTTTATTGTAAGATGGGGGAAATTGGCATATTTTTACTTAAACTTAGGAAATCTTTTTTATCTACATTCTGCTTGGTATTAAGCACACATTTAGGTTTATTAATGTTCACATTACAACACTAGTGCTTTTTGTAAATATTATGAAACCCGAATGATTTTGTTACTCCATTTTGACGTACTTTTTTCTATTGTCAAGTAAAAGTTTTTTTGAAGCTTGGAATGTAGAACGGAGACACAATCGTAGATGAAATATGTTTGCAAGCTTTTAGCTTTTAGTGTTCTAAAACTTTTACACAGAAAAAAATGATTCCTTGATTCAAGGACAAGTGTTATTTGATATGCTCAAAGCCATATTCTTTTGTTTCAAGGCTAGTATGTCTTTGAACCGAACTCAACGTCTTTAAATAAAGAGCAAAGTTTTTTGAATGAGATCCGCGCTCTTTATTTAAGGACATTAATTTTGGTTCAAAGAAATGCTCGCCTTGAAAGCTTGGCTTTTTTACATATCGAAAGACACGTGTCCTTGGTTAAAGGAATCCTTTTTTTTTTCTTGTGTAAAACTTTTAGGATACACGGAAAAAAAAATTATAGCTAGGAGCGCTATAACACACATACCAAGCAAATTATAATCGCTTATTATATAAATACAAGGCTTTCTCTTACAATTATGGCAGTCAGTGTAAAAATTTATATGAAATACTTTAATTGTTTAGTGAATAATAAAATATAACAAATAGTATGGCATTTATAGCTTAAATAGATTTAATTATTGTCCGTGCTAATAATTTTTATAATATAATAAAATTTCTGTAAATTTATAATAGTGCCTATAATAAATATAATCGTGTCTGTAATATATATAATCGTTTCCAATTTATTTTTAACATTATTAGTTATTGTGTGCCTTATAATGTATAGCTTAAATCACTATAATTTGCCACTGTTACCAAATATCTTATAATGTATAGCGCAGAGCCCACTAATTTCTTTCCGTGTAAATACTTTAAATATAATGACCTACGACATTTAAAGTCTTGCATTAAGTACTTTTTGGCGCCTTTCAGTTTAAATCCTATAAATATATGATAATGTTTCTTGCCATCAAGCTTAACGTTTCCAATTTTTTAATAAAAAATATTTAAAGTAATAATAATTATTAATAAATAATATTACTTAGGCATTATAATGTCTTTAAACATTTATTTTGTTTCTAAAAAAAGAAAACCTTGGAAGTACAACCCTAAAAAAAGTTTAACATGGATTATTTTTAATTATATTGGACTAATAAATTTAAGATTTTAACACAGAAAAGCCACTTAATAACATTTATGGGTGTGCTTAAAAGTTAGTTGGCATGTAACAGCATAAAAAAGCTAATTAGTGAACTCAAGTTCTTACAATTACTACATTCATTTGTCATTGTTAGAGAATATAAAACGATTCTTACATTTATACATGTGTATGTTACAGTAAATGCTAGAAGTTTTTTAATCCAAGAATTGACGTGTTAAACCTAGGATTTACCAATTAGATGTGGTAAAACTACGAAAAAAGTATTATCAGGGGTAATATCATAAGTGATACTAGGTTAGGTATCGGTGGTTTTTTACATAAATTTTACGAGTGTTAATCCCAATGACGAAAATGCAACGACTGCTTTAGCAGGAGTTGCATTTTCCAAAAATTGGGATTAATATAAGTAAAATTTGAAAAAAAAAGCACCGATACCTAACCTAGTATCACGAATTGATATTTAGGGAGAGAATATAATTATATTTAATACACATACCTCTTAATTAAAACCTATTAATCCACAAATAAATTATATTTTATAAATTAAATTACGATTTTAGATTAGAGAAAAGAGGGGTAAAAAAAATAAAAAAAAATGAAAAATCAACCCTTAAAAACAATAAAGTTTTAGGGAGCTAAACGATTTAAAAAATAAAAAAATGAAAGAAAACGTGCTATGACAGCACTGCTATCAACTTCATTTTTTTCAGGTAAAAATGCCTTTAATAAAAGTAATTTGTACCAAATTTGAAAAAAAAAATCCATTTAAAGACAAAAAGTTAGAGGAGGCGCCACTTAAAAATTTTAAATATATTTTTATGTTAATATCTCAATACAATTTAAATAAGTTAAAACTTCACCAGGAAAAATCTACTTGCACGGCTTGTTTAATTATACACATGGGCTCACTATTTAATCAGATTATTAGAAATCTATTAAATATTCTAAATCAATCTCTAATTAATAGAGAAAATCCCACTCATCATACATAATATTGGTTAATTAAAATTGTATATTAGAAGTATTATTGAGCGTTTAATTATTATAATATCCCTTAATAGATATTTGAAGTTTAATTATAATTTATTTTTTAATCTAGTAATATACACTAATGATAAAAAAATTTATACAGTCAACAGTGTAGACCTGAATTGACAAGCGTGTTAAAATGTGTAAAATTGTGTAAAATTTACGAAAAACGTTATTAAAATTACACATTTTTATAAAATTTAACACGATTTAGGTCTACACGGTCGACTATGTAATTTATTATCTATGGTCGAAGTGGCCGTCGAAAAAACTCTGTGTGGCGGAAACTTTTTCTTAGCCGGACTCGTTTTTTTTGTAAGCATCGTAGAAATTTAAGAAAATATTGGAATTCTAAACAACGCAGTGGCTTAAGTAAACTTAATCTACCTTTATAGAAAACACCTGAGACCACGTTGTGTTTTAAAAGAACAGGGAATAAGCTTTGTGTACATTGTTTTGAACTAAACTTATTTTTAATAGAAAGGTTGAGGGTGGAGGACCTAGTTTTCTTCTCTTATGTATATTTAGTTTTTTTTATATTAAGAGGATGACAAGGTAAACTTGCCAAGTTGACAGATATGAATTAATCTTTTGTTTTAATCAAAATAGAAAATTAATAATGGCAGCGTGCCTAACACAGTGACATTATCTAGCGGTCACTAAAATCAGCTCTCAGAAAAAAGTTTTTTAAAAGCGATTAAATGGAGCTCTCTACAACTAGAATTATGAAACAGAAGACGTCTACCCTATCTCTATCTCATTCGTGCTACACTTTCCAGCCAACCAAATAAATACTGTATTTGTTTTTTATACAACAAATACAGTATTTATTTGGTTGGCCGGAAAGTGTAGCAGTGAGCGGTACGAACGAACATAGCTAATGTGAATCTGTAGAATAAGATAATTCTACTAAAATTTAGATGGCGCCAGTAATTTCTTTAATAAGAATAATTTAGTTACACTTTTCGCCCGGCCAAGTAAATATTGTATTTTTTCAACAAAGAACAAATACAGAATTTGTTTGGTTGGGTGGAAGTGGGAGTGTATGTATGTCTTCCATCCTTTTTGGGTAGAACTTTTGTCCCTGTCTAATCTAACGGGAGAAATCGCCATTGGTAAAAATCAGGCTTTAAGTTTTATTTTGGTTCAGACACTATGGTCTGTTTCATCAAGCAAGATAGTAAATTAAAAATCGCACAGTGAATATTTTCAAAACAGATTCGAATATTGAATGTGCGAATATACTGCGTAGTTTATTTTATAAAACATAACTATATTCTATACACAAACATGTACTATTCAAACATGTTGTAAAAATATTACTGTGCGATTTTTAATTTACTATCTTGCTTGAAAAAGCAGACCATAGTGCTATTACTTTTAAATTAGGGACAGCGATGTATCGGTCCCTAATTAACTAAGATTGAAATTAATGGTAAGTTTACCACTTTTTTTAAGCACCACTCTTGTGAGGACCAGTTTGAGTTTAAAGCGAGTGTAAAATTTTACACTCAGTTTTTTAGTATACCGTGTACTGTGGGGCTTACATAGGACTCTAAGACTCAAATAAGACTTTAAGCTAATAGCCAAGATTCAAATAACATTTTCTGGTGTGCAAAATAGATGTTTGTAAAGTAGAATTTGCAATGTGATTACCTTTTGCATTGTTGTCATTCAGTCCTGTGTCAAAGCTTACCTTAAAACTATAATCTAGGTACTCTATCTGGCAACAAAAGGGCATTAGATCTGGTCCGAAGGACTAAATTTGATTCAGTAACACGTATTTTAGTCTATAGCTTTTATCTTAATGGACAAACATTGTACTTAATTAGTATGCGAAAAAGTCCAAATGAAATAATGTGGTTTTGTTACTTTGTCCAAAATTTTAAAAAAGTGGGAAAAATTGAACTGTGTTAATTTTTATAAAAATAATTAATTGTACCCTTTAAGTATACTAAACGGTTAAATCTACAAATTATTCATGATTTTTTTCAATTATCCAGAAACGTAATATGATTTTTATTACTTTTCCCTAGAAAAGCATTCTTTCTTTGGCAGTAGTATATTTTTTCTTGCTTATGGCAGGGAACTTTAAACCATCCGATAGTTAGAAATGCGAACTAAGTCTTTAGTGTTCGAGACTGAAGTATTTATGCTGAGACGGAGTCGAGGCAAAAAATCAGTCGAGAACACTTAAGACAGTTCGCATACGTGGTGCATATACTATTTTTTCTACTACCTAAAGCTAGTAACTACAAATATCAATTAAAAATAAAGTTTAAAAATTATATTGACATAGCTGTCAGTTTGACAAATAAGTTGAAAAAAGTTAGTAGTTCTCTCAAAACATTTTCATTATTGACCGTCGTCAATAAACAATGTTTGCACTCGAAGTGCACTGAAATAGGTTTGCGTCAAGGTGCGTATACTATTTTTTCTACGACCTATCAGCTAAACATCCAAAAAAATGCAAAAATATTCTTAAATTTTTTTTAATTAATTTGAAGTTTTGTGTTTGACGTTCACTTGTTCTCTGATAGCAGATATGTTAAATCTGCTGACTGTCACTTCCCGACCGCTGTCTAGGTCGCAGGAAAAGTTACATTACAAACGATACTGAGTAATTAGTTCTAAATTTTTTTACCAATTTGTTATTGGGACTGTAAAAAATTGTAGTTCTTAATGATTTTATACAGGAACTTTTTTATAGTCTGAAGGAAAAGTTCCTAAAATCAGTTTTATGTAACATAAAATAAACATAATATCAAAAAGTAATAGAAAAAAGGTACGATATATCCTAAATATATACGATACAATAGCCACAAACTTTTCAACCAAGCCATCAATCAAAATTCAGCTCTCGTGTTGTCCGATTCCCCAGTAGACTTTACGTGTATGTGTACTCATGCTATTAAAGGCCCTTGTTTAAAGTTAAATAGGAACGTAGAGAAAATTAGGTATCTTGAATTCATAAATTATTATTTTAGACATTTTAGAAATAGAAAGAAAAAAAGTCGTAAAAAAATCTAAAAGTTTAACTTCGATTAGATATTATAAAGCATATGATCAAAATTTGCGTTACGTAATACTTGAACGTTCCCCTTGGTGCGTTACGTATTACTTACAATATCTAATCGAAAATTCTCGTGGGAGAGTGATTAGCACCCGCGTTACGTTGATGTTAATTGTATATGAAAACATAGGAAAAGTGCGTTATTTGAGAAGTGGGATAATATTTTTTTCAAAAAGTGCTTCACGACTTAAACGTACCCTAGCTAACCGACTTGTTTTTTAGAAATACGTACACTGAAAAAAATGACGTTCTTGGCTCAAAGTAGTCAACACTCTTGGCAGTTATTCTTTTAGCTTAAAAGATGTGTATCTTCAAACAAAAGTATTTATCTTGTCCCAAGAAAAGTGTCGCTTTTGAAATATTTTTAAAATTCTCTTGGACCTGGCGCATTTGAGGCAAAAACCATTTATCTTGTTTTTAGATTGTTAAAAATTAAATAATTTCAAATACTTTGGCCCAAGAATTTTTCTTTTGAGACAAGACCACTTGCATTTCACACAAGATCAAAGAATTTTAATTTAAAGAATCAGAAAGATCTTGGCAAGTGAATTATATTTTCATGTTAAGAGAAGGCGCTTTTGGACGTATTCAAGAGTGCGAAGCATTTGGCCTAATTTCATATGCCATTAACGCAAAGGGTCCTTTTTTTCAGTGTATGGTACAACTCACTGATTATAATCAATGTTTAATTATCAATTACTTAAGCATTCTATCGTAAAAAAAAACAAAAAGACAAAATAAAAATGATCAATTTTCACCCTTACAAGGTCGTTTTTATATCTTAAACTGAATCCAATAAACCAGGTCTTTTTCGGGTCTAGTAGTCTTTACGTGTTCATGTTTATGGGGGGTTTTACAATAGAAGCCAAGTCATTCTTTGACGCCTTTTCTTTTTTTTTTTCAAAGACTTTTAAGCGCTAATGATTATAAGCAGCATTGAAAACCAAGATAAGTTTTCCTCTATTGTAACTAAAACATTAAACTTTCCGCCGTAGTTTTGTTCGGTTTGGATGCCTTTTATTTGGTGAAAATCGCATTTCGTCATCTAAAGGCTCTAACGGTCTAACTCCAAAACGTCATATTTTTTAGGAGACGTAAAAAACGATTTAAAACTTAATTATAGCAATTTAGAACTTTAAAACTAGCTTGTTCACAGGTAAAAATGTTTGAAATGTGTTAATGTATTTAAAACTTTTCATTGTTATCTATTTTATATAAATTATTTGAAAATTAAATTTTAACCACAAAATCTAAATTCACTAATGGTCTAACTCCAAGGGAAGATAAAAGAGGGTACCTATCGTATTATATCGCGTAATATTATTACAAAAAATTTATATTTTTATATTTAATATATAAAATTACTACTAGGTAGGCATAATATATATATATATACATTATTAATGGCAATAATTATAATTATCATCAAACAGTAAATTAACAAATATTTGAAACGGGATCCCCTGTTGTCGAGAAATAGTTTGACTTTAGTGACAGTTCTCATTTAATTGTTTTCTCACAATCATATGATGGAGTTAGACACTAAGCGACTTAAAATATTTACATTTTTGCATTTTTTGAGGCTGATATTGGTTTAATGCAACTTTTTTTTTGAAGTATGTTGGTAATCAGATAATGAAGCAAATTTGATAAAAATCTCATTTTTGAAAAATTTGGAGTTAGACAACTAGAGCCTTTAGTGGACGATTTGCTTTTGTTTTGTGATGCTGTAAGCATTATTGTAAATAAATTAATAGTATATTCTATAAATAGTATGGAATATGAGCCGAAAGGCGAGTATGTGGGTCCCGCGAGCGCGGAATGACTATTCCATACGTGTTGTAGACTATACTTTTTCTTCGACTGCAAATATGAGATACTGTATGGCTTTAAACCGCGGACAAGATTAAAAACAATGTTTTTTGTGACTCGACATTGTAAATGCAACAAAACACATATTTTTAAATAAAGCAATTAATGTTATCTAATAATTTTATCAAATCAGGACTTAAAAAAAAATTTTATTTAATTTTAGCACATATTTACAAATTATAATGCAAAAACTGAAGGTTATGTCAGAATGTTCTGACAGATATCAGGTTTAAGTATTTAACAATAGATGGAGCAGTTTTAATCTTTTGAACTAAATTGATAAAAAACTGGTCAAATATTAAGAAAAACTAATAAACTTTATGTAATTTTAACGCAAAACTTTAAATTGCATTAAATTATTCAATATTTCATGGTAAAATATATATAATTTTGCTACATTTTTCTTTACTTTTATAAACAAGAGATGGCACTACATGTGCTCATTCTAACACTTGATACGGAATGTTTATACCGTATCTAGAGCTAGAATGGATTCATTGTGTTTGAAAAGTGTGTGTATTTGCTTACATTCTAAAGCAGTCATATAAAAATATATTTTTTGATACATATTTTTATTTCTTTGCTTTTAAAATATACAGTCAAACTAGAAAATATGGAGTTAGCTTATTTATATAAAATATATTTTTTTAAACTGTAAACAAATAGACGGTTTAAATATACGTATGCACCTGTTTGAGGTAAGAACTACCAGAATGCAAGTGCCCTATAGTTTTTGAAATTCTTAGGATAGATTTATCGAAAATGTTTAATAAATTATTTGATTTGATTTAACAGTTTAAAATTACACTATACTTCAAATAAGTATAAAATTTATAGCTTTGGAAAGACTAAGCTCTAAAATCATTTAGGACATATATCACGAAAGTTTTAAAGTTCAAATGGGAAGCGATTGGGTTGACATGAGTAGAGAAAGTTGCGGTGATAAGGATGCTCAACTAAGGAGCAACTGAAGTGGTCATTTGGAACTCCAAAGCTTGCTTGATTGCAGCCCTCTTATTTAATCGTCCAGTATAATATTAAATCATAACCGATGGCACAAAAGCCAAGCCAAATATTAGAGGGTGTTTATCCTTCCGGCCCTTTCATGGAAACACTCCAACTGAGTTGATTACTTCTTGATTTTTCATTCTTAATCTTCTTTTTAGGCTTAAACTTCTCATACTGGCCTTTGTTAAAATTTCTTATTAGTTTTTGTTCAATTTTATTAAAAATAGCAAGAAAACTATCATATCGTATGATTTTTCTACACTGAAAAAAAGGATCCTTTGCGGTAATGGCATATAAAATTATGCCAAATGCTTCGCACTCTTGAATACGTCCAAAAGCGCCTTCTCTTAACATGAAAATATAATTCACTTGTCAAGATCTTTCTGATTCTTTAACTTAAAATTCTTTGATCTTGTGTGAAATGCAAGTTGTCTTGTCTCAAAAGAAAATTTCTTGGGACAAAGTATTTAAAATTATTTAGATATTAACAATCTTAAAACAAGATAAATGGCTTTTGCCTCAAATGCGCCAGGTCCAGGAGAATTTTAAAAATATTTCAAAAGCGATTGTAAGTCAAAAGGAATGAATAAATGAATTTGAATTTGAATTTGAAATTTGACACATTTCTTGGGACAAGATAAATACTTTTGTTTCAAGATACACATCTTTTAAGCTAAAAGAATGACTGCCAAGAGTGTTGACTACTTTGAGCCAAGAACGTCATTCTTTTCAGTGTACACAGTTTTTTAATATTTATTTCTTAACGGTTCGATAAGTTTAACAATTATTATTATAATAGTTTATATGCTTCCTTAAAAGCTTAATAATGTTTAAAAATAAAACTAGAAAAAAACTTTTTATAGATGTACCTACTTTCAAAAATCGAACTTACACTGACAAAAATTACGTTCTTGGCTCAAAGTAGTCAACACTCTTGGGAGTTATTCTTTTAGCTTAAAAGATGTATATCTTCAAACAAAAGTATTTATTTTGTCCCAAGAAAAGTGTCACTTTTGAAATATTTTTAAAATTCTCTTGAACTTGAAGCATTTGAGCCAAAAACCATTTATCTTGTTTTAAAATTAAAAAATTAAATAATTTTAAATACTTTGGCCAAAGATTTTTTTTTTTTGAGACAAGACTACTTGCATTTCACACAAGCTCAAAGAACTGTAAGTTAAAGAATCAGAAAAATCTTGGCAAGTGAATTATATTTTTATGTTAAGAGAATGCGCTTTTGGACGTATTCAAGAGTGCGAAGCATTTGGCCTAATTTCATATGCCATTACGGCAAACGATCCTTTTTTTCAGTGTAAGGCCTCTTAAAATTTTTAAAGGGCCATAGTAGCTTTATAAGAGATTTTTAGTTCTATGTATGTTATAAGGATTATTTAACTAAAATTTGTAAATACAAACGTCTTAAAACAAAACATAATAAAATACAATAAACAACAGAAAAATTAAAAATGTATAAGTTCATAATATTAGGTTGTTAAGGTTCAAATACCATTATGTAGTATTTTGCTGATCTTCCAGAAAACACTCATATAATTTTAATCATTTACTTCAATAAAAAAAAACAATGTTCGTGCGTTATCCAATTCTGCTTCATTGGCAAACGTAAAATCCCGAATTTTAATTATCCAGTGTAATTAACTCACAAATTCACAAATCACAAAACGTAAACCTAAAAATATCTAATTAAATTAATTTAAAACAAAAATCTGAAATAGGGCTTTAGTGATTACGTTTTCAAAAGTTTTATCATCCATTATTATTAATGGATTATCTAGGAAGCTGCGGAAAACCGAAATTTATCAACATAATCCGATTTGGTAATGTTCATTATAAGGATTAATAGTTTTTGCAAATAATTTTGCAGCAACATACACTAAAAAAAAAGGATTCTTTGCGGTATTGACATATGAAATTAGGCCAAATTCTTCGCACTCTTGAATACGTCCAAAAGCGCCTTCTCTTAACATGAAAATATAATTTATTTGCCAAGATCTTTCTGATTCTTTAACTTACAGTTCTTTGAGCTTGTGTGAAATGCAAGTGGTCTTGTCTCAGAAAAAAAATTCTTGGGCCATAGTATTTAAAATTATTTAATTTTTAACAATCTTAAAACAAGATAAATTGTTTTTGCCTCAAATGTGCGTGGTTTGGAGAATTTTAAAAATATTTCAAAAGCGAAACTTTTCTTAGGACAAGATAAATACTTTTGTTTGAAGATACACATCTTTTAAGCTAAGAGAATAGCTGCCAAGAGTGTTGAGTACTTTGAGCCAAGAACGTAATTTTTTTCAGTGTACAACGTGCAAAAATCTTCTCCAAGAACTAAATCATACTTTGAGTATTTTTTGTGTGCTGACACCGAATTTTAAATCGAAGGCTAGGGTGTGGGGATTACGTAAATGCAATTTTTTTTCAAAATCGGTTACGATTTCAGGGGGCACCGAGCAAAATAGTTGCACTGAAAAAAATGACGTTCTTGGCTCAAAGTAGTCAACACTCTTGGCAGTTATTCTTTTAGCCTAAAAGATGTGTATCTTCACACAAAACTATCTTGTCCCAAGAAAAGTGTCGCTTTTGAAATATTTTTAAAATTCTCTTGGACCTGGCGCATTTGTAACAAAAACCATTTATCTTGTTTTAAGATTGTTAAAAATTAAATCATTTTAAATACTTTGGCCTAAGAATTTTTCTTCTGAGACAAGACCACTTGCATTTCACACAAGATCAAAGAATTTTAAGTTAAAGAATCAGAAAGATCTTGGCAAGTGATTTATATTTTTATGTTAAGAGAAGGCGCTTTTGGACGTATTCAAGAGTGCGAAGCATTTGGACTAATTTCATATGCCATTACCGCAATGGTTCCTTTTTTTTGGAGTTCTATATTGCATTGCTCAAAATCCAGTGCCAGACTAAGGGCCTGCTTTTCAGGTTGTTATCGCCCCCCGGTAGAAAGTTTTTT
Source organism: Brachypterus glaber (assembly GCA_958510825.1). Lineage (NCBI taxonomy): Eukaryota > Metazoa > Arthropoda > Insecta > Coleoptera > Kateretidae > Brachypterus > Brachypterus glaber. The sequence continues at coordinate 5,564,429 of OY294052.1, forward strand.
AAATCGAAAATTCGGTTTCAGCACTTAAAAATACTTAAATCATGATAGGTTTTTTCCTTGGAAAAACTGATTTTTTTTTTGTAGACCAGTGTTATTGACCTTTTTTTAGTTGACTTCTAAACTTGGTCCAAGATTTACTACAGAGAAACTAAGACTCTAGAGGGCCGGTCTGAGTAAAAACCGTCCGGGCCGTTCTGTGAGGCCAGTCCAGCCCTGACTACGTACTTACGTTTTTTTATTAATTACAATCCACTTTAGAAGTTATAGCAGATTAAACAAAGAGATATTGAGTGAGTTTAAAACTTTTATAACTTTTTTTAAAGTACTCAGGAAACTTCTGTTATAAACGGTTCTTTTCACCATAAAACTAACACAACAAACTCATTAAAAATGATGGTCAGATTTTAATTATCTAATTGGTGATTGGTCAGAACTGAAGTAACTTTTTTTATTTAAATCGAAAAGTTTTCAAACAAGTTTACCCCCATTAAAGATTCTCAAACTAGGAATTCCACTAATTCGTATATTGGCATTCCTTTACTTATTTTTGGACGGATCACAGTGGTCTATAAATCTTTAAAAAGATCAACTTTTATGGCTATTCTGGGAAAATCCCGTCACGTCGAATTGTTTTGCTACATGGCCATGCATGAAATTTTCATAAAAATCAAGTTGACCAATGACATTTGCTCAAATAAATACTTTGAACTGACGTTTAAAAATTTAGCTTTTTTTAATTTTTTCATAATGTTTAGCTAATTATTGATTGTATTAATTGGTAATAATTGTAATTAGTTATATTTAAAAAATAAAAAGTTATTTATAGCTATTTTTTTGGGTTTAATTAGTAAAAATTGCACAAAGAACTGAAACATTAAGCCACGGCATCTGTTCGCTGGGGATCTGCCACTTCATCTGACTTCAGTCTACGCAACGGTGTACGACAAGGAAGTTTAATTGCTCCTGATGCCTTCAATGCCTACATTGACGACCTTCATACTCTCCTGGCTAAAGCCTCTGCTGGATGCTTTCTTGGTGGCCTAAAAGTCAACTGCATCAGCTACGCCGATGATATGGTCCTTCTTTGCCCCTCACTTCAAGGTCTACGTATGCTTATAAAAATACTGAAGACTTTGCCAAATCACGTTCTCTTAAATACAATAGTAATAAGAGTAAAGTTTTAGTGTTCAAGTCCACAAATTATAGAGACCTCTGTGTTCCTCCTGTTTATTTAAATAACTCTGTTGTTGAACGCGTGTTCGAAATCAAATAGGTCACGTTATCAATGATATGCTAAGTGACAACTCTGACATTCAGCGTCACAAGAAAAACCTTTGTGCCCGCGCAAACATGTTAGCTAGAAAATTCTCTGTCGAGGTTAAGAACTCTCTTTTCAGGACATTTTGTTCTAACGCATACTGTGGTGAAATTTGGCTTGATCATACGGTGGCCTCGTGGCGAACTCTTCGCGTATGCTATAATGATGCATATCGCCTTATCCATAGTGCCTCGGAAATGTTTGCCTCTGCCCGAATAGATACCCTGGATGCTCTGAGACGCAAGTTGCTCGCCTCTTTTGTGAAGCGGCTACTCTCCAGTCCTAATGTTTTCCTAAAAGCGTTTGTATCTTCGGACTGCTTTTGGGTTTCTGCACAAATCGCCACTTGGCGACGCCTTTGTTTCTTACAAGTGACCTAATCATTTTATTTATTTATAAATTATAATTATTTTGTTTTGCTTTATTTTTATTTTTATTCATTTTATTATTTTGTAGTATATGGCCATTGTGCTGTAATAAAATTATTATTATTATTATTATTATTATTATTATTATTATAAAGTGACAGAAATCAATTGTATACATTTTAAATTATATAGATTTTAAGCAGGGTCCTTGGTTCAAGGAATCCTTTTTTTTTATATGCTGTGCAATGCATCCCTATACATTATCTCATTTCGAAAAAGGCATATAATAAATTAAATTAAATAGGTTGTAAAAATAAGAAGTAATTATCTAATTGGTTTCTTAATCAAGCGAGTGCCAATGAAAATCCCTTTTATAGGAAAAATTAGTGAAACGAAGTGTAAAAGTAAGATCTAAAACACTTATATGGAATGGTAGTGGCTTACTCAGAATTAACACTCAAAAAGAACCGTTTTTATTAAGATAATCAAAAAGATAGAAATTCTACTATGTATGCAGATTATTTTTTAACGTTTTTTATCAACCAATCGTTTAACAATATTTCTGACCACGTGTTTATTTCTGTCCAATCATATTACATATATATCGGGAATTTTCTACTGTAGAAAATTCTAGTGAGAATCGCTGTAGTATTTTGTTTTTCAGTATTTCTCTTTTACAACAAGATTTCATACCTAAAACTAATTAATAATTAAATATGAATATATTACTATTAATAATTATTGTTATTACTTTATTATTTACCAAAAAATACCACAAAATATTCTTCTTATAAAATGTAGTGACAGTTTTTATAGGTTGACTTTTATGAACATGCCTAGCGCAGTACCGCGCTAGTCAGTACTACAGTAAGTGACTTAACTACAGACAGAACCATAATTTTCAATTTAAAAATGGACCAAAAACGTTTTAGTTTAGCAATTGAGAATGAAATTAAATAAATCAAATTAAAGAATATGCTTCTAAAAATATTAAGATAAGTAATAAAACAATTTATATCATTTTGCGATGAAAAGAATATATAAGTTGGTTTGACATATTATAAATCGTTAAAAAATAATCTTCCGAATTACACATGATTCTTCGAATTATCGGGAAAAATTCACAGTTTACATTCAAATTTGTTATCAAACGAAACAACGCACTAATAGTGCGTTGTGGCGTCAGCAGCTTGCTGAGATGGAAGGACACCTATAATTTAGCTTATATGACGTTACAAATCTACAAGTTCTGTGTCTCTGAAAAGTAAAAAATAAAAACTATTCGCAAAATAAAATGAACCGACTTCTATGTTTCTAAAAAGTAAAAAATAAAAAATACTTAAGTCGGTGCCAATTTCAAAGCAAACAATAATAAAATAATAAAAAAATAATTGTTAGTAATTAATTTAGGGAATGGTGTAATTGGCACCAACTTAATTATTTTTTATTTTTTACTTTTTAGAGACATAGAAGTCGGTTAATTTTTTTTTGCGAAAAGTTTTTATTTTTTATGACTTGTGTTTAGATAACCTACATAAAACTTTCAAGTGGTAAAAGTATGGAAAGTAAACAAAAAACAAGGCTTTCCGAAATTTTGAAATTTTTCAAAATGGGAAAGCAAAACAAATCAGAAAGTCTATAGATTCTTGATCAAAATTCTTGACTCTCGACGACGTGACTATCTTGTCTTGCTTTTTAAATTAAATTTTGTCTTGATTTTTCTTGAAATAGAGACAAGCAAAATTCATAATTAGGTGTGATGTAGCTTGTGTGGTGTGACCATAACTATATAAATTATAACTATATCTGAAAAAAAAAAAGTTTCAGAGGTTTTTATCTTCTTATAACGTTTTACTGTACAAGTAAAGCAAAACCGTGATAACATTAATATGTTTTAAGCCTCCAGTTACGACATATGGTTCCAGCTTCTTACCCCTATCGCAAGAGTCACATAATTTTGCGACACTTTTTGGTAACGGTTCTAGGAACACTTTTGGTAGTTCTACCCCCCTACCCCCCGTCTAAAACATAACATTATTAATGTTAAAACTGTAAATCTATTTCACATTAATTTACAAATTCTTGAATTTGTACAGTTATTTATTTGCTGAATATAATTTGTATATTATCCTTAATTAATTACAAAAACGATAGATATGTGGGTATAAAGTTACATTCTGATCGAGTTAGTACGTTAGGTCGTTAAAATAAAGTTTATTAATATAAATCAACGATTAAACGGCTTATTTTAATCGAAATCCTTTAAAGTAAAAAGGAACGAAAATTCAATTTATCGGTTTTTAAATTATCCCGTTCTAAATGCCGACAAATTATTTTTGAAACAGTTTTTTTTTTCTTTATATGATATCCGTTTTATCGTGTAATTGACAAAATTAATGTTAAAGTTTTACTAAATGATTTTTTTAGGATGTAGATTTTATAAATGTTTGAGGATATACACGGTGTTTGCAGTGTTTTGGCGGAAAATAAAGCGGATGATTCTACTTCACAAAACATTAAAAATAAATACATAAACATATGTCCGAAAATAAACCATACTACGGCCCTTCGAAGAAAGACAAATTTGAATGGTGCAGGGCGATTTTTGATTTAAAACTAAGCAAAAAAGTATTCTTCACCGAAACACCTAAATTTAATATTAAAGGAGTAATGGCCTTTTAAAAAGTTACTTCCTCTTCATGTATTTTTTTTAAACGGTTGCTCCTACAGTGTTACACTTTGACATTTTTTATATATTTTAAGGAATCCATATTTTTACAAAAAATCGAAAAAAATACCTACACATAAAAAAGTTTGGGGCAAAAATATGTTAAGCCTTACACATTTTGTCTGTAAAAAAGCAGACTTTTGTCACTTTTTTTCTGGGATCACTGTGTAGCGTTAACAGTGTCCTTATTTTTAGGTGAATATAATGGCCCTTCTTTAAAGCACACCTAAGAAAATGTTTTTTTTTAATTCTAATTTTCAAATTGTTTTTCTTGTTTTGTATGTATTATATATTGATTTTAATCTTGCTTTTAAGAACTAAGTGAAAAAAAAACTCAAAATTAAAATAATGTAAATATGCGTTTACATAGTTTGTTTGTTTGTTTTTTACATAGTGTTATCCATATTTATAATTTAACCATTTTACACATATCAAAATGCACAAAAATTCTATTTTTTTTATACTGACTATATACATATATAATTTAATATTATGACATTGACATCATGTCAGTGTCAGTTAGATGACATTTATGTTGACTTTAAATAATTATATGTCAAGTTGTCATATTTATTTGAAGGATAACAGTTTTCAAATTTTAATTTTGTCATTTTTGATTGACGTTGATATTCTGTCATCTTTTGTCTATTTTTTTAATGTAAATTTAATTTATTGATATTTTTACCATTTACACTAGCTTTTATATTTAAATATTATATTGTTTTAATAAATTTGCCCTGAAGAAGCCCCAACAATAAGGGGCGAAACGTTGGCTTTATAATTTTAAGTTTTTTCACTGTGTTCTTAAAAGAAAGAATAAAATAAATATATTCTAATTTTCAATATTATAATATTAATTATAATATTATTGATCTTACTACTAATATGTAGCATATAAATTGCACAAATTTAAATTTTTCAACTGTTTTTAATTAAATCTATCCGACTTTGAAAGTAAATGGTAACTATATTTATAAGCGTTTTACTCGTCTGGCTAAATATGCAAAATCGAGGAAGTCAATTGCAAACGTGTTAATATAAGGTTCTTAGAAATTTGCTCTTATTTCCATGAAGAGATAATTTTATTATAAACGCGTGGTTTTCGGAGATAAATTTATACCTACAAACATATGTGCAAGCAGTTTAATTGTTTAATTGCTCAGTTAAAGAACTTTCACTTTCGGGTTTAGACCGTGTTAATGGATTTTCACTTTCCGACGTTTCGTCTCTTACTACTAGAGACATCTTCAGGGATTAATCTGAAACTAAGTTTCGAATCAACTTGTGTCACTATTTATGACGAGTTGTGGTTATTCACCCGTGACGAGGTTTTTCCTATCAAAGACTTCCATATTGCAGGTAAGTGGTAACCAGTGTCCCGATTGATATTGTTAGGATGCTTGATGATTTCTATCGATTCCCGTATCTTCCTTGGCATTTTTCTGTTTTCTGTTAATATTTGTTTTGTTTCAGACAAATTGATTTTATGACCTGTTTCATGTACATGTTCGGCTACTGCCGATAAGGAAATTTGTTTCTTTCTTATATTGCGCTCATGCTCTTGAAGTCTTGTAGGAAGAAAACCCACACTGACAGATACCTAAACGCATTTTCACATCACCATCCCTCTCAAAAACGCTCGGTAGTTAATTCACTTGTTCATAGGGCTTTCATGATTTCAGACAAGAATTCCCTAGACACAGAACTCCTTAAACTAACCAAAGCCTTGACCATGAACGGTTATACCAAAAAAGACATTAATAAGACCATATACAAATACAGAAATCCCAGACCCAAACAACAGGACAATAGTGACAATGACAGACAGACACAAGTTATACTTCCCTATGTAAGCGGTATCACGGATAAAATAGGTAAACTTTTGAAGAAGTCAAATATTAAGCCTATATTTCGGTCCAACCAAAAATTAGGTCAATGTTTGACTTCAACAAAAGACAAAATACCCCTGAGTTCAGAAGGCGTATATAAAATACCCTGCTCCTGTGGTACGGTTTACATAGGTGAAACTAAGAGAAAAATTTCTACAAGACTTCAAGAGCATGAGCGCAATATAAGAAAGAAACAAATTTCCTTATCGGCAGTAGCCGAACATGTACATGAAACAGGTCATAAAATCAATTTGTCTGAAACAAAACAAATATTAACAGAAAACAGAAAAATGCCAAGGAAGATACGGGAATCGATAGAAATCATCAAGCATCCTAACAATATCAATCGGGACACTGGTTACCACTTACCTGCAATATGGAAGTCTTTGATAGGAAAAACCTCGTCACGGGTGAATAACCACAATTCGTCATAAATAGTGACACAAGTTGATTCGAAACTTAGTTTCAGATTAATCCCTGAAGATGTCTCTAGTAGTAAGAGACGAAACGTCGGAAAGTGAAAATCCATTAACACGGTCTAAACCCGAAAGTGAAAGTTCTTTATATCTTAATGGCCGTGAAAGCTTAAAATCTAAAATTGCTCAGTTAAATTTTATTAGGATCTAATATGGAGGATATAACAATAAATATATATAAATATTTTCACATACATACTTACGAATACAATTTCCTGTTGTTTATTCTTTGCCAAAGTTTAAATAGTTATTTACAGCACGCTGCAGCGTGAGTAAAATTCAAGGTTCAAATTCCCTAAACATATGTTATATTTGATCTACGATTACTCATTTTTTATGTACAACGTTTAATCCAACAACCTTATTTTTATTTAAAAAAATCCTTCCTTTGCATTTCCGGGACTAAAACATATTGTCTGACATTTTGCGGTTCACAGGTGTCTTGATTGCGATAATTACGTATCTGATATTAACACTTAAAAACTATTTTATATTTCAAATATAAGTACTTAACAACCAAACGATGGTTTCGGTCGCGCAAAAAATATTGTATATACCTCATAAACTTAACCGTGCAGGACTAAAATAGACAGTTTACTATATTGGTTTGTTACTATTGTTAGATACTAAAAACTCAGCGAGGTTTTTATTGAGGTGGACCGCATCCCTAGAGATATTGATGAGTGAAACAATCCTTTATGAACAATATTTAAGTAAAAAATAAATAATTATAATAATAACACTTCTGCGTCCCTTGAATTGTGCTCTGAGGCAAAGGGAGTATTATTTTCTTGATAAGCTATAAAATTGACAAATTTTATCTAGCGACGAACGAAATTGCTCATATTAAAATAAAATCATCTGCGTTCATAAACCATAACAACCTGTAAAAATATATAATGCTTTACATTATATAACATACCCCTCGCAGTTGCAAGTAGTTTTTTTCGTGCTGAAAGAAGGGTATCGTTTTAAATAAGAGTTTTGGGCTAAATAAGAAAAATATGTTTTTGTTTAAAAAAGTGCAAAATTGTCTTTGGTAACACTGTCCCATGGAACTAGATGCTTTGGGTTATTGTTGAAGCTAATGGTTTGCTTACAATGTTATTATAGTATAAATACCTCAAAAATAACTCCATAATCGTACTGAAACTTAAGAAACTAGTCACATAAGTCCAGCCTAATTACACGTTGAATTACAGTATATTAAATCCGTGAAAACTAATAAAATACAACCAAATATTTTAATATTATATACAAGAGCAGTGAACACAACACAGACCCACTTTGGCACCACTGTAGTAGTTAATGTGCAAAGTTATTTTTATTTTGACGAGATGACATTTGGGGTGATTTTTTTTTAAGTTTGGTATAAATGAATGATCCTTTTAATAAAAGTAAACTTAGCTGTAAAAATAACGTTTATCGCACTTTTCCTTCTATTTTTTTCGATTTTTTTTTTAATTTTAGCCCCTATATTTTTTTTGGATTTTTTTAAACTTTGATACGATTGTTCTTTTTTATGAAACTATTTTTTCTTTAAAAAAATCGATTTTATTAAGTATTGAAACCCTATAACTTTTTTATTTTTGCAGGGATTCCTTTTAATTTCATTTTGGACAAAATTTTTCTTATTTCGTGGTCCAAAGTAAACGTACAATGCTCCTCCACTGTGAAGCTGCGAGGAGGATAATAAGATAGTAGTTGTCTATAATGGCTGCATAATGTAGCTAATTTAGACATACATATCACATCAGGGACCCCGGAACTAAAAATACGATGGTATATGTCAACGTCTTGGAATGTCTCAGCTGATATTAATATTGTAATAACTTTCTGACGCCTTTTCGTATTAGACGAGGGAGTAAAAATGCTTTTCCATCTGACAGCCTGAATAAACTGGGTCAAAAAATCAAAAAATTGAATACTCTACTAATATAACCTCAATCTTTGCAGTCTGACCACTAATTAAGAGTTTTGGTTCCAAATTAAATCAGATCCGTTTTTTAATAGGGCAGTAGATATCTCACTTTGTCTAAGACCACTAACTTTTTCTCTTTAAGGCCATTCGAATACCATTTTTGTAGTCGTAGTAAATTTTAACTGTAAGATACCGAACGGTTTTGTTTGATGTTTAATTTGAGGTTGCATCTGTTTACAGTTATAGTTATAAATGTCAAAAAAACCTCAAATTTAAATTATCTATCATCTGTTGAAAATTCTTCACTCACTTGATCTAATATGCGCATGTAGTATACCAACTTAAAACAGCGAATATGAACTGTTCCCCCAAGGTTTCTGGTCCAATATATCCAGCATTCATTTGTAGGGTTCCAAACTGTTGTCAAGTATTGAAGATGAGAATGTGTTAAGGAAAAATACACGGATCTGACAAGAGTATATGGTAGACAGTGACTAATCCTCCTCAATACACCGATACCGCTATTTTTCCTCTCAAGGTTTTGATATGTTTCACCAACTTAGTTTCTCATCTATATGATGACCCAGATATTAAGTTATATTCATTATTATTTCTCTATTATATCGAGACCTTTAAAAAAAAAATTATAGCCCAACTTATTGTGAATTATTATTTTGGTCCATAAGCCAGACATATCGAGTGTGAGAACTTTGATGCTATCGATAAAATTCCATACGAACAAAGCGCCAAAGCATTAAGATGTGCCTGTTTTGATTGGCTATCAGTGTACTATGCATATACATTTTAATAAATTGACATACGTCAGTTTTAAAGTAGATCCATTTATAGTAAGGTCAATTTAAAATGCATTTTACATATAAGTAGGCGGTACGATTGTTCTGTAAATTGATTTTTGGTAAGCAAATTCAAGAGCTCTAGAGCTTTTGTTTTATGTGAAACATAATTGGACATACGTAACAAAGTAACTAAGTTATTTTATTATTATTTTTTTTTTCATTTTATACAAAATTTAATTGATCTATCTGGTTATATGACTAAAGAAATTAAAACTTAAACTAAAAATTGACCAACAGCACAGCAAAAAAATAAATCTTACATTTTAACTTTTTTAATTAATTAATTAATCTGGCATTTTTTTGGTTGATTGAATTCTCAGTTTACGATATTTTTTAGGACTAAATCATTTTGTAATGCCATATATATTTATTTTTACCCCCCCCCTCCCTCGGCTTGTTTTAATTTTAACAGGGAAAATTAAGACAAAATAAATTAAAAGAATAGAATTTGCAAAATTTTGTGAAATAGAGGTATCTGCGGAATTAATATGGATAGATAGATTTACAACTACTACATTTTGGTATTTTCCGGTATCAATGGTAATCTTCCACAAGAACAGGTTCCCAGTTGTCAGAATTCTTGAAGATAAATGGATCTACTGAGACCTTTAGCTAATGGTAAAAATTATTTGCTGGGTGTAAATTTTGCACTCTGAATGATAAATTTAACTGCTTTAAACATACAATAATAATTGCCTTAATTATAAACAAAAAAACGCTAAAAATAGGAGTTTTACCCTATTTTTACCCCCTTACCCCCAATCGTTTACCCCCAAAATCTAATCAGCTCTTCGGAATACGATAATAAACAATATGCCAAAAACCGCAAGTCGATATCTCATGTAGAAATGGAGTTAGAGAGATTACACCCAGACAGACAGGCAGACGGACGCAAAAATTTTTTTACTGATTTCGACTGGTCAAAGATTTTGACTTTTCGGCGAAGATTTCAATACATCGGCACTCTTAGTAGTGCCTATATAATTGTATATTTTTTAAAAGAGAGGGAAGCTTAACACTGGTTAAATTTTCTTAACTGAAACTGGGTACCTTTTTTAATAGAAACACTCAAATAAATTCGCAATAAATTTACCGTAAATTTCGACGAGTGGAATCCATCAGACGCTGATGGCGCCATTGCATTCGTAATTACGGTGGTTAATTTAGTCGAAACCCTCTCGATTTCGATCGGAAGTATTTTTTTTTTTTGGCGTTTTGCCTATCGAATTTTCTGTTGGTAATTCAAAACTACAACTTTCAAAAGCGTCCTTACTTACTTAAGTTAGGAATAAAATTCTACATTTAATGAGCAAATAAAAAATATAGCATTCCATTTAATAAAAAATTGAGTTTTTTATGTTAAAAATCCAAAAGTTTGAATAATAATTTTGAACGCACTGTATAAAACATTTTATTTTTTGTATTAAAGCATAGAAAAAACGGATTCCTTGAACCAAGGACACGTGTCTTTGGATATGTTTAAAGCCATATTCTCTTGTTTCAAGGCTGGCATTTTCTTGAACCATAGTCAATGTCCTTGAATAAAGAGCGCGGATTTTTATTCCAAAACCCGTGCTCTTCATTCAAGGACATTGACTTTGGTTCAAGAAAATGCAAGCCTTGAAACAAGAGAATATGGCTTTGAACATATCCAAAGACACGCGTCCTTGGTTCAAGGAATCAGTTTTTTCTATGAGTAATAAGTTACACCCTTTTAAGATAAGCTTGCAAAATTTTATTAATTTTTGAGAAAAAGTTAAGAAATTGAAGCAGGTTTTATCTCATCACTAAAAATGCATTTTTTCTCAAAAAAAAAATCATATCTCAAAAACTATAAACAATGGATCCATATAATATAAAAAGTAATAGTTATTTATGGTACTAGTGGGTAAAGTAAGATATTGCCCATGAGAAAATTAACCTGCGAGGCGTCAGCCAAGCAGGTTAATTTTCGAGAGGGCAATATCGGTTTACCCATGAGTGCCATATAAGGTTTTATCCAATAAATAGCTTATGAATTCATATTTTTATTAAAAATTTTAATGACATTTACAAGAAAATAATTTGAGAAGTGGGTAAAATAAATTCTTATTGCACAAAAAAGAATTGTTAGATTAATTTTTGACCTGAAACCTAGGGAAACCTGTAAGAATACTTTTATTTCTAAAAATATATTGACAGTTCCCTGTATTTACATATTAAAAACAGCATTATATACCAAAAAAAAACCTTAACAACACTTATACAGATGTTAACAAATGTCAATATAGGACAAGAAATGAAGGTGTTCTTAAGATTGAAAAGCATAAAACTGCTTTTTACGAAAGGTCAATAAGTTTTATGGGCGCAAAGATTTTAAATAAACTGCCGGAATTAATAAAAAACACAAATAATATGAATACATTCAAAAAGGATTTGAGAAATATGCTCGAAAGAAAGGCATATTATACATTAGAAGAATTCTTTAAAGATAAGCCCCAAGCCATTTAATTTGAATATGAATGTTTTTAAAATGTACTTAAATGTTTTTATATGTATTTAAATATTTTTAAATGTATTTACTAAATGTTTTTGAATGTATCTATCGATTTGTTCAAATTTTAACTTCTTGTTAAATTAATTTAAATTGTAATTTTTTTTGTTAAATTATTTTTTATCTTTTTGTTCTTAGTTATTTTGTAAGATTGACGTATGTAATATACACTTATTTGTATCAGACTACAATAAATAAATTCTATTCTATTCTATTCTACCCACTCGATAAAGTAAAAGCCACGCGGGGGTTATTACTGAGTTTATCTATTTAAAATAAAGCTGGTAATTGTCTTATTATCTGTATGTATTGGATAAAGGTATTTTTTTGACAAGTAAGATGACATTAAAAAAATGTACCATTCCATTTAAAAAAATAGGTCAGATGTTACCCACCCTAGGAGGACCATCCTGTATATTTCAAAATAATTTTAGAATATGCCTTTTTTAAAACCATACAACTTTTCCCTTTAAAGTTTTTCTCTAAAGTGGATACTTTACTATATATCGACCGAGTCGGCTTCGTTGAGACACCCTGTATAAGCAAATTTTAGTTCCTCCTAAAAAATCGGGTCATTGGCGTTTAGGGCCTTTTGAAAGTTGTTCTCTTCAATTGTCGTTATCTTTCTGCGAGTTTTGCCTTCGCTTTTTAGGATCGCTTGCTGTAATTTCTCGTGATACGTAATTAAGATATCAAAAGCGGAAAATTAATTTTCTTCAATTAAAAGAAATTACTGAATTACATCGGCACTTAGTACTACTAAGAGTGCCGATGTATTGAAATCTTCGCCGAAAACTCAAAATCTTTGACCACGCTTTTCTCACATTTCCCGACGTTTTAGACCATTCTGAGTCGAAATCAGTCTGTCTGTCTGTCTGTCTGTCTGTCTGTCTGGGTGTAAACTCTCTAACTCCATTTCTACATGAGATATCGACTTGCGGTTTTTTGCATATTGTTTCTTATCGTATTCCGAAGAGCTGATTAGATTTTGGGGGTAAACGATTGGGGGTGAGGGGATAAAAATAGGGTAAAACTCCTATTTTTAGCGTTTTTTTATAATTAAGGCAATTATTATTGTATTTGGTTAATTTAGCACTTATATAAAAGATAATTTTAAATTGGTCAAAAAATGTTATAAACAACGTTTTCCTAAAACGCATTGTTTTCGAGATATTGGCGTTTAAAGCAGTAAAAGGTTTTTTTAGCTTATCTCACATATTAATAACCCGATTTCAAAAAATTATATTTTAAATAAAAGCTCTTTTTAAGCCCTATAAAAAATAAAAAACTAGATGGCTCTAGTGTACAATAGTGCCGATGTTTTGACAGGGTGCTTGCAACGTTTCATCTAGTTTATTCAGTAAATTATAATTTAAATTATATTGAACTATTGTAAACGAAACATCAAAAAAATTAGGTCCGTAATTTTATACCCTGTTTTTTTATAAATATGCCATAATATCATAAAGTCTACTATGCAGCCAGAGAAAACAATACTGATTTGAAATATTTGTGATACTTGTAATTTGATACTTGTCGCAAATATAAAAATACTTAATATAAACATATTTAACTAGTAGTACCTTTGTTGTGTACTCATACCTTAAGGGCGATTTTGCCACCTTTAAAGTGCTGCCACCTATACTGGGTGGAACGCTACAGAACTAACTAGTACAGTCTGTCACGAGCAATGACGTAGTTCATCGGTTCAACGTGTACGTTACCGCATTTAATAGGTACACCGCTTTTAATGTATTATACTGCGAGAGTACTTTTTCTACATTCTCATTCCCTCATCCATGCAGCAACAGGCACGATGGATCTAGATTAGTCTTTTTGTTTCATTAATTAGTTCAACCGCTTTTTACAACCTTTTTCCAAGAAATTAGTACTATTTTTTATTATTTTTAGTATTTTAAATATCTACATGTCAAATTATTTCAAGCAAAATATTTGATTTATGTACCTAACATGATTGCGGATATACAAACCTTTCAGCCACTTCATAATTTGTTAAATATTTTCAGAAAATTAACAAATACGGCCTTGTTCTACGAGAGTGCCGATTTGATCAACCGTTTATCTAAACCATTTCTTTACATAACAATTAAAATATTAAATTAAGAAATTCTTGATCCTTACTCATATTGGAGTTGACATTTCTAATAATGTGTACTCAAGTTATTTTGTTTATAAATTTAAAAACTTGAAAATGACTTTATGTTAAAAAAGTCGAAACAATTGTCGCTGTAATGTTTGTTTAATAGACAATAAATTTATATTTTGGAGAGATAACATTTTTTCTATGGTTTAATTAAAATATTCACCATCTCATTAAACATTTATTCATTCATTACGTTTTTTATTTGAGACTCACCTTTTGTGTAATAGACATGATTTTATATGCGCATAGTTTAACGACGATCGCGGTAAAAATTCGCGTGAAAGAAGTGAACTGAAATATAAATAGCTTTTTAACAATTTTAACCAATGATTTACGAGTTTACACTTAAATGTAGGATTTACATAAAGCCTATTAATTCTCAGGAAGTCCATATGGCTCCAAGCGACATTCGGATATCATTTCAACAGGATAAAAGGCAAATATTCCCATATTGGGTCGACTAACGATATTTTTCGGAAATTGAATGAATTTTTGCCATTTCCGGGTTGTATTTCTTTTGAATATTTAAATATAATCAAAGAAAATTTGCACACACAGAAAAAAAAACATTCTATATGAAGTATTTGTGATGCTAGTGTTAAATACTTGTTGTTAGTATAAAAACACTTGGCATAAACATATTTAATTAATTCAATAATTTGTTTCAAGTTCAATTAGTATTTTTAATACTGGGTATAAATATATACCTACTTGGCATCAGCCATCTTTATATTTAAGTATTTTTATTTTTTAAGCTTTTTCAAATGACGTAGAATATTCATATTTTGCTTAGTTTGCAAGGTATTTAGGGTGGATCGTTTTCAAATGATCACCCTGTATATATAATATCTGTAAAATTAAAATCCCCCAAAATATCTCGCAATATCACTTAAAAATGTTCCATTGTACCCATAATATAATTATTTTTAAAAGAGCTAATAAATTTTTATTACTTTGTTTCCAGTTTATTTTAAGCTATAAAAAGAATAGGTTTAATATAAAATTTATAGTTTTATTTTAGTTGTAAAATATGGGTTTAAGTATATAATATGTAGTGTGTTCTATTTTCAGTAACCGCAACTTACTCTAAAATAAATAGAAATAATTTTCCGACATAGTGACGTAAAATATCTAATATCCAATCTTTAAAATCCCTATACCGGGTGTCCCACCAGGTTCTTGACAAGCTATATCTCCGTTATTTTAAAAGATAGAATTTTTTGCAAAAAACAGCGTTAAATGGGAGACATTGAAGTTTTTATTGACGTGTTCAAAACCCACCCACCCCCTTAAAACCACCCGCAACTTCTGTTTTTCAAATAGCATCCCCCCATTTTTATCAAAGAATATGAAAGTAAATGTTATTCTTAATTCAACCATGTCTTATAAGTAGTATCTTATTTCTTAAAGGGGCACCAAATAACAACTATTATTTATTAATAATATTATCCCACCAAGTTTTAAACGGGCTATATCTCCGTTGTTTAAAAAGATAAAAAAAAATCAAAAAAAGCAAAATTAAATGCGAGTCAAAGTAGAATTTGCTGACTTATGCAAAACTACCCCTTACTTACCCACCCTCTTGGAACCACCCCCAACTTTTGTTTTTTAAATAGCACCCCCTGTTTTTACTAAAGAATATGAAAGCACATTTATTCTAAATTCAACCATGTGATATCTTATTTTTTTAAGGTGCTCCAAATTACAACCCCATCAGATCACAAGCAATATTTTTCATCATTTTTTTTTCCAAAAACAAGTTAGATTATATATAAAAGAGAACTGATTAATGTATCTAAAACCCACCCTTAATAACCCACTCTCCTGGAACTACCTGCAACTTTGTTCTAAATACCACCCTATTATTAATAAATAATAGTTGTTATTTAGAGCCCCTTAAATGATAAGATACCACCTATAATACATGGTTGAATTCAGAATGAAATGTACTTTCATATGCTTTGATAAAAATGGGAGGATGCTATTTGAAGAACAAAAGTTGGGGGTGGTTTTAAGGGGGTGGGTAAGCAAGGGGTGGTTTTGGATACGTGAATAAAAACATCAACGGCTCCCATTTAACGCTGTTTTTTGCAAAAAATTCTATCTTTTCAAATAACGGAGATATAGCTTGTCAAGAACCTGGTGGGACACCCGGTATATAACATAGAAAGCATTTGTTTTCTTCTTTACTGCATCTTGTAAAATTTGAAACAAATATACGGAACAACCCTTATATTGCGACCCCCATATTTTCCTGTGCTGATCAGAATCCCCCAGCTTTCTTGATGTTGATACTTATTACTTGAATATCACGTTTCTTATATTTACTTGTTCTTTTCAGCAAATCTGGCTCAATGCTGGTCAATAGAAGGTCCATTGTTATATAAATAACAAGCCTTGAAAATATGAAATGCTTCTCATTTTATAGTATACTAGCTGTCAAGTCTGTTTTTCTACAGGAAAGCTCATTATTTAGGCCCGAGCAGTTTTTAATGGTGGCGCCTTCGCCAGTTTTTTCCCACAGCCCTTGACATTTTTTTGGGTTTTTTAGATTTTTCTCATCAGCAGACTTAGATTCCTGACGTGCCAAGTTTCAGATCGCCAGATGTTTTGGCTTTTAGTATAAAAAACTTCTGGAAGGACAGACTGACAAATGGACAGACATGTGTACACCTCATAGATTTTCACAGTGGTTTTTTGCAAATTTTAACTTTTTTTTCCCGACCCCTCATTTTTTTCATAATTTGTTTAACCATGTGCATCAAAATAAGTAATTTAGGCAATATTAATATAAAAAAATCGTTAATATTTTTTAATATAAATATTTTTATCCAATACATAGAGATAATAAGACAATTACCAGCTTTATTTTAAATAGAAAAACTCAATAATAACCCCCGCGTGGCTTTTACTTTATTGAGTGGATAATTATTTATTTTACCCACTCAACTGTCACTTGTCAAATTATTTTCTTGTAAATGTCATTAAAAATTTTAATAAAAATATGAATTCCTAAGCTATTTATTGGATAAAAGCTTGTATGGCACTCATGGGTAAACCGATATTGCCCTCTCGAAAATTAACCTGCTTGGCTGACGCCTCCCAGGTTAATTTTCTCATGTGCAATATCTTACTTTACCCACTATTACCATAAATAACTATTTCATTGTTTCATGACATTCTAAATAAGAAAATGCAAGAAAAATATTTTACCTGTAAACACTCTTTTTTATCGAAAAATCTTGATTTCTTGTCGTATCGATTACAAGACATTTAAAAAATCAAGCCGAGGCAAAAGTCGCATCAAGACTTCTCAGCTCTTAATTAAATTGTTTTACTTTTCATGAACAGATAAAAGGAGTCCTTGAACCGAGGACACGTGTCTTTCGATATGTTCAAACCCATATTCTCTAGTTTCAAGGTTAACATTTATTTGAACTCAAGTTAATGCCTTTGAATAAAGACCATGGGTTTTTGAATGAAGATCCGCGCTGTTCATTTAAAGACATTGACTTTAGTTCAAAGAAATGCTAGCCTTAAAACAAGAGAATATGGCTTTAAACATATCGAAAGATACGTGTTCTTGGTTCAAGGAATACCTCTTTTCTATGAACTCCTTCAGCTATATGACAGCAAAGAGTATGAAGAACAAGGGTGCAGACCATTGCTAATTAAAGAATGACATTTAGGGTCCTATTGAGATTGATATGGTTAAATATTTGACACGCATGTTTTGATAGTTGATCCTTCATTTTAACCCTTTTCTGCTTTTAGAAATAACAAGAGAAAAGAAAGGTCCATTTCATATAATGCATTAATTACAAATAATGGACTAAGGGAGCGTTCAAATATTATGTAACGCGCTAGGGGGGGGGTCTCGAAAACGTTACGCCGCGTTACAGAGGGGGGATGGGTGTCGTTTTTGAACAGAGAATTAAAGCCAAAGATTAATTAATTCTCTGTCGAAAACGACGAAAATCCATCTTCGAAACGTCACAGCAATATTAGATAACAATTTTAGTCAGATCCAAAGCCCTATTCCCCAAAAATCAAAAAGCTAAATTATACAAATCGGGCAAAAACTTTCAATTTAATCCTATTTAAGGAAAATATAATCTATTAATATATTTTATCTTTTACAAAGTTATTTTAGATTCAAAGGAATCAATAAAGCCCACGTTCCTCGTTGGGGTCTAATTAAAGTATAACCTCGAGTTTAACCTCTTCGCATATTAGAGACCACCATGCTTGCTTGCTGATTTGACTAACTAGTTTCTGAAACAGTTGAAACATTTAAACTTATTACCTATTATTTCCCGGTAAATTTTATAATCTTGTCTTTTATTCTTCCTGTCGAGACAAATGGATTTAATTTTCTGGCAGATAATTTATTTCTTCCATTATTTGTGACTTTTACTTACTTAAATATCGTATATCGGGTGTCCCACCAGGTTCTTGACAAGCTATATCTCCGTTATTTTAAAAGATAGATTTTTTTGCAAAAAACAGCCTTAAATGGGAGACATTGAAGTTTTTATTGACGTGTTCAAAACCCACCCACCCCCTTAAAACCACCCGCAACTTCTGTTTTTCAAATAGCATCCCCCCATTTTCAAAGAATATGAAAGTAAATGTTATTCTTAATTCAACCATGTCTTATAAGTAGTATCTTATTTCTTAAAGGGGCACCAAATAACAACTATTATTTATTAATAATGTTTTCCCACCAAGTTTTAAACGGGCTATATCTCCGTTGTTTAAAAAGTAAAAAAAAATCAAAAAAAGCAAAATTAAATGCGAGTCAAAGTAGAATTTGCTGACTTATGCAAAACTACCCCTTACTTACCCACCCTCTTGGAACCACCCCCAACTTTTGTTTTTTAAATAGCACCCCCTATTTTTACTAAAGAATATGAAAGCACATTTATTCTAAATTCAACCATGTGATATCTTATTTTTTTAAGGTGCTCCAAATTACAACCCCATCAGATCACAAGCAATATTTTTCATCATTTTTTTTTTTCGTTTCGAAAAAAGTCCAAAAACAAGTTAGATTATATCTAAAAGAGAACTGATTAATGTATCTAAAACCCACCCTTAATAACCAACTCTCCTGGAACTACCTGCAACTTTGTTCTAAATACCACCCTATTATTAATAAATAATAATTGTTATTTGGAGCCCCTTAAATGATAAGATACCACTTACCTATAATACATGGTTGAATTCAGAATAAAATGTACTTTCATATGCTTTGATAAAAATGGGAGGATGCTATTTGAAAAACAAGTTGGGGGTGGTTTTAAGGGGGTGGGTAAGCAAGGGGTGGTTTTGGATACGTGAATAAAAACTTCAACGGCTCCCATTTAAAGCTGTTTTTTGCAAAAAATTCTATCTTTTCAAATAAAGGAGATATAACTTGTCAAGAACCTGGTGGGACACCCGGTATATATACAAAAGCTAATATTTTATAAATACTGAATTGTGAAAACACCTGCATTGTATCAAGTTTCAGAAAAATACAAGAGACAACCAATTAATAGCATTACTTTTGAGATGAGGAAAATTTAATAGCTTTTCACTTTTACTTCTTTAATATATTTTTATGGCAATATCAATTTATATAAAAACATACACAGAAAAAAAAAGGATTCTTTGAACCAAAGTCAATGTTATTTGTTTATTTATTCATTACAAATCGAACAGGTAAGGAACCTAATAACAGGATCAAAGAACGCTTAAAACTAAGATTAAAATATAAACTAAAACCAAATATTATTATCTTAACTATAACATACTAGTATGGTTTGAAGAGTGTTGTTTAAATGACGTCATAGTTAGTTGGTAAAGTAGGACACTATTATACCAAAATTATTTTAAAAAGTTAATTGAGTTGTTTATTTTGCGATATTTGAAATTGATCACCAAAAATAAGGTCTACAAGGAAAAAATTAGGCTTGTCCTAACTTTGCAAGAACATTTTTGCATAAAGCTTATAAATTACTTACTTTTATTTAACTCATTTATTATAGGTACCTACATTACCCACGAATGATATGTGATGATTATTTAAAATTATTTCAGTTTAATCCGTTCTTGCACAAAAAAGTGCCTGGCAAAACAATCTTACAAATATTTATAACGTCTGGCTTACCCAAAAAAATTATACCTAACCTATTTTTTCCTCTTCTTGTTCGAAAAAATATGATTTGGAGTGAACAGAAATATAATAGAAAAGGATAGAAATACTTACTATGTGAGCAAACTACCTAGGGTACGTGGTTACTAGGAATAGTTAGTATGACGTCATTGTTTGTTGTAGTTAAGTAATAAAATGAGTGTAGTATGCTATTCTTCATACTAGTATGTTATAGTTACGATAATAAAATTTGGTTTAAGACTAAGATAAAAATACATATAAAAAAATAAATTAGATTACATTAAATGTCAGGCCACATACAATTTTTCAAATCAACTAATAATAGTTATTTATATACACTGAAAAAAATGACGTTCTTGGCTCAAAGTAGTCAACACTCTTGGCAGTTATTCTTTTAGCTTAAAAGATGTGTATCTTTAAACAAAAGTATTTATCTTGTCCCAAGAAAAGTGTCGCTTTTGAAATATTTTTAAAATTCTCTTGGACCTGGCGCATTTGAGGCAAAAACCATTTATCTTGTTTTTAGATTGTTAAAAATTAAATAATTTCAAATACTTGGCCCAAGAATTTTTCTTTTGAGACAAGACCACTTGCATTTCACACAAGATCAAAGAATTTTAATTTAAAGAATCAGAAAGATCTTGGCAAGTGAATTATATTTTCATGTTAAGAGAAGGCGCTTTTGGACGTATTCAAGAGTGCGAAGCATTTGGCCTAATTTCATATGCCATAACCGCAAAGGGTCCTTTTTTTCAGTGTACCAAGGGACTAAACTGGATGTTTTAGTCCCGCTGCATGAGTGTTTCCTGAGCGAGAGTAGCGAGCGAGGGAAACAGAAATGCAAGGGACTAAAACAGCCACGTTTAGTCCTGAGGTATATACACAATTTTTTGCAGGACCAAACATAATTTAGGTAGGCAGATAATATTAAAATTAAAAACCATGCGTCTAAAATCGGTTATTTTATTTTCGTAATTTAATCATAAATTGCGAAAAGTCAGTTTCACGACTATCGCGATTTCAATTGTTTTTTAATATGGTTGACACAAACGTCAAAAAAATGGACGAAGATGATAAATTTTAAGTTATGTATATGTTATAACAATCTTATTCTTAAAGGTTTTTTATGTTAAAATCAAATAAATTGTTTTGAATCGCTAATTTATTACAAAACATTACCAAACCTAATTTTTGAACCAGCAAAGCACATAGTAAGTATAATATTTTAATATTATCAAGGTTGCCGTGATTTTTATTCCCTTGGGAGAAAAAGGGCAAGTTTAGTCCCGAAAATGAAAGCGTAAAATTAAGTTTTAGTCTTGGTTGTGCAAAAATGTTTTATTCAATGAAGTTTTTTTAAGGATAGCATTTCTTTGAACCAAAGTCTTCTTCATTGAATAACATTGACTTTGCTTCAAAGAAATTCTAGCCTTAAAACAAGAGAATATGGCTTTAAACATAGCAAAAGACACGTGTCTCTGATTCAAGGCATCCGTTTTTCTGTGTGATTTCTTCATTTTAGGGTTCCATACCTTAAAAACGAAAAACAGAACCCTTATAGAATCACTTAGTTGTCCGTCCGTTTATCTGTTTCAGCTGTTTATGTCAGAAACTGCAGAATCTAGGAATCATAGGGACCCTAAATAAAGTGGCATTAAACTTCAAATTTTGTGAAGTTTAACGTGTGAAGTTTAACGTGTGAAGGTCCACCCTAATACATTATATATTTATATTTAAAATTGATTTTTTTTCACAGCTGTAGAACTTTAATTTACTATTTATTTATACTTACAACTGCAAACCCGACAAAGGATGTTTGACCCCTGAATTTTGACATTGGTCCAGACGGGAAGTTCATGTTTATCTTATTCCTTTATTTCATGAACTCGGCTATTTGTCTTTTGTTTTCAATAGTCCTTGTGAAAACTTTTTAGTTGTCCTTGATTTTGTAGAAATTGATTATTGTCAATGTTTTGTCAGAACCAGATATCGTTGAAACAAAGCTTCTGTAGTTTTAACTTTTTATCCATGTTTACTTTCAAGCGAGTATTGTATTGTGGAAAAAACTATACTGATGATCCAAACCAGAAAAAAATTCAGGGAGCTCAGCCCCAAGGTGTAACACAAGGAGCGCCTTCGCCCTCTCTTTGTTAATTTGCGATATATTAATGTTTTATAAATTTTTAACATATACAGTGCGATTATAAAGTGTCGAACAGTTTGAAAAGAAAATACTCTTCGTTTGAAACCACGCCTCTGTTAGAGTTGTGCGCGACAAGCCCATGTGATAGCTACGTACAACAGCTCGGTGGCCAGTAAAACGCACACAGCTTTCTTGCATTTTACTCATCGCTAATGTCAGTTTTGGATTAAAAAGTGTTCGGCACTTTATAATCGCACGGTATAATACGTGTGTAACGTCATTTCAATTATGTTTAGCGCCGCAGATGATTTTTTTATAATTTTTGAGAGGGTAATTTTCAAATAATTATAATAAATTTCTTAATACTTTTTGTCCTATTTCTAAATAAAGCGCTATAAAAAATCAAAGAAGGAAATGCGCTGCAGAAATTCCAGACGCTTAATGCGTCCAGTTAAATGAACCGTTACCGAATGAATTTGGTAAATAAATTCTGGATATACATATAATAGTCCGGTCAATTTAGACATTCGAAGTTACATAAAGTCCCAACAAGCTGAATTTCTGTGAAGTTGTTCAAAACATAATTATAAACAATGTCTAGAAGTT
The DNA here is from genome assembly GCA_958510825.1 of Brachypterus glaber. NCBI lineage: Eukaryota > Metazoa > Arthropoda > Insecta > Coleoptera > Kateretidae > Brachypterus > Brachypterus glaber. The sequence continues at coordinate 5,587,592 of OY294052.1, forward strand.
CCCCATCATTCCCCTGTAAAGAAAAAATTTAATTCAAGGTCAAAGGTCAAAAAAATGAGTTTTTCGCGATTTTCAGCAAAACGGTAAGTTTTATCATAAAAGTACCTCAGACAAAAATTGTAGATCATAAAATTATCTATAAAAAATGTATCAATACTTTTTTTCTTACGAGCCACCGTTTCTGAGATATAACGATTCAAAAAGTTATAAAAGTTGTTATCGTCATAATATGCACACGTTTCCACGCCACCTATGAGGTAGTGTACTTAGCGCGTTTTTTTTAACGTGGTTTCCCCAGTAGGCCTACTCCACGGGTCAGTTGTGATCCTGTTTAATGTAAAACTATTGCAAAATAACGGAAATTTTCAAAGATTGGGAAAGATAAAAGCGATGTAAATGAAAAAAAAGTGTTGAAGTTTATTCGTCTTATTCGTAAGTTTCAAATTCTTGTTCTTCTTCTTGATCTTCTTCTTGTTCTTCTTCTCCTGCTTCTTCTTCATCTTCATTTTGGATGCAAGTAAATTGCGTCAATAGCGATGTATCGCATGATACTTCGTCGGAGTCAAACGAATCCTCCATTGTTTGTGATTCAATATTAGAGCACGACCGGCCTTGACAATTTGTGCATGCCAAAGAACAAGACAGTCCGACTTTTTTGCAACCACATTTAGCACTGCATCCCTTTTTGCAGTTGCAAAAAATAGTGTTCAGCAGTTTTTCCGGCGCAGGTGGAAGTAAAGTTTGAACTGGCTCTAATATATTGTTGACCAACTTCCAACCCCAGTCTGTAGGGTCTAGCTGATAACCAAGCCACACTTGAACTTGGTAATATACTCGAAAAAGATGTTGGTGAGCAGCAACTGAGGTTGGAGGAAGACAAGCTAATTGAACTTGTTTTTTATTTTTAGTATTTTTAACGAAACATGCATATCGATGCTTATCTAAACAGGTAGTTTTTTTAGGAGCTCCGTACATAGAAAGAAGAAAGCGGATGCCGTTGGTAATAACTTCTTGTTGAGTTGAATTACTCTTTTTAAAAACTTCAGCACATTGAATTAAATCTTGTTTTTCAAACATTTTGAAAACTGCTGTTTTACCCCTCCTGTAAAATGCAGATGTATATACGTGGCGTACTCATGCATATTATGACGATAACAACTTTTATAACTTTTTGAATCGTTATATCTCAGAAACGGTGGCTCGTAAGAAAAAAAGTATTGATACATTTTTTATAGATAATTTTATGATCTACAATTTTTGTCTGAGGTACTTTTATGATAAAACTTACCGTTTTGCTGAAAATCGCGAAAAACTCATTTTTTTGACCTTTGACCTTGAATTAAATTTTTTCCTTACAGGGGAATGATGGGGAACTTCTAGACATTGTTTATAATTATATTTTGAACAATTTCACTGAAATTCAGCTTGTTGGGACTTTATGTAACTTCACTCTCATTTTTTGGTCTAAATTGACCGGACTATAAAGATAAAAAAGAAAAAAAGGCTGTTAAAATATTAAATGCGTCGCATTTTATATTATGCTCTTCACAGTAAATAATTTGTGAAAGTTGTTAAAAATTTGATATAGGAATACGTGCATAGAAAAACAGGATTCCTTGAACCAAGGACACGTGTCTTTCGATATTTTCAAAGACATATTCTCTTGTTTCAAGGCTAGCATTTCTTTAAACTAAAGTCAGTGTGGTTGAATGAAGAGCACGGGTTTTTTAATGAAGATCCGCGCTCTTTATTCAAGCACATTGACTTTGGATCAAATAAATGCTTGCCTTAAAACAAGACAATATGCCTTTGAACTTTGAAAGGTTGGTTCATAAAATACTTATTTTCTGTGTACTTTATTATTTTTAAATTGTAACGATTGCATTTTCTGAGTAGGGCCCCAACTTTCAATTCACCCCAACTTTCAATTCAGATTAAACCCCAACTTTCAATTCAGATTAAATATTTTTTTAGATAAATGAGCCATAGGCTGCGCCTGTCTCTTAAAGACCCAAACAAACTATTGATGATGATGCATTTTCTGAAAGTTGTTTAAAATTTGATATAGGAATACGTGCATAGAAAAACGTATTCCTTGAAGCAACGACACGTGCCTTCCGATATGTTTTTTTGTTTGTTTTTGTTTGTTTTTTAACCTCGTACTATTCTACTTAATTAAGCATCCCCTAAGTCCAGGACTTGTGTGTGCTAGTAGTAGAAGGAACTTTAATTGACTTTCGAACCAATATATCTAGGGAGTACGCCTTCGCCAAATTTCAATTATTAATTAACTGAAAAAGGCAATCGGCGCCAGTGAGGTTTGAACTCACGATCATTAGCTCAGTGTCAATGCTATATCGATGCCTTAGACCGCTGAGAAAATTCTCCCAATATAATATTCCCTTGTTTCAAGGCTAGTATTTCTTTGAACCAAAGTCAATGTTCTTAAATGAAGAGCACGGGTTTTTGAAGAAGAAAAGTTGAGTCACTTTTTATGTCCGGTATTTACTTGGTTTCCATTCTAAACTTTTCCATAGAGTTAAGAAGAGTATAAAGATGAGAAAAAAAGCTCTCAATGTTGCTGACTGGGTGAGAATGTTTCCTAATTTAAATAAACAAGGTCGGCCTTTTGTTTTTGCAGAATAAGTAGTTTTTATGGCTCTTTGGCGAATGCTAAAAGAAAAATAGAATAAACAAGTATTAATTATAGAAAATGTATGTTAAAAAATAAAAGGATGTCTAGGAATGTTAGAAACTGGAAATTTAAATTTCTATGTATATCTGCATATTAGATTGTAAAGGATCTAGTTACAAATGTAATTTTAAATATTTTATAAAATGCTCTATAAATAGAATAAATTTCAATACAGCTTTTAGTCTGATTAATTTATATTAATTTATATAAAGTCTATATTGTATAATAATATAAAAAAATAATTATTTAAATAAAAACATTTTGAAACTAAATAATTTTTTGAAAAATTGGCCATCTGACCTTTGTACTCCAACCAACATATATATTTTTAAATGTCTCTTATCTATGGGGCCTCATATGGTTTTCCATGAATAAATCTGTCTCATAAATTATACCACTTTTTTCCGATTTTCATAAACCATCCTATTAATAAAGAGATGATTTAAAACACAAATTGGAAATACAAATGAACAATGGAAGAAAAGGATTTGTTAGCTTATGACAGAAAAAGACCTTGTAATACTCTTCACAGCAGGGGTTATTTTAGGTTTTTTTCCCACTGCACAATTCAGTAAAGGATGCTCCTCAGCGTATTCACCAAAATTGTAAATAAGGCCAAGTGAGCCAAATATTTCCTTGTTAAGACATTTTATATTTTACTGCATTCAAATTAATTTGTAATCACCTGTAACTTTATTACATTAACAATAAACATACACTCAGAAAATTTCGTTATATTTTTGATACTAATTGTTATTTGTTAATACATATTTTTTATTTACATCGCCACCATTGGTATTTAATACTTTACTTGTGATATTAAATACTGCAATATGTGTATTGTATATAAAATGTTGCCATACTAACATAGAGACCGTGCTGGTACATTTGGATCCCCACGCAACATGTGTTTATTAATACTGTAACATTTGATATAATTTGCAGTTATAGTTTGGTATACTTTAAGTTGTAGTTGTTGTGTAATTGATCTAGTTTAAAGTATGTTACAGTATTTAGTAAAATAACAATCGGTAAATAATACCAAAATTTTGATTAGTAATAATACAGAGAAAAGCAAAAAAAAAGATCGATTATTTTAATTGTGTGTGGTTGCAATCTTTATATTATTACTAATAAAAATTTTGGTATTATTTACCGATTGTTAATTTTTCTGAATACTGTAACATACTTTAAACTAGATCAGTAATACAACTTAACAAAAACTCAAAGTATACCATACTATAAGTGTGATATGCTTTACCAAATTATACAGTAATTTTTACTATAACATGCTAGTATTAATAAACACATGTTGCGTGAAAATTGAAATGTACCAGCACGGTCTCTATGTTAGTATGAAAACATTTTGTATACAATACACACATTGCAGTATTTAATATCACAAGTAAAGTATTAAATAACAATGGTGGCGATATAAATAACAAATATGTATTTACAAATAAAATTTAGTATTAAAATTACAATGAGTGTATCTTTATTCTACACGGAAAGAAATTAGTGGGCTCTGCGCTATACATTATAAGATATTTGGTAACAGTGGCAAATTATAGTGATTTAAGCTATAGATTATAAGGGACACCATAACTAATAATGTTAAAAATAAATTGGAAACGATTATATATATTACAGACACGATTATATTTATTACAGGCACTATTATAAATTTACAGAAATTTTATTATATTATAAAAATTATTAGCACGGACAATAATTAAATCTATTTAAGCTATAAATACCATACTATTTGTTATATTTTATTATTCACTAAACAATTAAAGTATTTCATATAAATTTTTACACTGACTGCCATAATTGTAAGAGAAAGCCTTGTATTTATATAATAAGCGGTTATAATTTGCTTGGTATGTGTGTTATAGCGCTCCTAGCTATAATTTGTTTTTTCCGTGTAATGGATAAAAAATAAACAAGTTTTTTTTTAGGACGAACTAACGAGTTTAGGAGGGGGTGGCAATATAAGAAGCATGGCAATAATTGGCTCACCTACCTTAGTTCAAAATATTTTTTTTTCCTTTTTTTTAAATGTCAAATGATAGGAAGAAATGTGATGCAGGCAAAAGTTTCAGTTAAAGTACAAAAATTTGTTGATTTTCGAGCAATAAACAAACAGAAATCAATAAAAATTAAAAAAATATACGTACATCCCTTAAACTGTAAAAAACTCTCTTTTGACGAGAGTACCCATTTTACTAGTCGTGTAATCAAGATGCCTATCGAAATTTACAACAGACAATAGTTACAGAAAACATAAAACGTTGTAATTTATTCCCGATGATGAAAATCCTGCAGGATTTTTTGCGTGCACTAGGATTTTTATAGTAAATCATCAAAAAATGGAATTAAGTTGAAAACACTGCAGTACAATTTAAAATTATGCGCTTTTGTATAGGTATAAATTTTATAAAACTAAATTACTTCAATTTTGAGTTTATTATGATTAAAATAAATATTTAAATTTAAACTCGAGTTTTGTTATAATTTATAACAAATATTATTATTATTTTAAAGAGACTAATGAAAAATTTCATTATCAACCTCATTAAAAAAACAAAAAAAAAAAAAAAGTAAAAAATATATGGTTAAATACATATATATATATATATATATATATATATATATATATATATATATATATATGGGTTATTCTATGTCAAATCGCAAATGGCCACCGTCAGAATTGGGTCAATGCTATTGGGACGTACAAAAATTCAAATTGTAGATATTTTAACGTGGAATCGAATGCCGTGTGGTGTTTTTAGTAATCATTGATTCTTTGCCAGTAATACTGTCAAATCTGACCTCGCTGACAAAAAATTTTATTGACATTCGAGTGGCGCGGAGAATTTAATCAACGGATTACAATGAAACTTGGTACTCGGGGGTTTTGGGGGTCGCTGATCACGAATTCAAGATCAGATTTTCAAAATTCGTAGATGGCGCCACTTTTTGGCGCATGTGCAGAAGGAAAGTGATTGAGAATTGGCTGGTTACCACTAAATTTGGTACTCGGGGGTTTCGGGGGTCGCTAATCACGAATTCGGGGTCAGATTTTCAAAATTCGTAGATGGCGCCACTTTTTGGCGCATGTGCAGAAGGAAAGTGATTGAGGATTGGCTGGTTACCATGAAATTTGGTACTCGGGGGTTTTGGAGGTCGCTGATCACGAACCCAAGGTCAGATTGTCAACACTCGTAAAAAAAACAAAAAAAACAAAAAAAAACAAAAAAACACAAAACAAAACAAAAAAACAACAAAAAACTACAAAAAAAAAACAACAAAAAACCACAAAAAAAAACAACAAAAAAAAAACAAAAAAAAACACAAAAAAAAACAACAAAAAAAAAAACAAAAAAAAAAAAAGAAAAAAAAGAAAAAAAAAACAAAAAATCAAAAACAAAATGGAACTAGTACCTCTCCACGTCTACATCGTTAGTTCTAGGTCACGCTGAGAGAGAGGAAATCTGACTATTCGATGCCAGATAATGAATAATCAAATTTATTTCTTCCGGAGCTGAATAATCATCTTAACATTACTATATTCAGATACTGGTTTCGTGATCAGCGAACCCCCAAACCCCTGAGTACCAAGTTTCAAGCTAATATAGTCAATTCTCAATCACTTTCTCTATGCACATGCGCTAAATAGTAGCGCCATCTACGAATTTTGAAAATTTGACCTCGGATTCATGACCAGCGACCCCCAAAACCCCCTGAGTACCACATGTCATGGTAACCAGCCAATTCTCAATCAATTTCCTTCTGCACATGCGCCAAAAAGTGGCGCCATCTACGAATTTTGAAAATCTGACCCCGAATTCGTGATTAGCGACCCCCGAAACCCCCGAGTACCAAATTTCGTGGTAACCAGCCAATTCTCAATCACTTTCCTTCTGCACATGCGCCAAAAAGTGACGCCATCTACGAATTTTGAAAATCTGATCTTGGATTCGTGATCAGCGACCCCCAAAACCCCCGAGTACCAAGTTTCATTGTAATCCGTTGATTAAATTCTCCGCGCCACTCGAATGTCAATAAAATTTTTCAGCGAGGTCAGATTTGACAGTATTACTGGCAAAGAATCAATGATTACTAAAAACACCACACGGCATTCGATTCCACGTTAAAATATCTACAATTTGAATTTTTGTACGTCCCAATAGCATTGACCCAATTCTGACGGCGGCCATTTGCGATTTGACATGGAATAACCCATATATATATACAACACTACATCAACATAGCTCAAGTTGAGATGTTTCTTCTCATATATCTACATATATGACATGCAGCATATAGACTCTATATTATAGTTTATATTTATAATAAAAAAATGAAATAAATACTGAATATAGGTATAGCATGGAAAATATATAAAATGTTGGACAGAGTTTTACCTTTCTAGCATTTTCCTTTGGCTTTGTATTTACTGGGATATTCTTTTCTTTGACAACTCGACATGTTTAAATATAAAATAGTCTATTATCTTATTTATGTCAGGAAAGACATGAATAATAATAAAAAAATTATGAGTATGCCAGGGAAAAAAACCCCTTGTTTATTGTTGTTATTGAGAAATACCCATATATTTTCTTGATTTGATCTATGGGCGACGGGGCTAATTGTCGCACTTTTATTTCAGTTCAAAGTCAGTTTTTTCCTTTATTTTTGTTTTTCTTTTTAATTGACCAAATGGTAATTTAAGCTGCATATTTTAGTTATATTATTCAAAGAAAAAACATGGAAAAATTTATAGCACATTAGATTTTTTTGTGAAGTCTCGACAAATGCGACAACGTGCCCCGTCACGGGGCACCTTGTCGCGGCACTTAAAGTATATTTTTTTGAAGAAATATAAAGACATTTATAAAAATTATATAAAACTAATAAGACAGGTGCCTTCCCAAAAGCCGATTGTTAACTAACTTTTTACTCTTGTACCAAAATTGTCAACTTTATAATTAAATAATATTTTTTCGATTTTTTTTGTTTTTTAATTTAATTTATTAAACGATTTTATTTGCTATCCTACAAAGTTTCACTTTTTAACGCCGTTTTGAATTAAAAAATACAAAAAAGAAAATGTTATACCATGAATATATCTACAAATCATGCGACAACTAGCCCCAAACATACATATAATATAATATAATATAATTTTCTTATCTTAATATTTTAAATCCCTTACAATAAGAACAAATATTTACAACAAAAAAATTACTGAACATTTTAATTTTGACATTTTTTGGATTATCTTGCTGCTGTTTTAGCTTATTGCTTTTAAGTTTACAAATGATAATTGGCACTTTTATAACGCAGATGTTAATCGCGGTTTGGTGTAAAAACCTATTTTACTTTTTGAGATATAAGCACTTCGACAACTTACCCCCTCGACAACTAGCCCCGGTAACCCCTACTGGAACTTTAGAAGTTAATTTTGAGCTTTTTTTTTAAATGCTATGTTGTAGAATGAATTTACAAAAGCTCACCCTATTTAGAACATTTATTACATTTTCAGACATTTATCCACAAAACATTAATTTTATCCTTTTTTCACGTCCTCTCATTCAACATAAAAAACAATGTAAGAAGTTTTAAATTTCAACCCTTAATGATGATTGTAACTGTTGTCCATTTATCCTCTAGTTATCTTGATGAGTTTTTACATCTGTTAATTAAAAGTCTTTTAATAAAGTGCCTATTTAGTTAAAAAAAATTGCTAAAGTTTACTCTTAACGAACCTGGTCGTTAGATAAATTAATTCTCATGTGTTATTTTTAACTAAGATACGAGGGATGTACAAAAAGTAGTATACAGCTTGTTTGAAATAATACAATACGGAGAAAACAAATATTAGAGCTGACGTATTTTTTTTATGAAACACAGCGCATCGGACGGGCTGTTTCCCCACTCCACAGTCACGTAAGCCTTGATCTAATCGTTTTATCTTTATTTTCTCCGTATTGTATAATCTTAAAGAAGCTGTATTATGAAAATAGTTTGTTAATTAGGCTTTTAGTGCACGAGAATAAAAGTCTTTCCACGACGCGTCAGCAGAGTGAAAAATTAATTCGTTATATATTCGAGATATAGTAAGGAATAAAAATTTGTTTATTAAAAAGGTATATAAGGTATATGTACGACGTACATTTTACGTCTAACAAGCCACAAGCCTGTCACAATCATAATATGTCACATGATCATATTATGTCCTTCGCACTTTGATGTTCATGATCATAGAGCGGCAGAGAGGACACGATAGTAACGTGACACGTGACAACGTGACAAAATTGTCACTTAATAAGGTAATTTTTAAATATACCTTGTATAGGAAATACTTGATTGTAAGTCTGCCTATTAATAACTTGTTGCAGTAGAAAATTCTTCGTTTATTAGGATGCATTTCTTTGTGATAAAAACTTTATCTATATATCAAAACATTTCAATGCATAACAAGTATGCTTCTTTTATATCATAAATTTATAATGTAATTTAAATATGCACTATAGCTGTTTTTTCTATCCTCCTACATCTAATAAATATTAAATAGCTTACATATTAATCGCATTGGGGTGATGCCTCAATAACTTTTGATTTTTTTGTAAATATGTAAATAGTACTAAAATTAAACTAAAAGGTGATTCATAATATCTGCCCTTTGACTTTTATCTTAAAATGGTTTTCGTTTTCAGAGAATATAGATTCTATAGACTCTATAGGTAGTATTATACTGTATATGGTACCAGATATCGACTTTTTTATAGTGAGGATACAGTTACAAAGTTGTAACTCTAACTCCTCTTCGTATTTTTAATAATAATTCAAATAGTCCCCTGTTACAAATAATTAGGCAAATCTTTAATACTGTTGGTTTAAAAATACCTTTTTTTTGTGTGTTTTATGTAGTCTTACATGACTTTAGATAAATGTTTTATTTTCCATATCTACCCTGTATATCTTTCGGGTATATTCGATACTAATTCAATAATACTTGTATTTTCTGCATAATTGAGCATATCTTCCCTCAAAATCCTGCATCAGATTTAAATCGAAAGTGGAAAACCAAACGCATCGCTGCCGATGCAATTCATTGATTTCCAGACTAGGGTTGCCAACCGTCCTTTATTACATGTTTGTTTAACCTCGTACTATTCTACTAATTAAGCATCCCCTAAGTCAAGGACTTGTGTGGGCTAGTAGTAGAGGGAACCACCCGCTTATACTGGCTTTCGAACCAGTTTTTATAGGGAGTACGCCTTCGCCAAATTTCTATTATTAATTTACTGAAAAAGGCAAATCGGCGGCAGTGAGAATCGAACTCACGCTAGTTGGCTAGTAGACTTGTCATGTACAGACACGGTAGACCACTATACCAATCCTCCCATACAAAGAACAATCCTTTATAAAATCCTTAAAGGACACTAAGTATCCTTTTAATTTATGTTATGTTATGTTTGTTTTTAACCTCGTACTATTCTACTTAATTAAGCATCCTCTAAGTCCAGGACTTGTGTGGGCTAGTAGTAGAGGGAACCACCGGCTTTAATTGACTTTCGAACCAATATATCTAGGGAGTACGCCTTCGCCAAATTTCAATTATTAACTAACTGAAAAAGGCAATCGGCGCCAGTGAGGTTTGAACTCACGATCGTTAGATCAGTGTCAGGCTATATCGATGCCATTGACCGCTGAGCTAAATCTCCCATTGATCTTAAAAAATGTGAGATATTTATTTATGATAATTTATTGTCCATGTGTCACAATTGTTGTTAAATATCAAACGTAAAAAGGACACTTATTTATAATTAGTAATAAAGCTTTTATGTTTCAATTTGAATCAAATTTTAATTGTAAAGTTGTATTTCTGCATTTTAGGGCCTTGAAAGGACTTAAAAGCCTTGACAGGCTTAAGCAAAGATAGACGGGGAAGGTAGTGGGCATGACGCGGCACTCTGCCCACCTGTGTCGGCCACATCGCAATCATTCTCGCACACTGTAAAAAGTAAACTAAATATTCAGTTACATATCGATAGTTATTATCCTTGTACTTTAATTTTTCTTAAAAACATGCAACATTTCATGTATTAAAGTACATGACTTTACAACTATAGTGTTTTAAACAAAAATTAAAGTACATTTGTATAGGATCATAACTTCCTATCCATTTGTAACTGAATATTTAGTCATTTTTAGTGAAATATAACTATTTTAACACTCTGTTATAGGTACAAATACAACTACAATTTAGTTGTAGTTTATTTAATATAGTCTTTATCATAATAATTACAGTAAAATTTTATCAGTGGATCGAAAGAAATGCGATTCATCGATTTCCCGACAGGGCCCACTAGATAAGACATCTCAATTTAGTGACAAATTCCACCCTCTTTGTACGTAATGGCCATTGAAGGATCTTTTATTGCTGTAATACTTTTATTTTCAGCAAATATTTCTTCTTTACGTCATTCTAGTAAAAGCAAAGCGAGCAAAAAATCTAAACGGATTAGCTGATTCATTTCTGTACGTTTTAAAGTCGATACGGGAAAACGACCCAAGTCCATTTTAATACACAAAATATCTTGAACGATTTTACAATATGTAAAGTAAGTATCTAAGTAAGCTATTTCCTAATCGCCAGGGTTTGGATCCCGTCCTTTTGGGTGTTACTAGTATTTACATATCTTTACATTACTTATTACTATATTTTTAAATTTAAAGCGCGACAAATATTACATAATATATTATGTATTTTCACATAATAAATTATGTAATATTTGTCGCGCTTTAAGGCTTATCCAGAGGCTCGCATAATAAGCACAGTACATAAGAATGCGATGTCGTGATTGGCTTAAGACATATCCAGAAGCTTGCATAAGAACATAAAACATAAGAATGCGATGCCGTGATTGGCTTACATGGCGGCCAATCAAGCCAATCAGGGCATCGCATTGTTAGGTTTTATGTTCTTATGCGAACTTGTGAATAGGCACTTACAAGATACATGACGACACATCAAGCCAATCACTGCATCGCATTCTGATGTGCTATGCTTGTTATGCGAGTCTCTGGATAGGCCCTTTTTCACAGAACATAACATAGGTAAGAATATTTCCAACGTTACGTTATGTAATTTTTACAGATTGTGTTCTGTAAAATTATATTTTACATACATTTTTATAGAATATATTCCGTAAAATTTAATTTTACATGAACTTTTACAGAATATGGACTGTAAAATTTTATTTGACATGACCTCTTATAGAATTATACGGAACATGTTCTGGAAAACTCACATAACTTGACGTGGTCAACAGTTTTTACATATCAGTGTAGCTGTGTAGTTCCAACTTTTGTCAAAATTGCGATTTTACGTTTAAAAACTTTGTCAGATCTAAATTTTTGAAAAAAGTCTTATTTAAGTTTTTAGGTAACCTCTTTTTAGACATATAAACAATCCTTCCGGGAAAAAAATAACTTAAAAATATGTTCACCAGCTGTTATCTCTATTATATTTCAGCATGAAAATGGCACTGTTATACCTTCAATATTACCCTAAGCGTTTTTTAAGTCGAAAAAGTATTATTTATTTAGAGGGACTGCGTGAAAATTTTTATTTATCATAATACTTATATCGCGTGCCGTTATGGGCCAATAAAATACCACCCTAGGGCTTAAGTATACTTGAGAATTCTAATTATGGTCACTTCAAGTGCCAGATTTATATACTAATGTAATAGATTATGCGGTATAAGTTATATAAAAGTTCTTCATTTGACCATATTTCCAAAGAGTTGTTTTTTTCTGGTATTTTGTTTTCTTAGCCAGGGCCCCCTTGAAATATTTTCTATACTTTAAAATGTTATAAAAACTTTACAATTTTTAAATATATTATATATTTTTTTTCATTTTTATAAAACTTTTATATATTTTTTTTTACTTTAAAAAATTTTGGTCCCACCCTGGAATTTTGAAAATTTAGCACCTATGCCTATTATTTAAATATTTTTAAAATAAAGGCAGAAAAAATTGTTTGACTCTCAAAATAGTACTTTTCCGAGACCGTTTATAGGTCGAGGAAAAGTACTATTTTCCGAGAGACCTGTATACTATTTTATTCGAAACACTTTTTATTTAAAAATAAACATTTTTTTTTAAACCTAGATGTTTGAATTCAAATGAAGAAAATAATACCATTATACTTAGTTTTTAGTTCTTTTTATATTTACCACAAATATTTTTTCCTGCATTTCACAAGAAAAGCACAATCATATAAAACTTAAGTTTCACATACGCGTAACCGAAATAAACAACCACATAAAACATTTGTTGATAGCTCAGAAGGCACCGTTTATAACATTTATTATCTTTCTCAATCTCACAAGTAAAAAACATTGACTAAAACTGTACATTTAAGTTTTTTAAACGAAAGGTATTTGATTATATTCGTGTTTATCATGACAACAGCAGTTCAGCCATCTTGCTTTAATCATTAATAATGATATTTTAAACAGAATTTCTATGAGAAATTAATTATTTAAATTGCAGACCAGTAATAATTAGTTTACCGGCCTCTATTTTTTATTACAGGTCAGGTCCAGGCGTAAAAACAGTGGGACAAGAAATCACGTATTTACCAAACTTTATTAATATATGTTATGTATGTATTACATATACAGTTGCGAATAATAGTATATTATTTACCAAGTGAGAGAAGTTTAACATTTTTGACCTGCGTCAAATTGCGGGATGAGCGCGTTAGCGCGAAGCCCGCAAGACGCGGTCTAAAATGTTAAATCTTCACTCACGTGGAAAATATAGTATTTTTTTCACTACCAGTACAATTAATTAGCTATTTATTTATTTGGACTTTTATTTATTTTACTAAAATTTAATGAAAAAGCTTATAAATTTAAAATATCACGCTGGCCGTTCGCGGCCATTAAAAAAACAAATGAATAACTTGACATTTCTGGCAGAATTTTTCTGGTGATCTGCTGAAATTATTAAGTTAAAGTGTTTCCGTGTTAAGTGTAATAAAATATATAAAAATGGAAAGTGAAATGCAAAGTGATGATTCTGGTACTCCCCCAGAAATAAGGTGACAGGCGAAAACTGTGAGGGAGAATCTATTGCCTCAAAAATCAATAATATGGGGGTTGTACCTCTAGTAATCTATGATCCTTACGGTAATATATGGGTTGTATAATCTATGGTTAAATATGATGGACCAATGATTTTCACTTTTCGAAGTGTTTTAAAACATGTTTTATAGGTACTAATTTAGTTAATATTTTTTAATTTATCATGCAATAAATAAATTTGGTGCTTAAAGACACTTGTAAATAGCAATGTCATTTAATAATTAAGTGAAACGTCAGATGCCAAAACAGCTGAATAAAAATTCATTATTAACCATGGTGCAATTTCATTATTTTTAGAACCTCTGATGTCATAGGTAGAGAAATAATATTTCTACCAATGAAAAGAACAGTAATAAAGATGTGCTTTTAGGCTGGTAGTGAAAAAAAGATATTGCATGGTCTTATTTAGGGGGAACATAATATGTTTATATTATAAAATATGAACGTCATGTGTAGCACTAAGGCCTTGCAAGGGTTCTAGTGGGTGGTCACTGCTATTAAAAACAAAATAATAGCAAAATATGTGACGTATTTTTAAGTGATTTTCTGAAATCAATTTTAACTTGACAAATATAATAATAATAATAATAATAATAATAATAATAATAATAATAATAATAATAATAATAAGAAGGAAGAACATCAAATTCCATCGGATTAGTGGGCTATGATGAATTTCATTTCCATCAACCGAATTCAAACTAAAATTATCACGTTATTAGTTTGTCATATATTTCCAGCTTTGGCTGAGACTCTGGATACATAATTGAATAATAATAATAATAATAATAATAATAATAATATAATAATATTTATTTATCACTGAAAATTTACAAAATTTACAAAATACATCATGAACATATTTGTATACAGTGCGTGCATTAAGTCTGGAATCACCCGATTAACTTTTTAGTTACAAGTAAAACACAAAAACCGTCGGATAGGTCGATTTTTATTTTTAATTTTGCAAATTATGGTGTAATAAAAGTTATTAAAATTTGCACCCCCTTGCACCCTCACCCCCCAACTTTTTTTTTTTCAAATAGCAACCTACCCCTTGTGACACTTCGTTGGAAAGGTAATTTAATAAGCTTTCCAACGGTGTATAATAAAGCCTAATGATAAAATGCACAATTTAGTTTATTATAAAGACATGTAAAGTATAACTTTAGTTCACTATAAATGTTCAAATTGATGTCCTTCAGCTCTTTGACAGTGGACAGTAAAAAAACGGGATTAAAATCGATTAAATAGTAAACATAAAATTGGTCAATAAAAAGAAAAAAAAATTGTATTTTTCAACAGGGTATGAAATATTACAATAAGTTTAAAACAACCTTATTTAGATTCTCAGGAAGGTGCCAAGTAGGAAATAGGGCAACAATTACCATATTATGCGTAATATTTCACACAAACAATGTTTAAATAAAACATGCGTTTTTTCATAGACCCTTTAACAAATTAGGCTTTATCATACACTGTTGGAAAGCTTATTAAATTACCTTTCCAATGATGTATCACAAGGGGTAGGTTGCTATTTGAAAAAAAAAGTTGGGGGGTGAGGGTGCAAGGGGGTGCCAATTTTGATAACTTTTTTTAGACCAAAATTTGCAGAATTAAAAATATAAATCGACCTGTCTGAGGATTTTTGTATTTTACTTGTAACTAAAAAGTTATTCGGGTGATTCCAGACTTAATGCACGCACTGTATATGTAATACTATAGTGTAAAAACTCAGACTAACCTAATTCAAAATTTAAATAAGATACTATGTACAATATTTAGGTGCCTTATAATAATTAAAATGTAATGATGCAAAAATATGGTTGTGCTTTCAGAAATAAACAAATCCTTAAGCCCTACTTAAAGTTAGAAAAACTTTGTTTGTAGGTGCATGTTTATTGAATGGCGATTTCTCCCGTTAGATTAGACAGGGACAAAAGTTCTACCCAAAAAAGATAGAAGACATACATACACTCCCACTTCCACCCAACCAAACAAATTCTGTATTTGTTCTTTGTTGAACAAATACAATATTTACTTGGCCGGTCGAAAAGTGTAACTATTATTTTTAATATAAAAATTACTGGCGCCATCTAAATTTTAGTAGAATTATCTTATTCTACAGATTCACATTAGCTATGTTCGTTCGTGCCGCTCAGTGCTACACTTTCCGGCCAACCAAATAAATACTGTATTTGTTGTATAAAAAACAAATACAGTAGTTATTTGGTTGGCTGGAAAGTGTAGCACAAATGAGATAGAGATAGGGTAGATGTCTTTTGTTTCTTAATTCTAGTTGTAGAGAGCTCCATTAATATTTAAATCTATTTATGTTAGTAAAATTGATTTGTAAAAGCTTTATTTTATTTTTATAAAAATATTTACTCAGGATATCCTCTCCTCAATTTTTAAGTCTGAGGAAATTAAATAATTTTTTAATTTGAGATTTCTTTGTTTTTTGTTTTGAATATTTTTTATTTGATCTGGAATAGCATTATATAATCTTGGTGCCATGAAGTGTAGGTTTGTAAAAAAAAACTACATTTGTAACATTTATTTCCGACGTCCCCCATGATAATGGAACTTGGTAAAAGAAGGGAAAGCAAGCCTTAATGGAACAAAGCAATTGTATATGTATCATGATAGTCATCATTTATCAATTCAAAAAGTTATTTATGTATTGGAGGTTTCAATTCGGAACTTAAAACACTTATCGATAGTGAATCGGAAATTTGGAACCCTCATTGAATTTTAAATTGTATCTTATTATTTTATGCATGGTGGCGCTCTGCTAGGATTTGACAAGAACTGCATAAATACCTTGTCTTCTCTTACTTGATTAAAAAAAAACAATAAACGAGACAAGGAATAGTCACTTTACCTCCGAGTATAAACATATTATTTTTTCTTCAAGCGTTATAAGTTTTAATTTTTGCCTTGGTTATACACTTTGATCGGTGCATGTTCCAAGAAGCTATTAAATTTTTTGATTAAAACCTTTGACTTTTTAGCAATATATTTCAAATAAAAGTACAAATTATCTTCCGTCCATTTACAAAAATGTTTTATATTTTTACTTGGATCTCGTCGGAATCAAGAATTCTAACGCAGACTTGGCTATTTCAGACAATTTTGGTAGTGTGCTATGCCCAAAAATATTATACTGCCAAAAATTGTGAAAATGACCATTTGTAGCACAAAATAAGCTATTTATAAACCAGCACTGTAAAAAGTAAACTGAATATTCAGTTACAAATGGATAGGAAATTGGAAGTTTTTATAGTATACAATTGTACTTTAATTTTTGTTAAAAATACTGTAGTTCTAAAATAACGTTCTTTAATATTTAAGGACGGACATGAAGTGTTGCGTGTGTTTAACAAAAATTAAAAGTCAAATTTATTGGACAATAACTTTCAATTTCCTATTTCCTATCCATTTGTAACTGAATACACAGTTTACTTTTTACAGTGAGAATACAATTTATATATATATGTAGTATGCTGTACTGATAAGTGAAAATACCTTACCCCTACGATGGCTTTTTTTACCCCTCTTTTCTCTAATCTAAAATCGTGCTTATTGTTTGCTTTTTAATTTATAAAATATAATTTATTTGTGGATTAATACGTTATAATTAAGAGGTATGTGTATTAAATATAAATTATATTCTCTCCCTAAATATCAATTCGTGATACTAGGTTAGGTACCGGTGCTTTTTTTCAAATTTTACTCATATTAATCCCAATTTTTGGAAAATGCAACTCCTGCTAAAGCAGTCGTTACAATTTCGTCATTGGGATTAATATTCGTAAAATTTACGTAAAAAACCACCGATACCTAACCTAGTATCACTTATGATATTACCCCTGAGAATATAAACACAAAATACTGAATTGACGCTAAAAATTTTCAGAAGCACACTGGGTGCTTAACTGTGTGTCTATTTAGAAATGAATACGTTCTTGTTTTACAATTTTACGATTTCCTGAAAAGAAGGAATTTATGTGTATATTTCGTTTTATGGTCTTGAACTTAGGTCGTCTAAAACCTCGTCACGAAACTAGGCGTTAGGTGGTAATTTACAATTTATCTCTATTTATGGCCATGGAATTTATATTTTATAATGGGTTCGTTGTGATTGTAATTAATTAATTTAAACATCAATATTTATATTCTTTTAAAGGATTGGTTATTGTTGTATACAATTTCTTAGAAAGAAGGATATACTGTACTGTAAATATACCGATAAAGGAAATTCCAATAAAATGTTTCATTATAAAAAATAATTACTTTTTAACCGACTTCCAAAAAGGAGGAGGTTATCAATTCGACGTGTGCTTTGTTTTTTTTATGTTTGTTCCCGCATAACTTTGGAACGAATGAACGGAATTTTATAAAACTTTTTGCGACTTTAAGAGGGCATTCATGAGATGGTCCCGGTTTAATTTGACGCTCGGATAATGTCGGGTAAGCCGGATAATTAAGATAAATCTAATAATTTTAACGCAATTTCACTTAATAACGGCTTAATTTGGTTCTACTACCAACCAAATTTCTAGAGAAATATCGGATAAGCCGGATACCTTGATTAAGGGGTCACTCAAATATAGCGGCACACTGAAAATGTTTTAAATGCCTCTAAACTTGATTCTTTGAACCTGTAATATTAAAATACCAAGAGAAAATGATAAATTTTGTGATTTTACCATAAGGCGTTATTTGATTATTACTTAACGCTTAAAGTTTGACAAGATTTTCTTCAGTATTTCGTTTAAAATAAGGTTGGTTGGACTCTTGAACGCTGAAATAAAAATATTATTTTTATTTTTTAGAAATTTATCTTTAAGATAATGACGTCACAACGCACTAAGCGTGCGTTGTGAAATCAGCAGCTTGACGAGATGGAAGGACAATTATAATTTAGCTTAGATGACGTTACAAATCTGCAAGTTCTGTGTCTAAAAAGTAAAAAATAAAAACTTTTCGCAAAAAAAATGAACAGACTTCTGTGTCTCTAAAAAGTAAAAAATAAAAAATACTTAAGTCGGGGCCAATTTCACAGCAAACAATAATAAAATAATGAAAACACAATTGTTAGTAATAAATTTAGGGAATGGTTTCATTATAAAAAAAATCACGTGAGCCTTGATCTTAGTTTTCTCCGTTTTGTATAATCTCAAATACGCGGTATAAGCCTATGTCCTTGAGAGGTTAACACAGTTAATATTTCTTCATAATATTTTAAGCTATTTGTATTAATAAATACGGTGCTTAAAATAATCTGAAAGCGGTAAAGCACTATGTACGTAGCAGGATGCGCCCGCAGGATATGGATAATGAAGAGAACATTCTGGGTTTCTGCGTTTCCATATGTTTCCTGCTGTTTCTGATCTATCATAGGTTTAATGTCCACATTCAACTCTATCTGAAAACCGCAACGCGGTGGGATAGAATTCCACATACAAGTACACACAAAGAAACAAAATCTGATATTAAGCATTTGTGATGCTCATGTTAGATACTTGTTGCTCTCTCAAGCAAACAAGCTAGTCACGTTACTATCGTTCGCTCTCTCCCATTCTGTGATTATGAACATTAGATCATATATATGGCATAGATATGGCATTAATGTTGATTTGTTTTATGTAGAACATATACAAAGCCAGTTGTAAACAAACCACTATAGCGGTGAGGTTGCGAGGAGGTGAAGTATAACATATTTGTTAACAAACCACTAAAGCGATGGGTGGTGACCAGAAGCGGGAAGGTGATATCTACCTGGATATAGCAATGAAAACATTTCGGTTTGACGTGGACTCAAGGCGCATCTAGGAGGGGATATATGATCTAATTTATGAACGGCAAAGTGGGAAGGACATATGATCACGTGGCACGCTTAGTTGTTTGTGAGACGTATATACATATATAACCAGTTAAAAAAAATCAATACTGCTACCAACAAAATAATACTTTCCCCTATAGGCCTAGGTTCATTAAAAACAAAAAAAAAATAAAAAAAAAATTCAAAAAAATAAGAAAAAAATATGTTTTTGATAAAAATAGTTTTACCCTATTTTACCCCCTTAAAAATCCTTAAGGATATGGTCTACATACTTTGGGTTTGATTGGTCAAAATTAATTTTTTTAGTTTACATAAACAAGATAAATATAAGATTTATTTTTGTTTGTGCACTAGTTGCTAGCCTCTATAGAGGCTCTTCAATGTTATTATGCACACTATCTATGTAAAGTGTCATTATAACAATAATAACAATAAGATATTCTTGTATTATGTGTTAAATGGTCAACTTAATGCATTTGTGGGTTTACAGAAATAGCTGGATATACCTAGAACATTCTAGCTGTGGCTGTATAATGGATAGTTTCCATGTTGGCCATTTACATTTACTTTTTTATTTTTTGTCATATAATACATCACATAGTGTTGAATAACTATGAACTATAGTAGATATCTACAGTGTAGGTGTATTACACCTAGTGTAAGTAATAATAAGGATCCTATAATATGCACGGTTCATAGTTACAGGTCCGGATTCAGGGGGGGAGATTCCCTCGGGACCGGGCATCCGAGGGTAAAAAAGTCCAAATTCATGTAGTACTTTTTAAATTAACTGAAAAAATTACTTTCAGGGAAATCCTGATATCTTCTAAACCAGAAGTAAAAATGTAAAAAAATAAAAAAGAAAATATTCATTAAAACTGCGGCAATAAGAAAGACTTTAATAATTTGATAAACAGTTGCAGTGGCATACCATGCAAGTCCTAGAAGATGGGGTAAAAAACATAGTTGTAAATTATTTGTTGCTGTTAATACCAAAAACAAAATTTAATCATTCTTAAAACAAACAAAAGTAGAGAATGTTTAAGCTTCAAAACAAAAAAGAATTAGTCAAATCCATTAATTGGTTCTCGAAATATTTGAATTTAAAAAATGTCAATTTTTTTGGTGTCCGGAATTTAATGTGCGGCAGTGTATAAAAGATTTCCTCCCATCTTTTAATTTTTTGGTATAATATTTTCTAGGAAATCTATATACTAATTTCATTGTGAAAATCTGTCCGTGACGCTATTTATCTGCCTTGCAGAAAAAATTCAAATTTGAAATTTATCTGTGGATTTTGAAACCTAAAGTAACGATATTTGCCATTGGCTCTATTAGCAAACTCATTCATTAAATTAACTAGTTTGATAATAATTTGATGAATAGCGAAGTTTTCGATTTGCCCTTTCCGACCAGTATACTGATAATATTGCATTATTCCAGTTCATTAGAAATATTGATTTACTTCATTACATGTAATCTACATCTCACATGAAAAATATCCATTTTTCCAGTTTTCTTGTCCCCGACAAATAAACAATTAAAAATTACATTGAGGCACTGGTTCAGAATAAAGTCGCTGTGTAAAACTAGTGATTTTCTAAAAATAATATTTTTTTCTTCAAGCGTACTAAAATGTTCATATTTTATAACTGAACACACTAGTTAGAAGTGATCTATTTTTTTACAGTAAAAAAATGAGTTAATTGAGGTACACCGTAAAAAAAAGTTAGCAAAACCACCACTGGCGGCAGCACTCTTTGACTTTGATGACAGCCATACTTTAAACTTGTTTGTTTATTATGTAAACAGGTGGTTGACTCGAGATTCTGTGCAAAAACCTTGTGTGAAATTGATTAAAAATGACTGAAGAAGAATATATGGTTTATACACCTACAAATCTCTCCGAAATTGCAAATGCTACATTAGACAAGTTACCATCGAAATCGCGAAAAGTGTACGATTTTGCCTACGAAAAAAATTTAAAATGAGCTAAGGAAGGTTTAAGTTTATTTTGTAAGGGTTTTATTGGCCCATTTTCCTCTTAGTAAAACAATATACTATTTATCTATGCATAGATCCTTATATATCACATGTTCACTATATCTACTTGGCTATATTTTTATATCACATGATGTACTTTTCGTATAAGTATATAGATAATATATCGACTACCGTGGTAGAAGTGTAGTGTGCATTTTAGGCAAAAGTCAAACTGATATTTTAAAATTTTTAAAACGTCAATGTTTTATTTACTAAATTTTCATGATTTTCTTAATGGAAAAAGGCAGGTCCTAGGAAAAATGGCGTACGCAACAATTTAATCTTTGATTTAACCTCCATTTTTTATAGTGTATAGCAAATGTATACATTTGTTCTGTGCAGAAGACGAATTGAACATATTTACATTTGGGTAATTGAAAGAGTTTATCAGTACTTGTCAAATAAGTCATTACAAAAGTCCTTAGTGTTAATTTCTTAGGTTTAAATCAAATATAACTTCACCTTTAGATATTCATACCATAAAAAATACCTTTTTACACTAGTCTATTCATCTTTATGAACCCCTTTTATATTTTTATGAATAGAAATTATTAACGAAATTTTTACAAACCATTAGGCTCATATAATAACATTATTAAAATGCATCATTAAGCATTACCTAACCTCAGTATAGCGTAGGTAATGTACAGTACCCGACGTATTTCCAGTTATAGTCCAGTCTTCAAGTTAATAAAAGAGACTTTACCTGTAAATAATTCAGGGAGTTTAGATTTTTGGTTTATTAGGTAGGGTTTAAGGCCACAAATAAATAATTTTTTCTATTTTGCGACTCTTATAAGCTCATAATCACACGCATTTTGCGTGTTCTTATAGGCTCATAAGAGCCTTGTTCTTTTGGGTTGGCAACTGACCTGGCCTATCGCTTGACGTTTTCCGTGCAAATGTCAATGTCGCTTTAAAGTTGAATTTTCTACAAAATTTTTTGTTTAGGTTATTTTTACCATGTTAAAATCGGGGCTTGTTTAATTGCAGTAAAAAAGAGAAGAGATGACTATAAAATATATCAAAATATCATTAGTTCTTAGAATTTTAAACATGGTGTAAACTGTAATGCCAATCCAAAACAAAAATCCCTAAATCAGTCATCAATTTAAATGTAAGTTTTTTTTTAATTTTAGAGCAAAATAGAAAAAATTGTATAAAGCACTCGTTTCATCGTTCCAAACACGTTTTTAGCGCACGAGTACAAGTTTAGAAGTACTAGTATGTAATGAAACTAGTACTTTAATATACTATTGTGACATTGAACTCGACTTGGAACTGTCATTTTTTTAACTTATTTTTCACAAAAAAAAAAACAGAATATATATAAGTGTTAAATAAACAAAAATGACATATGCGGTTTACAAATACTTCTCCTATTCAATATTCCCCATTCCAAATTTTTGCTTCTAGTCTAGACTGAAAGTGACTTTGCTATTTGTAACCAATATATTACCAAGATGACTCAATGTGATAAAAACTATGGAAAAAGTTTTCTAATAGATAAATTTTCTACTGCATTGTATTTTCTTCGAGACTTTTCCAGGAAATGCATCGGTTTCAAAACATCTGACGCACCGGAATTTTCCACAGCCAAATTGCACTTAAAACGGGAAAACCAAACGAGTACAGCAGTTTACACAATAATTTAAAATACAGCAAATACAAAAATTAATAATAGTATATTATCCAATGAGCGTATAATAATTGCTATTAATCAATGAGGGTCAATTTTGGGACACGAGCCGATAGGCGAGTGGCCTAATCACCCGAATGAACAATAGCTATTATACGCGAGTAGAATACTATACTTTATCCACGGCCGGCTTAAAGTTTAAACGGTTTATTTTTACAGACCCGTGATTAATAGGCCTATTAATCACGGCCGTGGATAAATATGTATAATATATTTGTCACAAATAAAACAACAATATTTTTAAACCTGCAAATAAACACAGGTCTACAAAAATCAAATGTAATGTACGAGATATGTGGCTATGATATTTTTATGTATTTTCGGCTGCTAAATCCAAATATCTTGCTAGAATAGATTATTCTCTTTTCGCAAAAAATTGAAGGAGTATTTGCATAACAACATACTACATAACAATGCGATGCCGTGATTGGCTTGATGTGCCGCCATGTATCCTGTAAGCCAGTCACGGCACCGCATTCTTATGTTTTATGTTCTTATGCAAGCTTCTGTATAGGCCTTAAAAGAACACACGTTTATGTTTTGTGCAGATTTTGTAATTTTAAATTATTAAAATTTCGATTTTTATAGAAACTTGAGGGTTGTTGAGCAAGTTTGGCAAATTAGAAAAAAGATGGCGGACGGCAGTAACGTCAGTGAAAACGCTCCTAATAAACCTTGCAAAAGATGCAGAAAAAAGTGCTTAACCGGCCTTATTTGTGTAAAATGTGATAGTTATAGTCACCCCAGTTGTGTTGCTTTGCTAAAAAACGTAGTCCAGTACGCGGATGGTAAAATAAACTGCTGTGAGGGTGAAATCGTCGACGATCTAAATCAAACAGTGCGTTCTATGGAATTATCGTTCACAAGTGCGTGCGAAGAAGATGTAAATATTGTGAAAATACGATATCTTAAGGAAATTGTGAAACAAAAAGATGTCACAATACAGGATTTACGTGATCAAATATCCCTATTACAAGATCATGTAAAACTCCTGAAAAGTAATCAAAAAACACCGAATGAAAAAACACCGAATGATAAACATTCAAAACAATTAAAACCCGCACTACCTGGTGGTGAGAAGCCAAACAAGAACCAAGAAAGAAAGATTGTTCAAAAAACCACCTCTAGTTCAGTAAATCAAGTTGCCCCTGCCAGCCAGGCAACTCAAAATACAAATACTGACATAACCTCAAAAATAACAATTTCTGACGTTTCAAACGCAGTGAGTTTAGCACAAAATTCAACCGTCAAAAATATTGTTGTGGAAGGAAATAGCTCTCAGAAATGGACAGTTGTGAAGTACAAAAACAACCGTAGAAAGAAAATTATAACGGGAACAAACAGTGCATTTCATGAAAATGTGTCGGTGGACAAGAAATCTTGGATTTTTGCCTCAAAATTTAAGACTACGTACACTGCTGAAAACCTACAAGAATACCTTAAAAACCTGTGTCCCGAAAATGTTTTTGTAGTTGAAAAGGTTAAAAATCTTGGATATTTTAACTCTTTTAAAATAGGATACAATAAGGACCTAGAAAATGTTATGTTGGACCCCAGCTCCTGGCAAACTGGTATTGAAATATCTCCTTTTCTGTTCAAGAAATTCAGACAAAGCCTCAAGTAGAAAAACTCTTAATTGACTCGATTTCAAATAGAAATGTTGGGTTTAGAATAGTCAATTTAAACATACGTAGCCTACGATATAAAGTTGATAAGCTAAATGTTTTCCTGCAAATTCAAAAGTATCCTGAAGTTGTGTGCATTACAGAATCAAGAATTACTAATGAAGAAGCAGGCTCTTTAGTTTTCCACAACTATACGTTAGCTAGTATTTATAGTCGACATGAACAGGGTGGAGGGGGAGTTCTAATCCTTGTTCGAGAAGATATCAGTTTCAAGGAGATTGTCCTAGATAAGATTGATAAGAAAGATAAGTTGTTTGAGGCTGTTTGTGTAAGTATTAAGCATGAAAATTCTAATTTCTATGTAAGTGCCTTATACAGGACTCCTATAAACAAAAAGATGAACCATGAATTCTTTTTGAGCTCATTGGAACAGGTTTTAAATCGTTTGATGGATGTCAGGGGCCCATGTTTTGTCTGTGCTGATTTTAACTATAACTTTTTAGAGCCAACAAATGCAAATACTTGTAAAATACTGAATTTAATGTCAACATTTGGGTACAATCAGTGCCTTTTTGATATATCACGTCCTGTGTCTGGTACACTCTTGGACAATATCTTTACTAATATAAACGTGGATAACATTGCGGCAGAAACTATTGGTTTTGGGTACTCAGATCATTGTGCGCAGATTGTAAATCTTCTGTGTACAAATTTTACAAAGGTATCTCAAGAAACCAAAAAAAGGGTTTTTAGTAAAAATAAAAAAGCAAATTTTAAATTATTATTGGAACAAGAGTCTTGGAGTGAGATGTATAATTCAGATGGTGAAGATAAGTTTTCTTTTTTTCTAAGAAAATTTGGTTCACTTTTTGACATGGCTTTTCCAGTGGTGAGTGTCAAACAAAAATTAAGACACAGATCAAATCCATGGATTACAGATAAGATTATAAATGAGGGAATATTTGTCAGGGATATTTTTCGTTCTTGTAAATCTTCAAATGATCCGCTTATGCATGAGTTTTATGATAAACTATTAAAAAAACACGAAACAAATATTTCTTTGGCTAAAAAAAACTATTTTGACAGCATATTAAATAATGCAGATAATAAAAGTCAAGCGGCTTGGAATATCATAAAGCAAAATTGTAATTTAAAGGCTAAAAGGATAAACCAACCCAAAATATTAAACAGTCAAAATGAACCTTTGAGTGCAGATAAAATGGCTGACTCCTTAAATGAATATTTTATTGAGTCTGTTAAATCCATAATATCTAGTAAGGCAAAAAATGACCTTCCCCCACCTAACATACAAAAGAATGTTAATTCAATTTTTTTAGATCCAGTTACTCCAAGGGAAGTGTTTGATATTATTGTGTCTACAACAAAGAAAAAGTCCTGTGGTTTGGATGGCATTCCTTGCTCCATGGTGAGAGAAGTGGCAACACAGCTTTTAGATCCCTTGACGCATCTAATAAATAGTTCTTTTGCTTTAGGGTATTTTCCCAAGGAACTAAAAACGGCTGTTGTTGTTGCAATACATAAAAAAGGAGACCCGGATAGTTTACAAAACTATAGACCAGTGGCGTTGCTATCCGTGTTTTCCAAAATCTTTGAGAAGGCTTTCTATCTTAGGCTTGTATCCTTTATGGCTACTTTCAGTCTGTTAACTTCCAGGCAGTTTGGCTTCACCAAAGGTAAATCTACCCAAGACGCTATATTTTCCCTCTATGACCGTATTCTAAATAACTTCGACAACAAACTAAAAACTTGTGGTTTGTTTTATGACTTAAGCAGAGCTTTTGACACAATAAACCACAAGTTATTGTTGCAGAAGCTTTATGATTATGGCATAAGAGGTGCAGCACTAGAGTGGTTGAAGTCATATCTGGCTGGGAGGTACCAGACTGTTAGAGTCTCAGATGGAAAGGGTCATGTATTTTCTCGACTTTTACCATGTGAGACAGGAGTCCCACAAGGCAGTATTCTTGGTCCCATTTTGTTTATAATCTTTATAAATGATCTGTGTCTTGATTCGGAAGACGAGAGCTTGCTTACACTTTTTGCTGATGATACCTCTGAAGTGGTGTCTGCTAAGGATATTGAAACTCTCAGCTTAAAACTAAATGAATGTATCTTTAAAATGCAGGAATGGTGTCTCAAAAATGGTCTTATTTTGAATACTGACAAGACAAAACTAATTATGTTTCATCCCAAAATGGTTGTACAAAATTCCAGCATTTTGGTACGTTCAAATGGTAAATCCATCATGCAGGATGGTGATTGCAAGTTTCTCGGCGTTTTCATGGATGAAACTTTATCCTGGAGAAGACATGTTGAAAGTGTTCTGAAAACCCTGGCCACAAAGAGTTTCTGCATCCTTCAGCTCAGAAGGACCGTAAGAGCACATCCACACTTTTAAAATATTACTATGCTTGCATAAACTCTGTCATTTCTTACGGTATTCTGTGTTGGGGGTGCAGTTCTGAGGTGGAAAGGGTTCTTATTATGCAGAAAAGAATTATACGTTTCATTTTTGGTTTATCTTATAATTCTACTTGTAGAGATATTTTTGTGGAAAAGCGCATAATGACTGTCTACAGTATGTTTATGTATCAATGTGTTATGTATGTTAAGAACAATTTAAATTCATTTGTCACTGTTGGTGACATAAATCAGTATTGTACAAGAAATGCTACAAATCTTTACGTGCCAGCTTACAATTATGCACAGGTTAAGGATGGGACTAAAATGATGTCTATCAGATTATTTGAAAATCTTCCAAATGAGATTAAGAATACAAACAGCCTCAAACAATTTAAATCAAGAGTTAAAGATTTTTTTCAATTAAATTGTTTTTATTCAATTCCAGAATATTTGAGCAAAAAATTTTAATTCTGTGAATTTTAAATCTGTGATAAATTATTTATAAATTATTTATTTACATGTGTGTATTTTATATGTGTGTATATATATATGTATATATATATATATATGTATATGTATGTATATATGTGTGTGTATATATATTTTTGACGTGTCCGATACTTTTTTGTCTATGGAAATAAAGATTATTATTATTATTATTATTATTATTATTATTATTTATTTTGATCACCTAGTATGCGAACTAAGTCTTTAGTATTCGAGACTGAAGTTTTTTTGCTGAAACGGAGTCAAGGCAAAAAATCAGTCGAGAACACCTAAGACAGTTCGTATACGTGGTGCATATAATATTTTGTCTACTACCTAATGCTAGTAACTCCACTGATTTGTATAAATCGCTGATAAATAATCAGTTTAGTACGAATCGTCATGTCGATCGAAATAATGAGAAGTGCTAAGGGCAAAGACCTTGCTGTATATAAACATTTCATATTCAGGAAAGAAAAAAAAATTGTAAGTGCGTAAACTACGACGTGCTTTGTTGCAAGGGGCGTTTGCATACTTCAGACGGAAATGTTTTGAAGGAAACTAGGTATGGCCACAACCCTGACCCAGCAGCTATCAGAACTGTTTAATTGTTTTCTGCAAAATATTTATTTTTTTTTATTTATTCTTTTTTTCTTCAAAAAAAATTAAAATAATTATGTCCGGTAATGGTCCATTCGCGGTATTGACCCGTTCGCTGTTATTTTCTTCGCGGTAACGGTGGCGCGGTAACGGTTTCACGGTAATGGACTGCGCTGTAAAGACCCCTACCCCGTATTTACATATAACAGGAACCGTTTTTCATATTTTTGTTTAATAAAATTACTTCTTTTTAAAACCATCCTGTATACATACATTTATAATATTTATTATATTATCAAGATACTGCCAAAGTTCATAGTTAAGTACGTAGTATGTGTCTTTGAAAACAAATCAAGTTTTTTATTCATAATTGTTGGGATTTCGACCCCTTGGAGTGTCTGAATCTCAGCATCGCCCATAAGAAGTTTGTCTTATGTGAACACAGATTTAAAGGGATTTTTTTGTGTCTGTTTTCAAGAGCGTTTGAATATTTTATGTTTGCGCATCCAGTATGATAAAATATCGTGAAATAGGATTAAAATAGCTACTGTCATAAAAGTGGAGCTTTTTTCCTACACACAAAAAAAGATTATATTAAGATTCAGTTTTAAAAGCCAGTGTTTTTTTGCGCATAGCGTAGCCCCCCATTTAAGCAGGGAGAATACCGGGTGTCCCATATAAAAGGTCCAACCAAGGCTGGACCGATTTTCAAAAACGAGATACCGTTGAATAAAGAATTAAAATACCTTTAAAAAAAGGTATTAATCAATATACAGGGTCATTCAGAAATAGTCCAAACACATATAGGTCCATGTTAGAGTTTAATGTTTCCAAACTAAAACAAAAAATATACGCAGTCGTTTAGGAGCAGATTTTTTTAAAGAAAACACTCCTAAAATTAGTACGCAACTGGCTGGAAATTAATAAAAAAAAAGCGCTGTTGCCAAATTGATTACTTTCGTTTTTAAAGATTTCTTTTTTCTGGTGTACTAGCTGATTCAGAATTTCATTCTGTTTTAATTTAATTAAAACAAAATGATTTTGTTAATAATGACTCATTATTTACAAAAAAATCAAAGGGTTACTTTTTCACCTAGCGCGTCATTTGTTCAAGAAATGAAATGATTATTCTGATAAAACATATTTACTCACCGTCTCATTAAAAAAAATCCTGCTTAAAACAGCGGTACGTTCATTTTTCCATGATTGTACCTTCGTGGGAGGAGCAAAAACCTTGTAAACTATTAAAATTATATGCCAAATTTATTAAATTATGTGGTCATTATGTCTTAATTACTTACCTTTAATAAACATCTAATTCTAGCACATTTTCATTATTGCAATTAAAGTCAAAAATAACTCTTATCTAAATTTATATTTTATTTATATTTTATATTGTTTTCCGCACGCAACCGATGAAAAATTACGTTGTTTGACGATAACTGCAGAATAACGTGAAATATATTAAAATATGGAGTATATTATTTATTTACTTGGACGTTTAACGTATGTTCAAACTTTATCTTAATCTAAATTAAGTTAAGCGACTTTAAAGTTTTATGAACTCAAAAATAGCAGTATTTGTTTTCGCATAAAATTTTTCAGAAAATAGTACTTTCAGAAATACCAAAGGACACCTAATATATAGTTTCTAATTGTTGAGCAGATATTGTCACGAGCTTAAATTTAAAGAAGGGTATCGCATTTTGGGCTACATCGCCTGCAACGATAAGACTTTACATGCTTATAGATACATAAAAAATAAATACCTAGCCAATATTTCAGCCCTTTTTACATCCCGGAACATACTTTAATTAATTATTTTAATTAAGAATTTTGACATATGTCAATGTACGATTTGGCAACATTGCACGAAACTTCAAGTGTCAAATGTCATCTCGTCAAAATAAAAATAACTTTGCACATTAACTACTACAGTGGGGCCAAAGTGGGTCTGTGTTGTGTTCACTGCTCTTGACTATAATATTAAAATATTTGGTTGTGTTTTATTAGTTTTCACGGATTTAATATACTGTAATTCAATGTGTAATTAGGCTGGACTATTGTAACTAGTTTCTTAAGTTTCAGTACGATTATGGATTTATTTTTTAGGTATTTATACTATAATAACATTGTAAGCAAACCATTAGCTTCACCGATAACCCAAAGCATCTAGTTCCATGGGACAGTGTTACCCAAGACAAGTAATTTAATCTGGCTTTCCACATGTTAAATTAGTTTATTTCCATGATATGATTCAAAACTAGATTATGAAAAAGTTACACATAGACTTTTAACTTATAATATTAATTAAATATATTTATTTAAAAATAAATATATTTAATTAATATTGAACAGTGTTTTTATTATATATTCTATCTAAACGTATTTATGTTGGTTTTGTAAATAAGCAAAAAATATTGTTTTTTTAGTATGATAGTCACATTTAGCGCAAGAATAATGCGATGTTGTCGGGTTTACGATATCAAATAATTCCTTAGTTTTTATTTATTTATTTTTTCATTTTGTTCTTTATCAACAAATAAAACAGTTTTTTATCATTTATTTTCATCATTTTGCACTTTTTTAAACAAAAACATATTTTTCTTATTTAGCCCAAAACTCCTATTTAAAACGATACCCTTCTTTTTACGCAAGGTAGCAAACATTTTCGAAAAGATCTATTAAAATTATTTAGAGGACACTATAAGGTTTATAAATATTCAACTTTCGACGCTTCATGATTTTTTTCCGTTTTTTTTTGGTATTTTTTCCCTGTGTACGTCCTATCGAAAAATCGAAAAAATAACAAAGAACATGAAATGATTTTAAAACTAATAAAAAATATGCAAGACTTTCTGATATTTTTGTTATTCTATTTTTAAGTACCTCCCCAAACTTCATTTAATAGAAAATAAAATAATCAAAACAATAAAGCGAAAGAGATTGGAAGCAAATGTAAAGCCAGTTATTTTAAATGGTATTTTAAATTTTCTGTTTCTTTACTATACACTGTAAAAAGTATTTTATGCAATTTAATGGACCCTACATCGGTACCAGAAATTAAAAAAAAGGTATTAAATATTTAATATAGATATAATAAACATTCTGTATTCCCAGTATTGCACATAAAAGTTATGAATGTCAGTTAATCTGATTTTTTTTTTCTTTCAGGTGAGTAAGCGAGTATTTAATCAAACAATGAAGTAAGTACATTACATTATATCCCTTCTATTTGAAGAAAATATAAATATTTTTATGACCTTTTAAGGGACAGAGACGCTGAATGAAAAAGTTGCAGACTTTGAATTAATCAAGAACAAAAAAATATTTTGATATTTTTTTTTAATTAAGATCTTTCTTAAAAAACAAGAAATAAAAAATAAATAAAAAAAATAAAAATGTTTTCAATTTTTTTATTTTATTTTTGCGAAAAATGAAAAATTAAAAAAAAAATTAATGATAGTTTTTAATTTTTTAAAAAAGTTTAATCCCCCATAACTTTTTTTTTTGGGGGGGTGACTTTCAAAAACAATAGGGATCTTCCCCTCATAACACTTAATTTTTCCTGAAAATTTCGAGTCGATCGGATTATTGGTTCTTGAGTACAAAAACAA
Organism: Brachypterus glaber; assembly: GCA_958510825.1. Lineage (NCBI taxonomy): Eukaryota > Metazoa > Arthropoda > Insecta > Coleoptera > Kateretidae > Brachypterus > Brachypterus glaber. The sequence continues at coordinate 5,619,806 of OY294052.1, forward strand.
ACGTAACATCAGACGGACAGACGGACGGACAGACAGACGGACAGACGGACAGACGGATCGACAGACGGACGGATAGACGGACGGACAGACAGACGGGCATACGGACGGACAGACGGACGAATGGACATTTCAAAGTTTCTTTTTTTTTTCATGAAACACATTTGTATTCAAGAATTTTTTGTTTGTCACGTTTTTTGGCGATTTTGGGAAATTCGAAACTACCGTATAACACTATTCTAGCGCAGGCTCTGTGAATAGTATAATAACCGATATTCGAACACAATTTAAAATGATTATATTATTGATATAGGCATCTTTTTTTATTACAAAAACTGTTAATAAATCCATAAAGGGAAGCTCAAACTTTATCTAGCTGGATGATTAGATTAGAGCTTGACAGAGCGTTCAATTCGGCAGTAATTCGCTGAAACATGTCATAGTTCGCAGTCCATTGCTTATTTCGTTGCTTCTCGTTGCTTCTCTACATTTAATCAAATATATTCAACATGTTTGTACTCAAGCCAGAGATGAACATTTTTAACCCCTGACAATATTTATGTTGGTTTGTTTGTTTGTTTCTTTATTCAATAAACAAGCAAATATCTCAGTATCACCCTCTATGTTCTCTTCTCATATCCAACATCAAGTCGAGTCAATTAAAAAAATTTGAGAGAAGTTTGAGGGTTTTCGATATTGATTATTTATTTAAAAATAAAACAAAATTTCGAGATCTTCGGGAACCATCTTGAAAAGTCCAAACCATCTTGAAAAATTGTGCCGTTTTCGCAGCATTTTTCAGATTATTCTGTAGTTATTAATCTTACTATTAAATTACGAAGAATAGTATATTGTTTTACTAAGAGGAAAAGTGAAGCTTTTTTTTACTAGTCTGTAGAATTTACGGACGATGCGAAGCGGAGTCCGGAAACTACAGACGCAATAATCGATGATACCCAGCTTGCGACAAAACATTTTTATAGTGGAAGAGCACGAGACACAAACTCCGTTTTTGTGTGCGCCATTACCAACTGGATACGGATACATCATATATACACGTATCTTTTTGATATAAGAGATATACTGAGTTTCATTTATGACAAAGAGGACGGATTAACAAGTTTAAGAGGGGGTGGCCATATTAGTAACATGGCGATAATTGGCTCCCCCACCATATATCTTGAAGCGAGTTTCTATTAAAATAAAATAAGGTGCTTTTTGACTTGCGTACACACATCTATTCAACATGTTACGTCCACGCGTTTCGAGCAGACTCAATGACACTTCTCTTGGCCAATATCATTCTGTGTTTGATATTAAAGCGCAAAACTGGAACATATTTTGTAACAATTTTTTTTTATCGCGACCTATTTTGATAAATATTATTTTTATATTTATGGCTAAATTTTTCCTTGATGTAGGTGCCAGGACACGAGCGTGTTGAAGGCAATGAGGCTGCGGACTCTCTCGCGAGAGAGGGAGCATGCGCTCAATTTATTGGCCCTGAACCTTTCTGTGGCTTTAACAAAAGCCATCAGGTAGAGGCAATGGAGCTCTGTACAACTAGAATTATGAAACAAAAGACGTCTACCCTATCTCTATCTCATTTGTGCTACACTTTCCAGCCAACCAAATAAATACTGTATTTGTTTTTTATACAACAAATACAGTATTTATTTGGTTGGCCGGAAAGTGTAGCACTGAGTGGCACGAACGAACATAGCTAATGTGAATCTGCAGAATAAGATAATTCTACTAAAATTCAGATGGCGCCAGTAATTTCTTTAATAAAAATAAATATAGTTACACTTTTCGCCCGGCCAAGTAAATATTGTATTTGTTCAACAAAGAACAAATACAGAATTTGTTTGGTTGGGTGGAAGTGGGAGTGTATGTATGTCTTCTATCCTTTTTGGGTAGAACTTTTGTCCCTGTCTAATCTAACGGGATAAATCTCCATTAAGAGAAACCAAAATCAAAACTCGATATTGGAACGACCAAAACTTAAGACAGGCCAAAATATTCATAAAATATGAACCTAAACTAAACAAGAAAGTACTCGATCTCAGCAAGGTGGACCTAAAGACCTATACAGGGCTGTTAACCGGACACTGCCCGTTAAGATATCATCTTAAAAAAATGGGAAAATCTGTAATCGACATTTGCCGTCTATGCTCAGAAGCACCAGAAACGGCCGAACACATTATGTGCTTCTGTGAAGCCATTGCTCGCAAAAGGCTACAATATCTAGAACAGGTATACCCAAGACCTGCAGATATATCCCAGGTAGCCCCCAAAAAACTCTTAGGCTAAAGTTTGATGTGGACTAAATTGCAAAGGGGATTCACAATAGATCTCATTGGTCGCAGTGATTTGAAAGGCAGTACCATGCCTCACAACCCCACTTATATTGTATTATATTGTATGGCTAAATTTAGTTGCGAATAGACCTAGATATGCAATAAGGAACCAACCAGCATTTAGTTTAGGAAGTATCTTCTTTCCAACTACTTTTAGTTTTGGTAATACTACGTAATAATTTACATTAGGGATCGTGCACTAATTACGTAAGATTTTTAGGGTGAGGTTGCCAAAAATTTAAGATGTTACAAGTGGGGAAGGGGAAGATTTTTTCCTTGTTTAATAAATAATTTTAATACAATACAAAGTGGACATTACTTTTTAAATGACATGACATATTCTCTTGTTTTAAGCCCAGCATTTCTTTGAACCAAAGCCAATGTCCTTGAATGAAGAGAACGGGTTATTAAATAAAGATTCGCGCTCTTTATTCAGGGACTGACTTTGGTTCAAAGAAATGCCAGCCTTGAAACAAGAGAATATGGCTTTAAACGTATCGAAAGACTCGTGTCCTTGGTTCAAGGAATCCTTTTTTTCTTTGTGTATATTCGATATTTTGCGAAAAATTCAACCTTTTGTTAAAAATTTAAACATAATTCTCTTAACTCTTCAATTATTTAAAATCATATCTGTCCAAATCCTATTCTTTTATACCTTTTATCCTATTATAGTTTTTATTGCGATTTTATGAATTCTGCAATATAAAACTTTAATATCGCCCATTGTTCTATTAATAACCCGTAAAAAAATACAAATTTGGACACTGCATAAAAATTGTTTTCGTAGCGTTTGTTTCTCGCTGTTATACAAGGTGTTTGCAGTCTTTTAGCATTAAATAAAGGTGATGATTCTACATCACAAAACATGAAAAACCAACAAACTAACATATGTCCGGAAATAAGCCCTAAGGGAGCTACGGTCCTTCAAAGATGGACATATTAAATGGGGAATAAAAAAAGCACCAATAAAACTTTTATGCTGCAGGGAAATTCTTTATAAAACTAAGCAAAAAAATTTTCTTCACCGAAACATCTGTTTATTATTAAAGGAGTAATAGCTTTTTAAAAAGTAAAATTTTTGGTAGCATAAAATATTACTTCCTCTTAATTGCATTTTTTTTAAACTACAATATTACACCATATGATATTTTATATTTATTTTTACTCAAGGAATCTCCGTCTAGGCACGCCTCTGGATAGATTCAAAACAATATATTAACATTAACCTATTGCCTTTACTAGTATACATGCAAAACCTCGTCGCTCTAGCTGAGTTATTAATTAAAAACCTTATTTTTAGTACAATTTTAAAGGGTTAAACTCTTTTAGGGTTCGTTTCCGAACCTATGTTCCTATGCTGGTTTTTCATATTTTGTGATCATCCTTTTTACACGGAAAGAAATTAGTGGGCTCTGCGCTATACATTATAAGATATTTGGTAACAGTGGCAAATTATAGTGATTTAAGCTATAGATTATAAGGGACACAATAACTAATAATGTTAAAAATAAATTGGAAACGATTATATATATTACAGACACGATTATATTTATTACAGGCACTATTATAAATTTACAGAAATTTTATTATATTATAAAAATTATTAGCACGGACAATAATTAAATCTATTTAAGCTATAAATGCCATACTATTTGTTATATTTTATTATTCACTAAACAATTAAAGTATTTCATATAAATTTTTACACTGACTGCCATAATTGTAAGAGAAAGCCTTGTATTTATATAATAAGCGATTATAATTTGCTTGGTATGTGTGTTATAGCGCTCCTAGCTATAATTTTTTTTTCCGTGTATTTAGGAGCGCTTATGTGCAGCTCTTTATGCAGCGTTTTGTAAACTGCGCATGTGCACGCGCATGCGCGGACCGTTTTTCAATATGTTGTTTTAAATAAAAAACATTTTTTTACAAAAAAAAAAAACATTAAACAGACGCCAAACCAACGTTAACGTAAACCAAGGCCCCCTCATTAAAAAAAAAGTCCAAACCAAGAAAAAAAACAAACTCCTGCACAGAGAGCTGCATTTAGTCGCTTGTCTTTATTTAATGCCAAAAGACTGCAAACACCTTGTATATTTAGTCTGGATTAAAAGCCGGATAATTATCCGAATTATTTTTTTAAAATTACGTATTCTGGATTTTTCACTTCGCTGCAGCGGAAAATTTCTTTGTTTTGTCATTGTTCCATATTTTATGCATAATTTAATTATACAAACGCAAAGATATTCATCGATTATAATTAGTAACAAGTTTTACCTTGTTAAAATATAATTAACATGTAATTATCAAGTAAAATTTGCATTGGCGTCTTGTTCTTAAAAATATCGTCGCCTTCGAATATTTTTTCTGCACTTTTTTCTCATTTTCGAGTGTGCATTGCAAAGAAAAAAATGATCGGCGCCTAGTTAGTGCAATACCCGCTTATCTTGATCCATGTTTAACGCCTACCCATATCTATACGCTGTTATGTTCGAACAAATATGTCTACAGGGTGACTATTAGCTGAGATACGTATCTATAGGTTTAAATGAACGTTTAAAAGGTAATAAAAACCAAGTTTTTTAATATACGGGTCATTAACATAAAATAAACTTTAATTAATTAGTTTTTAAACTTTTTTAACTTTGAACATTTTTATCTTTGAAAACTAGGCTTCGAACAATAAAGTTACATTTGTAACATTGCATGTTAATATTAGATTGTTTTTTATTAAAGTAAATAAAATACATTGTACAGTGTTCATGAATTTAAGAGGTAGTACATAGTAAAGGTAGTAATAATGTCAAATAACATATCGAGTGAAAAAAAATTGAAAAAAAAATTGAAATATCTACCATAGTAGATATTTTAAAAGCGTGCAATGTACCTGGTTTCTAAATTCTGGCTTAGTTTAACAGTTTTTAGTTAAAATGTTTTAGGTTTTTTCATGCTTACATGATGTACGAGTATAAATAAATGACATGGCTTGACTACACACTGGAGTGTATGTCCTAGTAGGACAGTCCTACACAGTATTATAAATGAAAAATTATGATCTTCATTGCACTGCACGAATTCCTATGTAACTTTTTTTATGAGCATTATTCATCTACAGTAGATGATATATTTTTTTTAAGTGTAGTTATGTCGTTTATTTACATTTTAGCCATTAATTTAAAATTTCCCGGTTGACTTATAATCAAAATGGCTGATCGTAAATTTGTATATAACCTTGAGCTCATCTATGTTCTTTGTCTATGTTTATTATATTATTCTAGCGCTTACTCGCCATGAATTATATAATATGTGAGATACATACACTGAAAAAAAGGATCTTTTGCAATACTGGCATATGAAATTAGACCAAATTCTTCGCACTCTTGAATACGTCCAAAAGCGCCTTCTCTTAACATGAAAATATAATGCACTTGTCAAGAGCTTTCTGATTCTTTAACTTAAAATTTTTTGATCTTGTGTGAAATGCAAGTTATCTTGTCTCAAAAGAAAAATTCTTGGGCCAAAGTAATTAATATTATTTAATTTTTAACAATATTAAAACAAGATAAATGGTTTTTGACTCAAATGTGCGTGGTCCAAGAGAATTATAAAAATATTTCAAAAGCGTCACTTTTCTTGGGACAAGATAAATACTTTCGTTTGAAGATACACATCTTTTAAGCTAAAGGAATAACTGCCAAGAGTGTTGACTACTTTGAGCCAAGAACGTAATATTTTCAGCGTATTTAACTACAATCAAGCAAAACACGATCTTTAAATTAAAAGTACTTAACATGCCTGCGGATATACCAATTCTTGAGCCTCTTGATCGGAAAAATACGTACTTGTTTTAAAAAATCATTTTCCTGTGCATGTCATCTGAAATTACGGTTATTTTTAAATAAAATTTTGAGGTATTCAAGATAAGCATGCGGTCACTATTCGCAAGAGATCGAAGTAAAAGTACTAAGATAAAAACATAAATTATGTCGATTTTTTTGCTAATTAAAATTACTTTTTACGACTTGTGTCTTGCCTAATTAATTTTGCATGTGATTTATTTTATACATTCAACTTTATTTTTATGCTTTTGGTAACATTGTTTTATTGTCAAAATTAAATTTTAATATTATACGGTATTCGCATAACTCGTAGCTTGTTATTTTGCTGCAAAGTACTTTTTTTTCCTTTTCACTGTCTAGTAGGTATTATAAAATTATACAGGACAGAGTATTATCTTCAGCAGCACGTAAAACAGGATTTAAACTACTAAAATAAATTACAAATATAAATTAATTTTAAGTGCCTATTCACAAGCTCGCATAAGAACATAAAACATAACAATGCGATGCCGTGATTGGCTTGTTGGGCCGCCATGTATCTTGTAAGCCAATCACGGCATCGCTTTTTTATATTTTATGTTCTTATGCAAGCTTCTGGATATGCCTTAAACAAACGCATTAATTTTAAACATAACAAAATGCATATACAGACAGACTGCTTGTGCGACGATAAGCGGGAATGGCGATTTCTCCCGTTAGATTAGACAGGGACAAAAGTTCTACCCAAAAAGGATAGAAGACATACATACACTCCCACTTCTACCCAACCAAACAAATTCTGTATTTGTTCTTTGTTGAACAAATACAATATTTACTTGGCCGGGCGAAAAGTGTAAGTATAGTATTTTTATTAAAGAAATTACTGGCGCCATCTAAATTTTAGTAGAATTATCTTATTCTACAGATTCACATTAGCTATGTTCGTTCGTGCCGCTCAGTGCTACACTTTCCGGCCAACGAAATAAATACTGTATTTGTTGTATAAAAAACAAATACAGTATTTATTTGGTTGGCTGGAAAGTGTAGCACAAATGAGATAGAGATAGGGTAGACGTCTTTTGTTTCATAATTCTAGTTGTAGAGAGCTCCATTGTGCTCACCTTGATTTTGAAACCGGACTATATGACATCTAAATTCTTTTCTTATATGAACTAAGTATCTGTAACAATTAAAATAGTTTCCTCTTGACATTAAAAAAGAAATTGCACAAAATTAAAAAGATTTTTCGATTATTTTACATCGAATACAAGGTTTTTCCATAACTTTAGATCCTAATAAAAACAAATCTTCTTTTTCGAGAAAGTTCAAAACACTTAAACTCCCTCTGCTAAGAAGTTTGAAGTCTAGCTTTAAAAAGTTGGGAACGTTGAATTCATTAACACCCTATCTGTCATCTAAGGATTCCAGTGTCAAGCAGGCAGGCGGGACGGCCAGAAAAAACGATTTAAAATTCCGCATTAACTGTTTAAAATCAGGACAACACGGGAAAATTGATCCAGAATTGAAATGTATTTGTATATTAGTTATGCTACTCTTAAATAGGTTAATAAACCTTTTTTAATCAAGAATAGTTAAGAGCAAAAAAGCAAATTATTAACCCACACGCTTATTATAAAATTGTTTTTTTTTTATAAAATCTTGTCTTTTCTAGTTATAAATAGGTTCATAACAATTTTTTAATTAAGAATTATTCTATTATAGTTAACGGTAAATATTTGGGTGGGGCAAAAAACAAATCATTAAAATTTGCACCCCTAACCTTACTTTTCAATGAATTTTTTTATGACACTTCTAGTAACATATTAGGAATTTTTATTAACTAGAGCCATAATGTACGTTAAGTAGTACTCGTTTCAAGCAAAAGCCGTATTTTTAAAAAATGAGGGTTAGGCCCTTGTTAGTTGCACTCTAAATATATAAAATATAGCGGGGTGAAAATAACGAAAGAAAAAATTGTCACCAGCTATAAGGACATATTTTTTTTTTAATTTTAATCAAAATTATAAAAATATTAATAGTATTATTAATTTAAGCCATTTCGCCCATTTATATCGATAAAAAAATCTAAAACAGAAAATAAAATTAAAATGTTCTTATCAGGCTCACCTATTTCTAGATGCGCTGGTAAGGTATTGCGTTTAAAATAATACTTATCTGCTATATCTTCTCTACCTAAAAAATATTATTAGTCAATACCTTACCAAAGTTTAAAATTTTTGCCTAAATAAAGAATTTTTAATAAAAATCTTGATAAATCGTTAAAATAATTAAAAAAGAACGAAAATCTAAATAAAAGTTAACTTCTAACGTTTTGGGATCTAATCTAATCCCGTTTTCAAAGAAAATTATTAGTTTTTGAAATATTCTGTGCAATATTTGGTTATATCATTTAAAATATGAGGTAATTGAAATAAATACACCCGTAACGATAAAAAGGTGTAGAGAAATTAATTTGGAAAAGGCGTTTTTGTTGAAAACGTGTAGAGAAGTTAATTTGGAAAAAACTTTTTATTGAGGCAAAATGGCTCAAATTAATAATAGTATAAATATATATATACGCCTCAAATAAATTATAGATTCTATATAAAAATATTAATTCGATCAGTCTATTTTCTAATTATCGTGCTTAGTGATATTGGTAGATCATTATTCCCGTATAATCTCCTGCGTGACAAAGACAAGTTACAATCATCAGTTGTGTGTTATTATCTAATTGGGGAAGTTTAGAACTTAAATGATGAATAATTAGACCTATGTTTTACCAAATCCCCGACAAAATTAGAACCCCCTGTCGTGATATTTGTACGTAAGTCTTAAAGTTAATTTTTAATGTACGGGGGTTAGGGTACACGGATAAATCGCTTTCAGCAATGATTAGTAGTACGACAAATTTAGCAAAATCAAAATGACTGATCCAATATGGCGTCGAAACAGACAAGGCGATATGGCATTTTTTAAATGGTTTGATCGAATTCAAAAATACTTTTAATTTAGAACTAAACTGAGAATAATTTTTACATCGACGCGCATGGGTAATTTACTTGCAGCTGCTGCTGATGTGAATTTACACTCGAATAAATGCGGTGTGTATTATATTTTTACATCCAGTGAGTAAAGTTTACACCAACGCGTAAATATACTTTTTAACTAAAACCCTTCAATTTATTAAAACAAATAGAATAACCATTTTGTTATTTTTCTATTTATGAATAGTGTTTTATGGAAAAACTACGCAACAGAAAAATAAAACGTATATTCGTAATCATCGCTACAAAAAGTACCAATATAAAATAGAAACAGAAAACATAGACAAGTCTTAAAAACTCAAAATTTGCAAGCCAGTGTTACCGCCTAAATAAGTAAAATATTATAAAATATATGTTTTAAGGATATTGTATTAATCACACTTTTTAAATATTTGCTTTTAATCAACACTTACCAATGATTTCTTTGAAAAATCTAGAACACACAAAATTATACGTACGCCCTTACAAACGTAAACAATTATGACTCGATGAAGCAGGAATTCTGGCTTCTCGAGTCACGTGACTAGCTTAACGCCCGCGATTGGCTGGCTTGTACATCAGAAGTGTGATTTTACACTTCGGGTGTATTGTTGCTAAAGGTATGTTTATAAAAATACACTTTCTTGAGCTCCAAGTGTATTGTTGCAGAAGGTAAGGATGTAAAAATACACACTCTAGGTCAAAATCACCTCACCTGTGTAGTGTCACATCAATGTTGATGTACATTTATATAAAGGTGTAAAATTTACACATTTATAGAGTGTATTTTTTTACACCTTTTCAATGTAATTTCTTTCAGTGTATAGGGTTTTAAACAAAAATTAAAGTACATTTTTATAGGATCATAACTTCCTATCCATTTGTAACTAAATATTTAGTTACAAATGGATAGGATGTTATGATTCTATACAAATGTACTTTTAATTTTTGTTGAAGACACTATAGTTCTAAAGTTATGTACTTTAATATCTAAGGACGGACATAAATGTTGCGTGTTTTTAACAAATATTAAAGTACAATGGACAGCAGTCCAATACGTTAGGCAACATAAAATTAGGTCTTCAATACCAACCCAAAAAGAAAATTCCCTAATAATATTATATTTGGATTTTATCACAGTGCAACAAAAAATGTGCATTATGCAAAATTATTAAAGAATACATAAAACAGCTTATTAAACACAAAAACAAGTACAAAATCTTTACACACAACGGGGTATTTATTATCAATGACTGTCAAATTAAGGAGTAGGTTTCCTAGGAAACTTTAGACCTACTAAAAAGTACACATAGCTGTGTAAAAATAAAAAAAAAATGTTTTTTCTTAAAAAAAACAAATATCTTACCTTAATGTAATTTAAAATATAATATAAAATGTTATTTTTACCTAAAATATTCATAATTTTATTTTAAAACAATAATAATTATACTTTTATCTCTTTCTGTAGAACTTCTCTCTTTATCTAATCTAAATAGACGGCAGTCCATTGTATAGGATAATAACTTCCGATTTTCTATCCATTTGTAACTGAATATTCAGTTTACTTTTCACAGTTTAATATGTACAGTGATTTTTTTCTTTGTACAATAACAATTCTGAAAATTCGCTAATTATATACGAAAATCCGCAAGATTTATTTCTTTACCTACTTCGGCCTTTAATTGGAGGCTTACTCTCCGGGGAAATATCGTTAATGGGAAAAGAAACGACAAGAAACAATTGAAGAGCCCCGGGGAACAAGAGACATATCCACATTTTCAGATAAATAAAGATATCTTCATAAAAACTTGCCTCTACATAGTTGCAGCCCCTTAAAAAAATTGTTGAATCGCGTTGAATCGCGAGATCGTGCCTAAATTTATTGTTCCTTAATTAAAATATTTAGTCAACAAAGGCACTATCCAGCCCTTTTTAATTCAGATAGTTTTACATTAGGATGGACCTTATATAGTTGAGAAAAAGATGCAAGTCGCTTGCAAAACTACTTTACACTACGATATTTCAATAAATATTTGACATAGAGACTTAAAATTTGGAAAACATTTTGTTTACTACTTAGAAAATCTTTGTTCCAATTTTCAAGTCACTGGGTCAAAGCGTTTTTGAAATATCGAAGTGTGAACTTGTTTTACAACTTGCATTTTTTTCTCTTCTATATATTTTTATTATAAAATAAAATTTTCATTTAGGTGTAACTAGAATTGGGCTCCTAAAATTCGTAAATAACCCATAAATCGAAAAAAATCTTTGAAAATTGTTTGTTATTTTTGTATAGAGGAAAGTCTCCTAATTTCGGATAACATTTACAATGTATTCAATATTTAATACTCGGTATTACTTTTTGATATTTTTTTTATATAACCAGATACAACTTATTATAGCGAACCATGATTTATTATAAAAGCAATTTTATTACAGTTTATTTTTTCCAAAAAACACGGTTAAAAAAAATCAGCGCATTTTTGTGCATTTGAAAAAGGGCTCCTAATTTCGGACATATCCGAAAAAATTTTTTCAAGAGTAGATCTGCATCCCATTGCTTATGTTTCTTGTTATTCCTTCACATTTAAGACGTAATTTAATCATTAAGCGATTTTCTACGAAATACTAAAGGAACTATAATTTTAGATTCCCAATTTCGAATATCTTAGTATCTTAGGTAATTTTCGTTTTTTCAAAATTGTTTATCTTAGTTTGTTCTATCATTATAAAAATAATAATTAATGGTTGGTTATCCTGAATAATAATTACCTTGCGGATATCCGAAATTGGGAATCAAATGCATAAAAATGGTCTATCCGAAATTAGGCAACTTTCTGCTTTTTAGATTAGAAATTTGTAGAATGTTTACGTTTTCAAATTGCTTATGAATAGTGGATCAACTTAACTAACATCATAACTTACCCAAGACAGAATCACGAACTTTTATAACGATTATTTATAAAATAAACAAGCATAATAATGCAACTGAGCACAAAACTGCCATTTGCAATATAAACGATTTGTGCTGCCATTTAAAGGGGAGAAGCTCTACCGTTATCATATTACGGGACGGATTTAGTTTGACTTTTGGCTTCACATAAAAGTTGGTTTCTGTTTACCTTTGCAGACAGTATCTTAAATACACTACTATCCGAAATTTGGAAACCATCCGAAATTAGGCGCATTTCCTTTAAGTGAAAATTTTAAAGGACTTGAAACCTTATTTTTACTTTTCAATTTTAGAAAGCGCCAAAACTTTAGAAGCCCTTATTTGGCGCCTAGCTAATTTTGTTTTAGTTAAATCATCTTAATATTATGAATTAGAATGCATCAAATAAAAATAAATGCATTAGAGGCTGTCCATATATTACGTAACGCTAATTGGCCAAAATTCATACATTTCATACCCCGTTTCTCGCGTTATTAAAGGCTGTAGAGATTTCATGTTTTGGCTACCCCCCTTAAATATGGGGGTGTTAGGGGGGGTAGCCAAAATATAAACTCCCTACAGCCTTTAATAACGCGAGAACCGGGGTGTGAAGTGTATGAATTTTGGTCAATTTGCGTTACGTAATACATGGACACTGTCCAATGTCCATTGGACAGCCCCTTACGATATGATACATTTTTAAAAATGGCAGAAATTCGTAAATTTTAGTGTTAGGGGCAACTTTAGCGGATTTTCGACAGGGCCGTGCACGCGTCAGAATTTTTTGATTATTTTGAAATTTAGCACATAGTTTTGTAAGCTCAAAAGGAAAAAATAAGATTTCAAGCCCTTTAAATTCGTCACTTATGCAAAGAGTACAGACAATTTTCAACTATTATTTACGATTTATGGGTAATTTTACGAATTTAAGGAGGCCTTGTTGGCACGGGTTAGAAACTTTTGATCAGGCTAAGATTTTGCAGGCTTATTTTTATACTTAAAATTTTATATTACAAATTCTAGGGCTGGTTTTATACGAATTTTATAAATATTTACAGGATTTTATGGTTTTTAGGTCCCTAAAAGTACCACTTAGGGTTGTATAATTTTTTACTTTAAAGGCGTGCTAACCACGACAAATAGAAAAGATTAAGTAAATAATTTGTTTTGGACCACCCTAACGACACACACGTGCAGAAACAGAGGACAGACGGATTTTTTCAAAAATGTTTAGAATTTTTTAATGTGGGCGGGTTTTTCAAAGACTACATAATGAAATGCAAAAAATAGCATATCTTTACAGGTTTTTTTATGATTTTTAAAAAACCAGAAAATGATTGTTATTAAACAAATTTTGTCGATAGGACACTTTTACAGCAAGAACAGTATTCCTAGGAGTATAATAGTATATTAAAGTACTAGTTTCATAACATACTTTTTTAGCGCACGAGTATAAGTTTATAAAACGAGCCGCTTGCGGTGAGTTTTCTAAAGTACTAGTGCGCTAAAAACGTGGTGTTATGAAACAAATGCTTTATACAATTTTTTGTATTTTGCTCTAAAATTTTATAAAACTTACATTTAAATTGATGACTGATTTAGGGATTTTTGTTTCGAATTGGCATTACAGTTTTTGCCATTTTAAAATTCTAAGAACAAATATTATTTTGATATATTTTATAGTCATTTCTTCTCTTTTCTACTGCAAGTAACCAAGCCACAATTTTAACTCGCTAAAACATAACCTAAACACAAAATTTTGTAGAAAATTAAACTTTAAACCGACGTTCACAATTGCACGGCAAACGTCAAGAGATAGACTTTTGTTTGTTGGCAACCCAAAAGAAAAAAAATGTAGAGACCTCTTATGGGCCTATAAGAACACGCAAAATGCGTGTGATTATGAGCTTATAACAGTCGCAAAATAGAAAAATACAGTTAATAAACTGCGACCCAGTTATAAGGACAAAAATGAAATATTATAGATCCTAACTCTTCCTTTAAGTTTGGCCTTTTTCCATTAAATGAAAGGGAAAATTTATGTTTCAAACTTTTGCTAAGCTTAGTTTACTTTCAACTGCAATGTCAATGTCGGGGACCATTGTTTACAACTCTGTATGAATACCAGTAAACATATATGAAATATATTTTTTTCACGACCAAGACTTAAACCTAATTTTACGCTTTCATTTTCGGGACTAAACTTGTGATGTGACAGTTTGTTACACAGGGGGAGGGGTGGTATTTTTTTTTTGAAAAATTGCGTTACGTAATATATGGACAGGCCCTTAAAGTACACAAAGTTACAAAGGACTAATATATATTTATATATACTTAAATAATGACATCCTTTTGAAGTCTTATGTCTTTTAAGACGTAAATCTGCAGGCAAAGTAGCGAAGCGAACAATCTCCCTCTAGGCCTCCTTTGCAGATTTAAACCTTGTTAAGATTGTAGCGGTTACTACTTACTATAGAAAACATCTCGTCTAATCTACATCCAAAATACAGAGCGGTCCAAAAGTCACCCCCCCCCCCCTCTTAACTTTTGAACTTCAAATTGGAACTTTTAAATAAGACAATTTAAACTATCTTTTAGCATATATTTATTACTTTCAGCTCTTAAAATGTGGGCAGGGGGCATGGGGGCACATTTTTTTAAATGGAAAGGGGGGTCGTGTAATACATCATTTTAAAGCTTATAAAATTCTCCATTTAAATGCATATTTTTAAATTAAAAAAAAAATGGGTTTAAAATGGGGTTGAAAGTATTAATGTCAAAATTCCTCTAAAAAAAAATAATTTTTAAAAAATGCGCAATTTTATCATAAAAAAATGTTAATTATACTTTTAAACTAGTTTTAGTTGACATAAATAAAAATTTATAAAAAAAGCTTAAAAATCGAATGTTTTAGCACAAAAATTGAAAAATCAAAACCTTAAAAAACATTTTTAAAAAAATTAAAAATGTTAGTTTAAATAGAGAATTTTATAAGCTTTAAAATGATGTATCACACGACCCCCCTTTCCATTTAAAAAAATGTCCCCCCATGCCCCCTGCCCACATTTTAAGAGCTGAAAATATCAAATATATGCTAAAAGATAGCTCAAGTTGTCTTATTTAAGAGTTCTAAATTTGAAGTCGATATCTCAACTCGTTCAAAAGTTAAAAGGGAGGGGGGACTTTTGGACCGCACTGTATAAATATACATGTGTAGTGAACATGAATAACTTATAAGTATTATTTAGTAATACTTATTGATTTTTTTAGTACAGTTGTGGCATTAAATATCGGGACAACCTCAAAAAAATTCGTGTCATTTTTATATTTTTTTCATGGATTAACATGGGATTATTTTAAAAATTAAAAACTAGGTTACTTCGTTTTGACATAACTGAATTATTTAGTTGAAGTTTACTGTCAAAAAATATTTAATTAATAAATTAATGTTTATTGATAAATATATATATTCATTAAATTTTACACAAATTATTTAAATAATAATAAAATTGATAATCTTTGGATCAAAATTGTAGTATATGGGTAAATAATATGTGTTTAATATTCATTAAAAAATACACACCTAATTTTACTCTTCAGTACAGCTAAAAACTCACAAGGTTTTATAAATTTTCTACTGTAAATGGATTTGAGTTTAATAGTTCATTACTGAAGAGCCTCACTGAGGTAAGCGAAAAAAAATTCCTAGTCTACGGTAACTGCACCTTGTTTTTCTCGGTTTTTCTTATATAATTAAAAATTGCTTTACCATCCATTGTAGATTTTGACCACCGAGGATCGTTTTTCGGTTTGATATAAGAACCTAATTTTTTCTCAATAAAACATTTCTTAAGACAGATCTATTTCTTGAACTGTTTTCAGTAAAATTAAACCTCATTCATATCTCCTAATACTAAGGACGACTGAGCATTTTTTCTCTTTAATTTCCATGATAAGCAAACTCATTTTAAATTAAAATAAAGATAAAAAACACTTATTTAACAAACTACTCGTATAACAGCAAAAAATAAACAAACATTTGACATATTTTCATGTTTTCTAAAATATGACACAAGACCCACTATGAAAAATTGTTTGTCCCGATATTTAATGCCGCCACTGTACATTAAGCGAGCATTCGTAAATTTTATTCTATCAAGCATTTTCATGCTTTTAAAGTAAAAACAAACACTTAAAGTTTGTGGAATTTGATACTATCTACAAATAAAAAGTAATTACGTATTACCAGAACAAATATTTTACTTAATATGGCTTCTTTAACCTAATCCACATTCAAGTCATCATGATATGCATAAATCTCTCGGCAAAATCATATTGATTTTTTAAGTTTATCACGGTGGTCTTGAATAAGTGTTAGGACAGAAAAAAATGACGTTTCGTATGCCAAACTTTATGCTCTCGCGAAATACTGTTTATTCCATACCTACTAGTTATAGAATACAGTATTTTGTCTTAAGGAATAACGTCCTAAAGTTTGGCCACACGTTTAATTAACACCCTGTATGCGATTAATTTCGATTAATAAAAAATTTCATAAAAATTATAAAAATAACTTTTTTTAATCGTAAACCTTGAACTCACGACCC
The DNA here is from genome assembly GCA_958510825.1 of Brachypterus glaber. Lineage (NCBI taxonomy): Eukaryota > Metazoa > Arthropoda > Insecta > Coleoptera > Kateretidae > Brachypterus > Brachypterus glaber. The sequence goes on from OY294052.1 coordinate 5,636,546, forward strand.
GCATCACTTATATTTTTTGATTTGGAACAGCAGAATAAAAATAAATACGAAATATGAGTTCCTAAGACAAGCCAGTTTCAAAATGTTTATAGAACTTATTACACTTACTGTTGTTTTAGCAGTTATATTTACAGTTGTCAAAAGTGAAAATCATGTTGTGTTTGAAAATATTACACTGGAAATTGAAGATCCTAATAAAATAGTTACACCGAAGTGTAATGCGTTAAGTGATTGTATAAAAACACATAGCTTAATATATATTATAAATAAAAATAAAGAAAAATGAACGTATTTAAAAAGTGGTTCTTTAGCAAATATCGAAGCTGATAAATTATTTATAAGGCAAAGTAATGTAACAGACATTGAGCCAGGAACTTTTAAAAATAGTTCAATTCAGTATTTAGAAATTAGCTACAATAACATGAAGATAGTTAGAAAAGGGGTATTCAACCATTTGCCGTTTACTGGCATATTCTTATTGTACAACAACATCGAAGTAGTAGAAGAAGAAGCTTTTAACAACTTGCCGAAGTTACTCTGGATTTCCTTACTAAATAATCCATGTTGAAAGCCACATTAAATTACTTGTCTTGGGTAACACTGTCCCATGAAACTAGATGCTTTGGGTTATCGTTGAAGCCAATGGTTTGCTTACAATGTTATTATACCTCAAAAATAACTCCATAATCGTACTGAAACCTAAGAAACTAGTCACATAAGTCCAGCCTAACACATTGAGTTACAGCATGTTAAATCCGTAAAACTAACAAAACACAACAAAATATTTTAATATTATAGCCAATAGCAGTGAACACAACACAGACCCACTTTGGCCTTTGACGAGATGACATTTGACACTTGAAGTTTCGTGCAATGTTGCCAAATCGTACATTGACATATGTCAAAATTCTTAATTAAAATAATTAATTAAAGTATGTTCCGGGATGTAAAAAGGGCTAAAATTTTGGCTAAGTATTTATTTTTTATGTATCTATAAGCATGTAAAGTCTTATCGTTGCAGGCGATTTAGCCCAAAATACGATACCCTCCTTTGGAAAATGTTCAAAGAAAGACATCCAGAAAAATGTTTGGTAGGAATCGTCCCAGTTATGAGGATCGTCTTCTTGTAGCCAATACACAAAGGTTTGCTGACAGAAAAAGAAGAGGTGACCTTATTTTTACATATCACGCTCTACACAATTCCTTCTCAGCAAACACAAAGGATATGTTTATTCTAAACGACGATACCAGACTAAGAGGACACGACCTAAAATTAAAGAAGCAACCCTTTAGAACAAGAGGTGACAGAATTTCCTGGTCAACCGTGTTTTTGATAAGTGGAACAACCTCCCTGCCCGAACCGTCCTAACACCTAGCGTTAACTCATTTAAAAACAATTATGACGAAATTATGCATAATTAACCTTTCTTTGTTCGCTATTATTTACTTTTCTCTTTTTATTTATTTTTCTCTTTTTATTATCTCTTAATTTTCATTATCTCTTTATTTTTCTATTATATTATTTTGCAATTATGATTTTTTACTTTTGTATGTTCTTTACACCTAATAGGATCTTTTTTAAGAACGAAAAATAAAAAAAAAAATAAAAATAGTTTTTAATTTTTTTAAAATTGTTTGACCACCCATAACTGTTTTGTTTTTGGATAGATAACTTTTTTTGGCCATTGACTTGCATGTAGGAATGCACAGAAAAAAAATCAGAAATTTTCAAACACCCTTGCAAAAATATACCCCAAAATCGTGTGAAAAAACCGAGAAATTATATAAACAAAAGCATTTTAAGTGTCCCATTTTTTTTAAAAAGAATAGTAGTTTATTCTATAACTAGTATGGAATAGACAATATGAATGACTATTCCATACGTGTTGTAGACTATACTTTTTCTTCGACTGCAAATATGAAACACTGTATGGTATTAAACTGCGGACAAGATTAAAAACAATGTTTTTTGTGACTCGACCTTGTAAATGCAACAAAACACATATTTTTAAATAAAGCAATTAATGTTATTTAATAATTGTATGAAATCAGTACTTAAAAAAGATTTTTATTTAATTAATTTTAGCACATATTTACAAATTATAATGCAAAAATTGAAGGTTATGTCGGTTTGTTGTGTACTAATTTGATAAAGAACTGGTCAAATATTAAGAAAAACTAATAAACTTTATGTAACTTTAACGCAAAACTTTAAATTTCATTAAATTATTCAATATTTTATGGTAAAATATATATATTTTTGCTAATTTTGCTACAGTTTTCTTCACTTTTATAAACAAGAGATGGCACTTGATACGGTATATTCATACCGTAGCTAGAATGGATTTATTCTGTGTTTGAAAAGTTTGTGTATTTGCTTACATTCTAAAGCAGTCGTAGAAAAATGTAGATACTATCACAATCTGAGAATAATTTGGATTGGTGTTTTTGCCTGTGTCAACCGTCATTCAAGACCACCTTGCCTTAGGAGTAATCCAAGCCTAAGTGAAATTAACTGTCTAAAATTCCTTCATGATAACAAGATTATAGCTAAGCCATCGTCAAGGATTAGATCACTAGAGCAGGATCGGGATTATCCATTAACACATACTTATTGTTAACGTGAAACCTACATCATATGAAGAACATCATTTACATCGGCACTTAGTGCTACTAAGAGTGCGGATGTAGTGAAATCTTCGCCGAAAAGTCAAAATCTTTGACCACGCTTTTTTCACATTTCTCGACGTTTTAGACCCAGAGTCGAAATCAGTAAAAAAAAATTTGCGTCCGTTTGTCTGTGTCTGTCTGTCTGTCTATCTGTTTGGGTGTAAACTCTCTAACTCCATTTCTACATGAGATATCGACTTTTTTGCATATTGTTTCTTATCGTATTCCGAAGAGCTGATTAGATTTTGGGGGTAAATGATTGAGGGTAAGGGGATAAAAATAGGGTAAAACTCCTATTTTTAGCGTTTTTTGTTTATAATTAAGGCAATTATTATTGTATTTGGTTAATTTAGCACTTATATAAAAGATAATTTTAAACTGGTCAAAAAATTTTATAAACAACGTTTTTCTAAAACTCATTCTTTTCGAGATATTGGCGTTTAAAGCAGTAAAAGGTTTTTTTAGCATATCTCACATATTTATAACCCGATTTCAAAAAATTATACTTTAAATAAAAGCTCTTTTTAAGTCCTATAAAAAATGTTATATACAGTTTTTTTCTAGAATATAATTTTTTAAAGATACAGAATTTAAAATCAAACAAAACACCTAGTTTGAAATTTGCAAACTAGATGGCTCTAGTGTACAATAGTGCCTTTGTTTTGACAGGGTGCTTGCAACGTTTCATCTAGTTTGACGTTGTACAAGGAAAAAATATGAAAATATTCTAACATGAATTTATGATTATAAACTCCATTCATTAAAAAACTTATATTTTCAAATTGTTATATTAACTGTGGTCCATTTCACGGTGTTTTTTTTATGTTTCCTACCCCTGTTTTTTTTTTTCATTAATTGTTTAAACACGCCATAAGAAGTAGTTTGGGCAAATATAAAAAAAATCGTTCGGATCAATCTTTTTTTTACCTTTTTTTATTTTTTATTTTATTAATGGTAATGGCACCCATCAATCCAGGACCGATGCAACTTCAGCATCAGTGAGCTAGTATCACTTCGCCTCGCATCCCTTCCCTCCTTCTACCATCCCTCCCCTTCCCCAAAGTAGTGCAGTCATACAGATTAATTTGTGAATCCGGTTCTGAAAATCTAATCCAGCCCCATGTTTTCTGATTTCCCGTTGAAAAACAAGTGTCTTGATATTACAAGTCCGTTTCTAAGCCATTTAAAAGCTTGTCAAACAACACAGCTCTCGAACGTCTTTTGATTGTGAAAAGTTTTTTCTTGCCGTCATGTTCGCTTTCGTTTAAGCACTTCAGTTTTCCGACTTGTTCTAATTAGTTTTAGTCCGGTCAAATAATGTAATGTAAATTGCAATAAATGTACACTAGCTGATATTTTAAAGGGTAGTAGTGGATGGTAACAAAACACTCCTGTTAGTTTTTCATCGGGTGATTTGCGTAAGGTGTGTCCGTTATCCTGAATTTTAGGTTTAAGTTGCTTAATGTGCATCTTACATAAAAATGCATATAACCAATTTTGTTAAGAAGGAAATTTTCAACAATTTTTGTCTGGATCATTTTTTTAATATATTAATAACAATCAAGTTAATTTAAAATGTTGGAGGTGAAACTGTTTTTTTTCCATTTTTCATCCAAATTATTCATCGGACGATAAAATGGTTATGAGCAAAGTTGCAGCACTTAAAATTCTCTATAAGTTTGATATCAATTTTTATATGTACTTTGGTACGGTTACAGAGGGTGCAACTCGACTTTCAGCGCCGACTGGAATCGTAACAAAATACTTACGAAAATGCATAATATATAAAACTTATAGATTATTTTATGAGCTACAAGTTTTCTTATAACCACTTTTATCCTCCGTTGAATAATTTGACTGAAAAATCGAAAAAAAAATCACCCCCAACATGGCCATTTTTAAATATTTATAACTCGATTATTATTATTACATTAACAAAATGATCCAAACAAAAATTGTTGAAAACTTTCTCCTTAACATTCTTATCATAACATGCATATTTAGCGAGATAACCGCACTCACCCCTAAAATTTAAGATAGCGGACACCCCTTACGAAAATCACCAGGTGAAAAACTAACAGGAGTGTTCTGTTACTATCCACTACCACCCTTTAAAATATCAGCACATAAACATTTATTGCAATTTAACATAGGAATTTATCGTTATTTAACTAGACTATTTCTAGATCTTGAATCAAACGTTTGTTATTTAGTTTTTCCTTATTGTATTACAGAAAGAAAAATGTTTTCTTGTAACGGGTGTAATAGCTTGTAGTTTTTAATTGTTTTTGTAGTTTTAACCGTATATGGCATCGTGTTACCATTAAACATTTTTAATGTTAAACAGTAAAAAAATCATTTGATGAATTTTTGTTTGAAATCCTGTGAGGAATACCTACAAACAAATATTTAGTATAAAAAAAATTTTGAAATCCTAAAAAAATGACAGCTAAACATAAGTAATGCGTATACGGCGTGGTGCGGCCAAAACAGTGATCTTTGTAAGGGACGGATGTGACCGCTTTGGCGGATATATTCCAGCATCAGCATCGCAATCATAGATATCCACAGGACTTCATTTATTTTATTTTTTATTTTATGTAATGTCGTGAAAGTGTTCGTTTAATGGTAAAGTTTTAAGTGAGTCGTGAGTCGTATTAATATGTGATGGTAAATTTAAATTCAATGTATTTCGTTGTACACGTGGATATTTTTTTAAGAATTTCAAAGAGATAATTTTTTATAAGTTGGCGTCTGCGCAAACATCACTACAGAGTGAGACGGTTTCGCGTAGGCTGAAAATTATTCTAGATCGAGCTGGCCAACTACCCAAAGGGGAAAACCATACTGGAATTGGATTGGTTGGATTTTATATTCATTTTTGTTGTTTTGTAGGTACCTGTTTTACAAGCATTGCGATGTTGAATTATTGAAGCCAATGTACACTTGTATGCCAATTTGAGATTACAAATTTTAGATTAGAAAACAAAACGTAGACTTGACATTCGTATAAATTGTGAGACCCATATAAAGCCAATGTTGTCCGCTAATGCTGTGTCTATGCGCCTATGGTAGAAATTCTGGTTAGATGGTACACGCCGATACCATTGCAGTGCAGCCATCAGTGAAGTGATACTTCATTGAAATACATACTTATCCAGAAAAAATTTAAGTGTCGGGTAGTAGTCCAGTCCAATTATTCATTGGAGGATAAAGGTGGTTAGGGGCTGTCCATATATTACGTAACGCAAATTTTACCAAAATTCATACACTTTATACCCCGTTTCTAGCGTTATTAAAGGTTGTAGAGATTTCATGTTGTGGCTACCTCCCAAATGTTGGGGTCAGTTTTTTTAGCGATTTAACTGGATAGCCATTTGTCATGGATAACTAGAAGTAAGAAGACAGTAAAAATAAATATTTTTTGCAATTTAAAATTAAGTATATTATAATAATTTATTTTAATTAGTAACAATCGAATAAAAAATATTGTATAATACACGGGCAAAAAGTTAAATTTCGATTTCGTAGGTTTATTACCCTCGGGCCGGCCCCATAGGCCGGCCCTCGGCTTCTAAAAAAATTCTCAATCAAAAAACTTAACTTTTCGCCCTTGTATTATAAATAACTATTTCGTATAATTTAAGTTTTAAAGTGAATAGCGAATTTTTTGTAGTAATTATGAGGATTTTATATTAAATGTTGTATACTTTTTTAATTACTTAGTTTGACTAAGTATATTAATCTCATATTTAAGCATGAAAATTGGATAAACTTTTTGAAACTTCAATTAATTAAAAAACTTTATGTATTGCAAGCTTTAGTTGAGTACTTAACTAATAGTGATACTTTATTAAACGAGTCTATTTATTTCATAATCTTCTACCGTTAGTCGAGAATATATATAATATATTTATGTAATATAATAATAATTTAATATTATTAGTACACTCATACTGTGTAAAACTACACCCATATACAGCTTTATGGTGCTTGGTTTTTATCGGTATTCAGTCAAATTTACGATTTGATGAATTGGTTTTAAACACCATCTCAGTTAATTTTAAACATAATTTTATTTTGTTCATAATAATCTAACCCCTTTGTTATTGGTTAACAATTTATAGGATATGATGTTTTAATTTTTCAAACAAAAAATCGTGGCAATACAATTTAAACAATCAGGAGCCACTTGCACCAACATTTAAACTGGAATTATCTTGACTTAGGGAGCGTTCAAGTATTACGTAATTAATTGCTTTATGGTTTAAACCGGTTTTTAACCGGTTATTGCTTCCGTGTTTTAACCCAAAACCGGTCTGATGTAATTTCCGAAACCGGTTAACCGAAAACCGGTTATTGGCTATGGTTTTCCATCTCTATTTTTTTTTTGTTTAGAGGATTTAGTTAACTGTTAACCACGCCATGTGCAATAAAATTTGCAAGGAATCCGTCTCTTTAAGCCCAGATCATTGTTAAAAACGTGATCCAATAAACATTTTATAAGTTTATAATTTTTTAAGTGTTACGTAACATTTTTACTGACACCCACCCCCCTCTGTAACGCGGCGTAACTTTTTGGGACCCCCCACCCCCCCCTAGCGCGTTACGTAATACTTGAACGCTCCCTTAACTGAGTTTATGTTAAAAATACTGCGTTCTGAATGGTCGACCTTCAATTCAATCCAAGTTTAAAGATTGGTTGGTGCAAGTGGCCCTAAATCATACCAGAAATTCTGGATTTTAACACTGTTGTAAAATACTGCTGTTTCTAAATCGATTTATTTATAATTTAATATACCGTGCGGTCCAAAAGTCACCCCCCCCCCTTTTAACTTTTGAACGAGTTGAGATCGACTTCAAATTTTAAACACAATACAACCTATACTATCTTTTCTTATATTTAAGATATTCAGCTCTAAAAATGTGGGCAGGGGGACACGAGGGGGATTTTTTTAATAGAAGAGGGGGTCGTGTGATAGATTATTTTAAACGCTACTGAGTGCTTTAATAATTTTTCATACCACTGTGCTATTAGCACATAATTCAACATTTTAAAAGAAACCGCGCGCTATACCATGGCGTAAGAGCACCACAAATACATAAGAATAAAAAAGAATAAGTTTAAACGTAATTGAATCGAAGGGGTCTTCTGTTAGTGACAGGTTTGACGATCTAAGAAGGTCCCAGAATAGAAATAAATAATGCCCCCATACACTTCAGATGATTGCGAGGCCATGTCTTCTTAGTCTTTTACTAGACAAGTGCTTTGCTAGGTTTTCCCTTTATATTTACATGGGGAGATATGCCCTACTTGTCCTTAGAGTCCTAAGTGTAAACACGTTAAGAATATAGACAAGCAGATTCAGTTGTAAATTTTATTGATGACTTTGGACCTCATATAACATAAATAATAGTTATTTATGCTACTAGTGGGTAAAGTAAGATATTGCCCATGAGAAAATTAACCTGCGAGGTGTCAGCTAAGCAGGTTAATTTTCGAGAGAGCAATATCGGTTTACCGATGAGTGCCATACAAGGTTTTATTCAATAAATAGCTTAGTAATTCATATTTTTATTAAAAATTTTAATGACATTTACAAGAAAATAATTTGACAAGTGACAGTTGAGTGGGTAAAATAAATAATTATCCACTCAATAAAGTAAAAGCCACTCGGGGGTTATTATTGAGTTTATCTATTTAAAATAAAGCTGGTATTTGTCTTATTATCTGTATGTATTGGATAAAAATAATTTGTTGGTATTTTTAATTCAATATTGAATATTGATCCTAGGATTTTCATTTTTAAATTAAATTGTTATTTTATATAAAACCCAAACAACGGATTTTTTTTTTAATTGAGAAATTATTTTTTCTCACTACCAACTAGGTAAGTTGACATTACTTAATCAAAAAGTCGACATTAATGGAAAGTACTATATCGAGCACACTTAGTGATAGATAAAACCAATACAAACAAAACCGTAACTTAAGACAGAAAATAGCTATTTTCCTAACAAGTGCGAAAAGAGGCCCTTTTCCTCACTCGATTACATTTGCCTGAACGACGCGGAGTTCAGTCAAGCAATCGAGTGCGGAAGAGCCTCTTTACGCATGCGTTAGGAACAATACTTTTCTTGTCTAAAGTAATCTATCCGAAATGGAGCACCTGACCATTTTTTTGTAGTTTTGTATATTTTTTATGATTTAAAAGGTACTAGTATCATACTAGTATAATACTGCGGATAGAATTACGTTTTACTAGGTTCTACTAGGTCTTTTGGAGTAAGTAAGGCAGTTAAGGGACCTAAAATATATAAAGTTTATTCAGTGGATTATTCGAGATTCTTGATTTTTATAGTGTTTGTTTAGAATATGGTATAATGCCTCTACTTTGTTAAATAAATACACCTAAAGAAGAAAAGCACCGTGGCCATCTAAAATGAGCAATTCTGTTAGTTGAGAAAATAAATTTACATAAGACTGCAATGGCGATTTCTCCCGTTAGATTAGACAGAGACAAAAGTTCTACCCAAAAAGGATAGAAGACATACATACACTCCCACTTCCACCCAACCAAACAAATTCTGTATTTGTTCTTTGTTGAACAAATACAATATTTACTTGGCCGGGCGAAAAGTGTAACTATATTATTTTTATAAATGAAATTACTGGCCCATCTACATTTTAGTAGAATTATCTTATTCTACAGATTCACATTAGCTATGTACGTTCGTGCCGCTCAGTGCTACACTTTCCGGCCAACCAAATAAATACTGTATTTGTTGTATGAAAAACAAATACAGTATTAATTTGGTTGGCTGGAAAGTGTAGCACAAATGAGATAGAGATAGGGTAGATGTCTTTTGTTTCATAATTCTAGTTGTAGAGAGCTCCATTATTGGTTATATTAATATGTCTATGTATAACCTTAATTAATTAATTAATAATATATATATTCAATGAGTGTATAATATTTGCTATTAATCAATGAGAGTCACGAGCCGATAGGCGAGTACCCTAATCACCCGAATGATTAATAGCTAGTATACACGAGTAGAATACTATACTTTATCCACGGCTGTTTTGAAGTTTAAACGGTTTATTTTTACAGACCCGTGATTAATAGGCCTATTAATCACGGCCGTGGATAAAATAAATAATCTGATATTTTTTTTACCTAAGGATCAGGGTTCTATCGAACGTTTGCCTCGTTTGGACTTTGGTACCTGTGCTCCAAATTTAAAGTGTTTAGCCCGAAGCGTTCTTAAGTTATCGTGGTCACAAATTTCCCGGACACACAAACCGACAGACAGAATTTTTTTTTACGGAAATCATATAGTTTGGATATAAACCGTCCAGAAACGTAAAAAAAGCAATCAAAATTTTTCGTATTTTTTTTACAAAGGGAGCGTTCAAGTATTACGTAACGCGCTAGGGGGGGGGGTTCGGAAATTACATCAGACCGGTTTTGAGTTAAAACACGAAAGCTATAACTGGTTAAAAACCGGTTTAAACCATAAAGCAAAATTTCCTTTCATTATTTTACTTTTTGTAAAATGTTACGTAACAAATAGGGGGGAGGTCTCGAAAATGTTACGCCGCGTTACATGGGGGGGGTGGGGGTCAAAAATGGCCAAATTTTGCTTTACGTAGTACTTGAACGCTCCCTAACGCAAGACTTTCCTTCGGGAAAGTAAAATGAAATCATTGTTCAAGGGACAATGAAAAAATTGAAAATTCTGTCTATCAAATATTCATCGAGTCTCGCATGTGTCAATTATAATTATAAAACAGGCACGTCTGCAGTTTTGCCAACTCTATATTGATTTAAACTTGTTTGTTGTGGCAGTCCCGAAAATTATCCTAATCCAAAATTAGTGGATAGGGGCAGTTGAGGGAAGGAGGTATAGTAATTGACGGTAATCGAATGACAGATTTATAAAAGCCCTTTGTAACTATGGGGTGTTTAAAACTTTTTTTTCTTGTACTTTGTGATAATCACTAATTTCTGCAGCTTCACAGCTTCAAAAAAAAATGTAGTTCAACAATAGTCCCTTTTTTCGAAAAACGAAAAAATAAATGAAAAAATAAATGTTTTTTGAAAAAACTTTTTTCTGCATTTACCCCACACAAATTTTTACCAAAACAATCCAAGCATAGACATTTGGATAATCAACTTTAGCTTAAAGCGTTCTCGAGTTATCGTGGTCACAAATTTCCCAGACAGACAGAAAGACTTTTGTCAGAATAGTATATTCTATAACTAGTATGGAAAGTTTTTCATGCGAGCCGGCAGGCGAGTATGATGGTCCTGCGAGCGCGGAATGACTATTCGTGTGGTAGACTATACTTTTTCTTCGACTGCAAATATGAAACAATGTATGGCTTTAAACTGCGGACAAGGTTGAGAACAATGTTTTTTGTGACTCGACATTGTAAATGCAAAGTGAAAATAACTAAAGGGAATCGAATTTGTGTTAAATAAAGAAAAAAAAAAGAAAAATAAAAAAATATAAAAAGGGTTAAAATACAGTCAAGAAAAAATAAATTAATTTGAAAAAAAATCTAAAAATCTTAAATTATATTTGATATTAGTTTTTACGTGTGTTTTATATTTTTTGTAATTTTTTATATCAGTGGGAAGAATATTAAATAATTTTTGACCTTGATAAAATACGGTTTTTTTGTGAAAAAACTTTTTTAAATAGGGGAAATATTAAATTTTGATTTTCACGAATGATTTTAAAATTTTCATTAAAATCTCGTTTGTTTACCAATGGTATTAGAGAACTCTAAGTTTAACCGAGTGGCCGTTTCCTTCCTGATAGTGGAATATATCAAAATGAAATTTTTGTGCATATTAACTTTTCATCCCTAAAACTTTCTATAACATGTTAACCGAAAATGTTTCCCATTAGTTTTAAATACGAAATTTTAAACTATCTCCTTAATAACGCTGGTAAGGATCGCTCAAAATTTTGTCCATGCATCGCCTGTGACTTGTGACTTACTAATCAATATTTTCAATAAATACGATCAAGAATGCGATACAAGGGGCACATTATTGATTTCGCGACATCTGACATGAGAGATAAGAACTACAGACACCTCGGGACAGACACGTTTTACGTTCTAAAATTGATTGCCCTTTATTTCAATCGTTGTTTCTTGAATTATTTACATATAGAACGATCAGTAGTTTTCACCACGGAAATTCTGATTCAAATCTAGGCTTTTTATTACATTTTTTAAAGTTGTACTACTCTCCCCACAAAGAAGTAGTTATAGACAAAGAACATAGATGAGCTGTCATCTCAAGGTTATATACAAATTTACGATCCGCCATTTTGATTATAGGTTAACCGGGAAATTTAAATTAATGGCTAAAATGTATATAAACGACATAACCTCACTTAAAAAAATATACCATCTACTGTAGATGAATTATGCTCATAAAAAAGTTACATAGGAATTCGTGCAGTGCAATGAAGTTCATAATTTTTCATTTATAATACTGTGTAGGACTGTCCTACTAGGACATACACTCCAGTGTGTAGTCAAGTCATGTCATTTATTTATACTCGTACAACTGTTAAACTAAGCCAGAATTTAGAAACCAGGTACATTGCACGCTTTTAAAATGTCTACTATGGTAGATTTTTCATTTTTTTTTCAATCTTTTTTCACTCGATATGTTCTTTGACATTATTACTACCTTTACTATGTACTATTAAACAACTACCTCTTAAATTCATGAATACTGTACAATGTATTTTATTTAGTTTAATAAAAAACAGTCTTATATTAACATGTAATTTTACAAAAGTAACTTTATTGTTTGAAGCCTAGTTTTCAGTAGATCTTTGATCAACGAGAGAACAAGTGTCATTTAACAAGAGATCTAAAGATAGTCTTGTGAGTCGACAAAAAGAAACTTTTACTGAGTACTAAAGTGAGATGAAAAGTCACATCTCTAACAAAGAAAATAATGTTACACAGTGTTACCAACATAAAATATATATATTTTTTACTTTATGTTAGACATTTAGAATCAAAATGGAGGACGCATTTAGTCGGGACGCAGAAGTATGCGCAGACGGTCAAAAATCTAGTTTGTTATTTTGTCTATGGTAGTAGTACACCTAAGTACATGTATTTGATGTGCGCCTTCGCCATAATTATAACAATTGTATTCACGAAGTATTTTTAAATTCATTTTACTTACAATATAAAACCTAACGTAGCAAATATTTTAATTAATAATTACTTTAATAAGCACTTAAATCATATTGAAATTTAAGGCCTCTTGAAAAATAATTTGGCCCCTTTCTGCAATATTTTTCTTACAATTTGGCCATTTTAGATGATAACACAGGCCAACTTATTTCAAAATGAATCGAGGATTCGGTATATAAAAACTTTGTGTGTACAAAGACAATTTTTTTTTTTTGGAAATGTGTTGAATGTGGTCAAATTGCGGGCAAAGAAAAACATTTATAGTTTTTAGTTTTATAATTTATTTTTATAAAAATTTTGCTGTGTATTTATTGGCAGCTTTTTGATTATTTGTGAATATTACATTATCAAATTAAGGGTTCAGGACTAAACATTTCAAAAAACCGATTTTTGATGTGCGTCAGTTCGTCCGTTCGTCCGTCCCGAGACCTACAGGTCATATCGTTTGACAGATCAAAACCAAACTTTAAACTTGAGGTTTTTAGGGAACTCAGAAGGGTTTTCTGAGTTTTTTCTTCTCTGTCAAAAAAGGGTAGTTTACTGATAAACAAAAATCGAAAAAATCGATTTTCTCAAAAATGGCATTAACGATTTTACTAAATTTTTGTACGATAATAGTAAATTACAAATCGTCTTGTAAATTTCAGAACGTCGTATCTCAAAAAGGACAACTTTACAGGAATGAGAAATAACTCTTTCTCGCATTATTCATAGGTTAAAAATGTACTTTTTTAGTATAAACTTAATACATTTTTAATTATTAACTTACCTTAAATCATTTTATTGTGTTTAAAATAAATAAATACAAATAATTACTTAATGTTTATAGATAAACTCCGCGCATTATCTATCTGAGTTGATGGTCATTTGTTTCTTGTTATTTAGTTGGCAGAATATATTTAGTTCCTTATGTAAGGTTTTCATCTTGTTTAAAATTTATTGCCAATCAAGACATTATTTTGACATTTATAAAAAAATTCAAATAATTTGCTTTAGCAAGAAGAAATAACGAGAACAGTGCATAAAAAGAAAACTAAAGCATCAATCTATAAACATTTTGTTTAAATGAAGTAATATAATGCCTTGCTCTATAAATTTTTAAAGTAAACACTATAACAGAGAATTTTTTGGTTAAAATAATACTGGTCCGTAATTTTATTCAGGTAATGTTAAATTTAAGTTTATAATAGCACTTTATGAATAAAAACTTACTTTTATTATAATTTTGAACAAAGTTTTACTTTTTAAACAGATTTTGTTATTATTTGTAAGACGTAAAATGACAGTCAATTTAACCTAAATGTTAAAAATTATCAAAAGCACAATGGGCTACAAAAATATTACTAAAAGTCATTTTTAAACCACTAATCATAGCTTCATTGATCCAATTTGTTACTCAGATAGATAATGCGCCGAGTATACGACATTTTAATGCTAAAAATTAATAATTTTTTTTAAGATACGAGCTTTGAAACATTTAAACTTCAAAAAGTTTTATAACAAGCTCATAAGATGTCAAAAAAGCGTGGCCAAATGAAAAAGTGCGTTCCAAAATAGTCAGTTAACTAGATTTAAGAGATACGAGGTTTAAAATTTTTATAATTTAGTATCAACTAAGATACGACGTTACTATTTTGATAATATTTTTGTTATTTAAAAAAAACAGCAGGTGAAACTTATTTTTTAAATGTAAATTGATCATATAGAGCGTTTAAGTCCAAAATCTCAAAATTGGAAAAAATTGAGATACGACGTCCTGAAATTTACAAGACGAAATATAACAACATGGCCTCACTCGTTTTCCCCGTCAAAATCACATAAGGGTGTATTTTTTGCAATTTTGGCGAAGGCGCGTTCAATAACATTTAATTTTTGGGGTTACTTTTTCATAATGACCGAAAATAAATGCAGAGTGATATGAAAATAACAACAAAGTAGTTCAAATCTTAAAAGAGAGACAGAGTTTGTGGTGGAACCGTTTTCTGTTTATTTAATTCAATTTTAAAGATATTCAATATATTTTTTTAATTTATGCGTGATTTTTGGTCATTTTATCTTTATTGTTTTGGTTGATTGGTTTGTTTTTCGTGTGTTTTGAATGAACTAGGTTATATAGAAAAATTGCATTAATAAGTATTACTTATAAGCAGTAGTCGGCGAAAACTCAGTTATGACTCATCAACGTTGAAAATAAAAACAGAAACATAAGCTTACGGAATAATTTTGCCGAATTATGAGGAAAATTTTTATAAAGGTCACTAAATCGAAACATTTGACGGCTAATTTGTTAAACACAACAATATTAACTATACATATTTTAAAGAAAAAACCGACATTCGATTTTTATCTTTTAAGAATACGAAAGTTTTTAATTTTTATTTATCGATAACTTTTTTCCCACCTTACTCGTTTAAATGAAATTATTAAAATAAAATCAATATAAAAAGAAATAAAAATGTATATATTTAATAAAATGAATCCTTTAAAAATGTACTTTTTAATCTTGTTACGTTTGGATTATGCAGGAAGCTGGAATATGTGCCTCAGCTAGTGCTGCATTAAGTAGACTAAAGGTACTAACTTTTTAAGAATGCCACATTTGATAACTTTGATAATTTAAAGTTTGCGCTTATTATAGTCCAACTAAAAATGTGTCAAAATTATACTGTAAAAATATGAGATCAAGCTGTGTCTATGAAGTTTCTACAATACTGAATCATTAATGATAAAAAATATCTTTTTTTACTAAAACTTAAAGTTTTATTGCTTACTTTGAGCAAAAAATAAGAATTATTACTTCAAGTTTACTTGACATTCAGTAAATTGTGTTACAAGTAAACTAGGAGATTTTAAAAATCAGAGTGTGGTAAAACTATTTATATGTAGGTGTTGAATCCTGTTCAAAACCAAATATATCCATACGCGAGCTCTTCAATTATTATAAATTACTTTTTGATTCACATCACGAAATTTTGTATCAAAATTCGATTACCGTCGTCGCAAAACATGTTTAAATACCGCTGAGTCATCAATATAATTTTCATCATCAACAAAGGTCCCTTTTAACAATGAAGCCGAACATAGTTAGTATTTACCCCAAAACGCAGTGCCGACTTTCATGTTTATTGAGTTAAAGATTTTACAAAGGAGGGAAGTTATCTCAAAATACAAAGGATACTGTCCAACTGCCCAAGCGAATTCAGGCTACAAGAATTTTGCGGATTTTTTAATGGTACCTATACCATATTCAAATAAAAGTAAACTGAAAATGGTATGGTTTCACCGCACTTTCTCACAAAAACTTTCTAATTATTTTATTCTTATTATACTATTCACTTCAAATTTGGACCACAGGTTGATTAAAAAAGTCCAAAGTTCTAGGCTGGGATTGTTTTTCGTAAAAATAGAGTTGAGGTAAAATGGGGTAAAAACAATTTTTTTTCAAAAACATTTTTTTCAATTTATTTATTCGTTTTACAAAAAAAGAAACTTTTTTAAGGAAAAACGAAAAAAAAAAATATTTTTTTTTATTTTTTTATTTTTTGTTTTTGATTTTAATGAACCTAAGTCTATAGGGGAAAGTATTATTTTGTTGGTAGAAGTATTTTTTTAAAGTTTAAGTAAAGAATGGGACTTTCTCGAGTTAGTAGAGAAAAAAAATCCTGCATAAGTGCCAATTCATTTTTAAATATTTGGAAAATATTCAAATTGCGGAAAACAACCCCTCATACTACGAGGCTTATAGTATAAAAGAATGTATACTCATAATTTATTAAATCGCCCCATGTTAAGTGGATGATCGCAATAATAAATGAAAACGAAGCGTATTATAGCAAAGTAGGGTTTATATTTTCTCTGAAAAGAGTAGATTAGTAATATTGGGATACAAGGCTAATAAAAATAAATGAATTGCAGTTATATTTTTCTTTATAGACCTTTTCATTAATCTAAATATCATTGAGGAGGGCCTTTGTAAAGAATCAGCATTCATCATTCAGTTCCATAAAGAATCGTCTAGAAATATTGGGGAGTTGAAATACTTCATTCTTTTGGTTTATGTAGCAAAATGTTAAAAAACGTATTATATTCAACGAACTGATAACTCTTCTCTCTAGAATAGGCATTTGATTCGCAAAAATTGACAAAAACGTCGGCAACATAAACATTCATCTGTCCTACTCGCACATCTTTGTTCTAACAGAGACAACAATGCCAGTTACCGGTAATTGTTATTGTTCAGGCCTGAATATACCTACTATTTGTTTACAAACAAACCGAGATGTTGGCGATAATTTATATTAACGGTATGCGTATTCAAGACAGAAGAGTTATTAGTTCGTTGATTATATTTCTAGCAAAACCACCATCATATGGATCGTAATTAATTATTACTATTATTTTAAAAAAATATATTTTTTACAAAATTTTAGTATAAAATTTAAACGTTTAAAATTATGCTCTCTCACAATATGTGAAAAATGTGAGGGGAAGAACTGGCCGAAAACCCCTATTTTTAAATGTTTGTAACTCCACCCCCTGAGGGAAGGTTTTATTGGATATTGGTATATTGGGGCCGCTAGTTTAGTTTAGTTCAGTGCGGGGTTAACAGCCTCTAAAACTGAATCTTAAAATAAAATTGATCTAAATCCACCCCCTGGTGGGCGGGGAGTAATTCTCGTGAAAATTGGTATATTGGGGATATTGAGGTTGCTAAAAGTAAATCTGATTATAAAAAATTCATTTCACCTGACTACATTTTTTTACATTTTCAGCAGGGATTTGAATTTTTAAAATCGTATTAATATTTTATTTTTTGTTTTCAGGTAAGTTTACCTCCAATTATTCCAGAATATTCTTGTAAGTAGTAATTTTTTTAATATAATAAGTGGAGGAATGTCGTCAGCTGAGGGGGGTTATGCCGGAACCGCTCTGTGACTAGGCAACTTAAAATATAGACTATTTGGCCATATAGCGCCGTATTTTATGCATGCATGGTCAGATGTTTGTTTTTGAAACGGACCTAAAGGGATCAGGATTCCCTTTAGGTCTGTTTTTGCATAAATATTATCTCTTAATAAAATAAAAAGTTTTTTTTTTTATTTTAATAATACACATTTTAAGAGAATCACTTAAAAAGAAATCGTACATAAAAGAGAACTAATAGATAATATATATATTTGGCAGTTTAGTTACCCTAAAGCCTTTTTGATTCTACGCCTCTGTATTAGTCAAGACTCAAACCAAAAGAACGTTGGTACGTAATATAATAAAGAGTTCTTTAATTTGCGGTCTTCTACGGTTCGATCAATATAGAGGCAGATGTGCCCATTTTGCAGTTGTCGCGCGTACCCTGTTCAGTTGTTCTGCTATTTAATTCCAGATGGCGCTACGATCTCAAATCCTGCACTTAATCCAGGTTTTAAAAATCCTGCAGAATTTTATACTTTTTACCTACCTAATTCTTTTTTACAAAAAAAAAAGCTTTTTTTTTTTTGAAGAATATAGTTAATAAAATACTTTTTTTCACTACTAGCTTTAGAACATACCATTATTTATCATGTTTTCAGACTGTGAATTTATTAAATATAATTAATTATAATTATTGTCAATTAATACAATCAATAATCGATTGATTAGCAATTATTAGCTAAATATTATGAAAAACATTAAAAAAAAAACTAAATTTTTAAACGTCAGTTCAAAGTATTTATTTGAGCAAATGTGATTGATCAAGGCTACTTCATTTTTATGAAAATTTCATGAAATATCATTTCTGTTAATAGTTTATTTTATTATTTGAATAAAAATAGTTAAATAGTGCTAGTAGTGAAAAAACTAATATATAAACTACGGTAGAGAAGACTATTATAGCCTCGCACTCTTAAATCCCTTTGATTTTTATAGAAACTTGAGGTTTTTGGAGCAAGTTATTATTATATAAAAATATCCCGTCAACCGCTAAGTGTAGCATTGGTTAAGATCAAATGGATTAAAATAAATAAAATCAATAGTCCAGTCAAATAATAAATGGAAATTGCAATAAATGTACACGGGCTGATATTTTAAATGGTAATAATAGATGGTAACAGAACACTTGTTAGTTTTTCTCTGGGTGATTTGCGTAAGGGGTGTCCGCTATCTTGAATTTTAGGGGTCAGTTAATTAATATGTATCTTACGATACATAAGGAGGAAATTTTCAACAGTTTTTGTTTGGATCATTTTTTTAATATAAAAATATATAATATATAAAAAGTTACCTACTAATTTCATGATGAAAAAACGTAAATTATACTTTTAAACAAATTTTAATTGACATAAATAAAAATTTACAAAAAAAAATTTAAAAATCGCATTTTTTAGTACAAAAAATTAAAGAATCAAAACCTTAAAAAATTGTTTAAAAAATTAAAAAAACACAGTCCAATAGAGAATTTTATTTGCTTTAAAGTGATGTATCACACGACCCCCCTTTCCATTAAAAAAAACTCCCCCCGTGCCCTTGCCCACATTTTAAAAGCTGAAAGTATCAAATATATGCTAAAAGATAGTTTAAGTCCTATTTAAGAAGGTTTTCGCAGAATGTGATTATCTCTTTAAGTTTTCGGGAAATCGTTAGGTAAATAGAGTTGGGACACCCGGTATATTTATTTTATTTTATTCGATAGGACACTTCACTAAATAAATTACATTTACTAGTAAATTGTCATGTCTATAAATGTTGGAGCATGCAAATAATAAAACAGCAGATGTACAAAATGTTTTAATATTCTATTATAATAAACACCAGCACATGATGATCAGCTTCTGTATTTAATTACAAGATTGTTCAAAAAGGGTACACCGCACATTTTTAATGTGGCAAATACGAATTCTAATGAATTGTTATTTTATAATAATGGCACACATGTCTTGTAGGCTTTATCTTGATAATGATTGAAAAAAGACTCAACTGCGCTGAATAATGCAACACAAAATACCTACCATACAGGATAGCTAAAAGCAATAAATGCAATAGTGATTTGTATACCAAACTAATGGCTTATTTTTGCACCTGCTGACTAAATATTTATTATTATAGCCAGGTTTTATGATTTAAAATTTGTTTTTCTAGATAAAGAAATTAAATTAAATTAATTGTTATGATGCTTAAAATGCATATTGTGTTAAAAATTTTTATTCTGGTATTCCAAGTTCCAAAATCTTTCAATGTTTTAAACGACAAATATTAAAAATTAAAATAAATAAAATTAAAATTAAGAATAATTCTCAAAATTATTCCTAACAGAAACTACATTTTTACTTTGCACTTTTTTACCTGACACTATATTTAATTCGCCCGACAAAGAGTCAAAAACTAATAAATTCACAAGATAATTACTATTCATCACATCTGAAACGCTAAAAATAAATAATAATTGTTTATACGATTAAGTCTACGATTCCCATTTCAGCTCCCTACTAGATATATTGGTTCGAAAGTCAATTAAAGCCGGTGGTTCCCTCTACTACTAGCCCACACAAGTCCTGGACTTAAGATGCTTAATTAAGTAGAATAGTACGAGGTTAAAAAAAATAGAGTATGAATTTAAACTAGAACAGCCGAAATGTATATAAGTAAATCTATTGAAGCAATATTAATTTAAAATGTTTAACACAATATGTATTTGAAGCATCGTAACATAATGAGTTCCCTAAAAAAATAAACAAAATAAAAGAAGCGTCAGGAACCTGGGTCTGCTCATGAAAATAGTCTCTAACCCCAAAACGTTTTTAAGGGGGCCTAGGCCTAGGCCGCCCTGTGGGACAAGAAAATCGAAGTCTGTCCATACTTACAGATCTTTTTTTTATGTAAGACATTTTCCAAAGAATTTTTAATTGAAAAGAATGCTTTTTTGGGCTGGAGCCCTTTCGGGGCGGCAGCTCGTGTGCCTTGCACACACTTGTCACATAGCCACTGTGTTTAAATCAAGGATATAGTATTATACCGGGTGTCCCAACTCTATTTGCCCAGCGGTTTTCTCGAAAACTAAAAGAGATAATCAAGTTCTGCGAAAACCACCTTAAATAGGACAACTTTAACTATCTTTTAACATATATTTAATGCTTTCAGATCTTAAAATGTGGGCAGGGGTCATGGGGGGGATATTTTTAAATGAAATGTCCCTCTAAGCCCCCTGCCCACATTTCAAGAGCTGAAAGTATCAAATATATGCTAAAAGATAGTTTAAGTTGTCTTACTTAAGATGGTTTTCTCAGAACTTGATTGTCTCTCTTAGTTTACGAGAAAATCGTTGGGTAAATAGAGTTGGGACACCCGGTATATACTATAGTATTCATATTGTATTATAATACGGGTCAAATTATACGACGGACTACAATCCTTTTCGGAAACACCTGTATCGATAATTGTCAAAACAAAAATCGTAAATACTACGATTGTAAAACCACAATTTCAAATTGGGTCATTATTGCACATTACCAATCTTACAAATCGAAAAATAAAATCAACGTATCAGAATCTTTGCAGGTTTATAGCAGGATTTGTACACCTGGCGGCAGGTGCATGCCGACAGATTATTTACGAGACTCGCGCCGCCGTGTTTTTTGCGCCTTTTTGCTGTTTTAAATATTTCAAGACGGGGCCGTAATCAGAAAAAATCTAGGAGGGGCTCAGGCCCCAGAGCACCCTCAAAAAAAGAAGCTTGGTCCATAACGGTTTCAACCAAAACTTGGCGCCCCTACAAAAAAAAATATTGGCGCCCCAAAAATTACCTTACAGAAAAAAAAGCTTTGTCCCTGACGGTTTCAACCAAAAAATGACGCCCCTACAAAAAAAATTTGCGCCCATAAAAATACTCTCCTGAAAAAAAGCTTTGTCCATAGACAAGGAAGGACCTCCAAAGCCGTTGCGGAAAAGTGTAATAAATAAAAGTATTTTTTAACCTGAGTTTTATGTGTCAAATAAAAATTGTAAAAAATGCAACACAAAACAATAAATATCTACGAAGTAACGTCGAAATAATTTTTTTAAATTATTTTATAAGAATTTGTCGATGTGTGTTTGAATTTCGGGATTTTGTACACCTACTTTGAGTACACTAGGGATTGACCCTTTGCTCTTCATAAAGCAACAATACAGGTCATGTTTAAAGTTATAAACAAATGCAGCAAAAAACAATTAAAACACAGTAGAAGTCGAAAAATGAACAGAAACAAACGACGATCTGACAGTACTGACAGTATAAACAAACTACTAATAATTCGTCACCCCAGTATTGGTTTGCTATATCTCTATTTTCGGACATTTTAAGATACTGGGGGATTTTTGGAGATACGACAAATGCATACTGGGGTAACGAATTGTTTTAAGACCGACAGCATTTCACAGCTGACAAAGATGCGTACTGCGCAAGGTCAGGTATATTGCGTTACGTCATTTCGCTGCCCCGTTCTGTCACAAAATAATCTTGCGCAGGCTGGACTTTTAGTCCTCTTTTCTTCTCTATGGCTTTGTCCCTGACGGTTTTTACCAAACTTGGCGCCCCTGAAAAAAAATTTGGCGCACAAAGGCACAAACGCCAGGGGGGCTTAAACCAATAATGAAACTAGTACTTTACTATACTATTATTTGATTATTTTGTCAACAAATTAATTGAACAACTTCAGAGCGTTTGTGTTGACTCTAATTGAAAATATTTAGGTCAAATTATGCAATTTACTTTAGATATTGTCGTTAATTTATTTCGTGTCTAACACATATATTGAAGATAAAACCGGTTGTTTTTTAATTAAATAGTACAGTATAAAATAGTAATTAGGTCAATTAATTGCTAGAAAAACAAGCCGTGAAGATATGCAATGTTTTGCATTCAATACAGTGCGATTATAAAGTGCCGAAAAGTTTGAAAAGAAAATACTCTTCGTTGAAGCAACAACTCTGTTAGAGTTGTGCGCGACAAGCCCATGTGATTGCTACGTACAACAGCTCGGTGGCCAGTAAAACGCACACAGCTTTCTTGCATTCTACTCATCGCTAATGCCAGTTTTACATTAAAAAGTGTTCGGCACTTTATAATCCGAACGGTATACTTTACTTTTTATTTAACCCTCTGGCACAGATACCTTATTTATGGAACGTTACTACAGACAAGGCGTAAAAATTACGCCCCCCTTTAAACAATTTAAAAGTCGAACAATGTTTTTTTTTTAATTTTGACTTATTTTTCTTTAAACGTGTTTTTTATAGCTTTAATTACTTAATTATAAGTGCAACGGAACATAATATTTAAATGAGTTATACCGGGTGTTTTTTTTTAACCTGAAACTTTCAAATATCTCAAATACTATGCATTTTAGAAAAAAAATATCGGACAACATTTGTTTATTTTAATGGTAGAAACAAAATGGCGTATTTATTTTTTACGGATATTTAGGTTTTTAAGGTAATTTCAAGGTCAACTTTGTTTTTCTAAGTACAAACATATATTCTTTTTACTGTTATTTAATTCCCCTCAAAAAAATAAAAATCTTTTGTAAAAAGCTTTGTTTGATCGGACTTTTAGTTGCAGAGATAACACAGCCACACAAAATTAAAAAAGTTGCATCTCCGACGAACTTGACTAGTTAATCCCTCTGTATTTTGAGTCGCTGAATCCGAATCTGTGGTCGGCATTTGAAAGTGAGCCCCCATTTTCAACAGAACCTCAAAAAACATACTTTTCGCAATGATATTATATGTTTTTTGAGGTTATCGTAAAAATGAGAGCTAACTTTTAAATTTCGACCTCAGATTCGGATTCAGCGGCTCAAAATACATAGGAATTGACTAGTCAAGTCCGTCGGAGATTCAACTTTTTTAATTTTGTGTGGCTGTGTTATCTCTGAAACTAAAAGTCCGATCAAAAAAAGTTTATTACAAAAGTATTAATTTTTTTGAGGGGAATTAAATAACAGTAAAATACAATAATAATGTTTGTACTTAAAAAAATAAAGTTGACCTTGAAATGACCTTGAAAACGTAATGTCCGTAAAAAATAAATAAGCCATTTTGTTTCCATCATTAAAATAAACAAATTTTGTCCGACATTTTTTTTCTAAAATGCATAGTATTTGAGATATTTGAAAGTTTCAGGTTAAAAAAAAATTTTGACTTGATAGGGAAATTTATTTATTTAACTTGGTAGAAGAAATAAAAAAATATTGCTGCCAACAAAATAATACTTTCCCCTATAGACCTAGGTTCTTTTTTTTTTCGAAAAAAGTTTCTTTTTTTTTCGTACTCACCTCGGCGAAAACCTAACTTCTCGTGCTCGGTGCGTAATATACTAGATGACTTGTAGCGATGATTTTCTTACATCAACACTCTTAGTAGTAAAATGTGCCGATGTAAAAATCACGTAGACATAAATCAAATTAACGCGTGGCCATCGTCGAGCAATTCTGTCCGCAGGAAATGAGTGAACGGACGTTGAATATCAAAAGGCTAAAAATACATAATATACTTGATATAAGCGCAAAATCACGTCCTTGTAGAAAATACAATCAATCCAAAATGTCTTTGTTTTTGGTCCAGTGTACGTTTTCTATACCGAGCATATCAAAAGTCCGCCCCCGTTTCACTTTTGAACAGCTTAAAATATCAACACGTAAATAACATAACCCGAAATATTTTTTTGGTATATGATTAGGGGGCACAATGGAGGCAGGCGTACAAGGGAGATATTTTTTAATGGAAATTACTTTTGGTTTGCTTGCCATGCATGTGCGTAAAATAAATTCCTTTCTGTAAAAAAAATTAAAATACTTCCGTGTATGGTCGCTCAAAACATATCTTTCTCGGTCTTAAGCTATAAACCATTTGCCACAGAAAAATTTATACTGTCGCAAAGTTTTGCATTATTAACTACAATATCTAATAACTTTACTTATATCGTCTTGCTATTACACCTTTTGCATTTCAAGTCGAAGATTCTGCCAAG
Organism: Brachypterus glaber; assembly: GCA_958510825.1. Lineage (NCBI taxonomy): Eukaryota > Metazoa > Arthropoda > Insecta > Coleoptera > Kateretidae > Brachypterus > Brachypterus glaber. The sequence goes on from OY294052.1 coordinate 5,661,436, forward strand.
TTCAGGAATTTAAAATTTAATATCTCTACATCACCACTACGAAAGAAATAAAAATGTCTATCTGAATTAAACACGACTGGAAATTTTAGTTTGAGAATAATTTTTGTGAACTTGGCATTAAAAGCTAAAATGTCCATTTACAGGGGGTATTTAAAAAACTAAAGTTATTATTGATTTATTTGAACAATATAAACTTAGTCTTGTATTATGGGTAAAAATAAATCTTCATCAATACTGAAAGGTTTTGAGTAAAAATTATCATACAGGGTGATCAATAACTGTCATGTCAAAATTTAAGAGGTAATTCTGCATCCAAAAAAATCAAAAAAAGTTCCTATAAAGGTTGGTCCGCAAATGAGCCCTAAGGGAGCTACGCCCCTTTAAAATTGTAATAAAAATAAAGGTTTTAATTAATAACTCTGATACCCTTTAAGCTAGAATGACGAGCTTTTGCACGTTTACTAGTATTAATAAGGGCAATAAGTGTATGTTAATTTATTTTTTTGAGTTTATCCAGAGGCATCCCTAGACGGAAAAATGTATCAGGCTTAACACATTTTTGCCCCAAACTTATTTATTTATAACTTTTTTAGATTTTTTGTAAAAAATATGGATTCCCTGAGTAAAAATACATAAAAAATGTGATATAGTGTCACACTGTAGGAGCAACCCTTTAAAAAAATGCAATTAAGAGGAAGTAACATTTTGTGCCACCAAAAACGTTACTTTTTAAAAGGCTATTACTGCTTTAATATTAAATTTAGGTGTTTTAGTGAAGAATACTTTTTTGCTCAGTTTTAAATGAAGAATCACCCTGCAGCAATATAATTTTATTGATGCTCTTATTTGTTCCCCATTCAATATGTCATCTTCAAAGGGCCGTAGCTCCATTAGGGCAAATTTTCGGATCAACCTTTCAGAAACCTTTTTCTTCATATTTTTTGATATAGAATAACCTCTAAAAATTTTGACATGACAGTTACTGATCACCCTGTATGTTAAGTGAAAATACGAATATGAATTTTAAAAAACACACTGTAAAAAATATGCAATGCAATTTTATTACCGGCCATTGATATCAGAATTTTAAAAGAAAATGGCAAAATTTTTCCGAAATAATATTGAAATATTAAAACTTGATTTTAGGATATTACGTCGTCATTTTATATTTAAAGTCCTTTACCCTTTAACCTTAAACATATAGTTAGACAGTAAAAAATTCGGTTTAAATCATATCTGTGGCTTGGTTCTAAAAAGGCCAATGTCACTTTGTCAATAGCAGCGTTTTTAAAATACTGAACGTTTTTCCCTATTTGGAACCCCAGGTAACATTTGTTATTAATTACAAGTTGTTACAGTAAAACATAACGTTGTTCTGTTATGTTTTACTGTAACAACTTGTAATTAATAACAAATTTTGCCCGATAACGAATTTTCAGTGTACTCTCTAGTTTTTAAAGTGGGCCTAATTATATCAAAAAATATATGGTTTCACATTTAATCTAACCCTCGTACATTGTTTTTCCAAAATAGAAACTTTAAAAGAGACCTAAATAAACAAAAAATAATCTTGTTAATTTTTCTTAACTAAAATAATACCCACTATATTTTACTTTACAAGCTGTTTACTTTGGCGTAAATTCAACTTTCGGAAGTCTGACTACTGCCATCTTGAAAAAGGGGTAGATAACATTAGAAGATCAGTTTACTTAGCGAAGTAGAAAGGGTTATCTAAACGTAGTAAAATATTGACCAAATGGACATCACAAACATTAGTGAAGCCATAATACACATTAAAGTTTGTTTAACACAGAAGGTTAAATGAAATACTTATACGAGGGGTACTTCTTATCTTTAATGTCTCATAAGTATTGTCTCCTTTTTTTTTATTCAGTTACAAATGTATAGGTAGTTTTGATCCTATACAAATGTACTTTAATTTTTGTTAAAAACACTATAATTTTTTTTAACAAAAATTAAAGTACAATTGTGTATGATAATAACTTCCGATTTTCAATCTATTTGTAACTGAATATTCAGTTTACTTTTTACAGTGAATATATTTTGAAAAATTCGAAACAACCGTATTATACTATACAAGCGCTTACGCGCTGTATATACTAGGTATAATAAACAGTACTCGGCGAATTTCCAGTACTTGCATAGGCGCCGCGTCGACTCTAGCGTTGACGCGAGGTTTTAAATATTTACATTTTTATTTCTTTTTGATTTTTTTAATGATTTAATTTAAACGTGTAAGGTGGGAAAAAAGTTATCGATAAATAAAAATTAAAAACTTTCGTATTCTTAAAAGATAAAAATCGAATGTCGGTTTTTTCTTTGAAAAACACCGATATATATATATACATATGTATAGTAACAAATTAGTCGTCAAATGTTTCGATTTAGTGACCTTTATAAAAATTTCCCTCATAATTCGGCAAAATTATTCCGTAAGCCTGTTTCTGTGTTTATTTTCAACGTTGATGAGTTTACGCCTACTACTGATAATAAATTATACATATAATTTAGACGCACATATTTAAATAAAAGTACAAAGCATGAATAATAATTTTAATATAGATTACGCATTTGAAATTTAAATATACCAACATCCGGATGAAGCAGCATTAGAATAAAGTAGTATTTTTATCCCATTTTAGAATCTATTTAACATAGAAGTAATATTTAAACATTTAAATTAGGAACATTCCCTTTTAAGGTAAGTTTATTCAAGCTAAGCTACACTGAAAAAAACGTTGGCATTTTTACAAAAAAAATACTAACATTATGCTTTATTTCTTGACCTAAGTAAGGCATTTGACAGGGTTCACCACTTCACACTTATTAAGATACTTCTAAAACGAAAAGTTCCTCTTTACATATGCCGAATGATTCAAAGCTGGAACCTGACTGCAAACGCTTTTATCCTCTGGGGCTGCTCAAATTCAGCTACATTCAACTTGTGCAATGGTGTTCGGCAGGGAAGCCTTTTAGCCCCAGAAGTATTTAATGCATACATTGATGAAATACATTACTTTCTTCTTAAAGTACAAGCAGGATGTTACTGTGGAAGTATTAAGGTGAACTGTGTATCATATGCAGACGACATGGTTCTTCTTAGTCCGTCTTTAGAGAGCCTTCGTATGCTCGTTCGGGTATGTGAAGACTTCGCGAAAAAACATGGTTTTCAAGCCAGCAGTTTATAGAAATCTACGTGTTCCTCCGATATTTCTTAATAATGCAGTAAATGAGATGGTGCCAGAAATCAAATACCTTGGGCATTTTCTGTGTGATAATCTGAGTGACAACAAAGATATACAACGTCACTATAAAACTCTATGTGTCCGGGCAAACATGATTGCTAGGAAATTTCAAAAGTGTTCTGTTAGTGTCAAAGATCTCCGGTTTAAAACCTACTGTTATAACCTCTATTCGGGCGAGCTATGGTGCGATCACACCATGGCATCGTGGCGCGCACTGCGTATCTGCTACAATGACTCTTACCGCATCTTACATAGACACCCACGTTATACCAGTGCATCGGAGATGTTTGCCTTAGCACGCATAGATACTTTAGATGCACTGCGTCGAAAAAGACTTGCCAGTTTTGTAAATCGTCTGCTACAGTGCTCACACTCCCATAATTGAAAAGTGGCGGAGTGTTTTTTTTTATTTTTGTTATGTTATTACTATCTTTGTCATATGACCTTTAGGCTGGAATAAATGCATTATTATTATATTATTATTGCAGCGATTTTATATTGTTACGTTGTAAAATCAAAAGTTAGTTAAATAAAAATGCAATATTATTGTAGATTTACTAAATTTTGCGAAAATACATTTTACAAAAAAATACAAACGTTTTAGCTTTTCACAAAAAAAAAAAACATTTAAAATTACAAAGACGTGTTGTAATATTGTAAAAATGCGAAATAATTTCACAAATTATTATGTAATATCACAGGAAAATGTTGTAAAATTACAAAAACATCATTTTAATGAATTTACTAGATTACAACGCAGTTTAGTTAAATTACAAAGTTGATATGTAATATTACTAACAGAATCGGTGGCATTAAATAACCAACGATATTGTTAGTAATTTCACAAAACAATTTTTAGAGTGTAGCACGTCAAAATTTAAGAGATTATTCTACATCTAAAAATATCAAAAAGATGTTGCTATAAAGGTTGGTCCGGAATTGATCCCTACGACTACGACTCTTTAAAACTGCACTAAAAAAAAGGTTTTTAAATAATAACTCTTGTACCATTTAAGCTAGAGCGACGAGCTTTTACATGTTTTAACAAGGGCAATAACTTTATGTTAATTTAATTTTTTGAATTTATCAGGGGCGTGTCTAGACAGATAAAATGTGTGAGTCTTAACACATTTTTACCCCAAATTTTTGTATGTATATTTTTTTAATTTTTTGTAAAAAATGGCATATAGTGTTATACTGTAAAAGCAACCGTTTTAAAAAAATACACCTAAGAGGAAGTAACATTTTGCGCCACCAAAAATGTTACTTTTTAAAAGGCTGTTACTCCTTTAAAATTAAATTAAGGTGTTTTCGTGGAGAATACTTTTTTGCTTAGTTTTAAATTAAAAATTAAAACCCCCTAAGCAGTCCACTATCGCTCGTTTTGTTTTCGTTAATTTAAAGTCGCTATATGCTAAGTTAGAGGCATAGTTTTTTTATTTAATTTAGACAAAAAATTTTATAACGATAAAATATCTACCTCATTAATGCATGTTATCTACCTCATACTTGCATGTAGATTCACACCCCACACATACTCTTTGGTATGACAAAACGGAATTACAATTACAAAACACACCAAATTAAAATCATGTTGAAAAAAAAATAATTCAAAACTAATTAATTAAAAAAAAAAAGATATGCATGTTAATGTTTTTATTCTAATCCTTATTTGCATTTTTTTGTATAATTTTGTATAATTCCACTCCTGCAAGATAAACTAAAAGGATACACTTTAAAGGCTCTTTTTTGCATTTAAATTAAAAGAATAATCTCTGGAACGCATTAAGAAAATTCTACTTAACCTTAACTGCATTTAATTATATAATATTGTATACGATACAGTTATAAAGTTTTTCCTTTTAAGTTGACTACTTTTTCTAGAAAAAACAGGTTTTTTTATTCAACTGTACCTAAAAGTATTATTTGTCTTTGATTACATAGCAAGCCAACTATCGTGAGTTCGAGTCTCACTGGCGCCGATTTACCTTTTTCAGTTAATTAATAATTGAAATTTGGCGAAGACAATAAGTGAAACGGACACTCCCTATAAACTGGTTCGAAAGTCAGTATAAGCCGGTGGTTCCCTCTACTACTAGCCCACACAAGTCCTGGACTTAGGGGATGCTTAATTAAGTAGAATAGTACGAGGTTAAACAAACATGTAACGTAATATAATGATTCATAAATATCTGTTGTACTGATTTTTCATTTTCTCAATTACAATTTAGGGTAATAATAATAATAATGTATTTTTCAGTTTTTCAAGAGTGACATATTACATAAAAAAGAGCTATATCTTATTTTAATATGGCATTAATCTCAGTTTTATTTTTCAGCATAAAAGCTGTAAAAAATAGCCTGCTTGATATAATTTATTATTGTTTAAGGAAAGACATTTTAATGAAAAATAATTGTAATGAAAAATGGATTCCCGTATTTTAATAAAACCTAAATTAAAACATTTAAAAGCTCAAAGAGAGTTTACGTTTGTTTTATTAAAAATAAAACTGAAATGGATATCATTAAAATTTAAACGGTCTTATAAAATAATATTTTTTTAAACATATAGGGCTATAGCGACTTCAGTACTGAGTAATATCCTGTTTTTTTTTCAGTCGATCCAAACGGCCGTTTTTTGATGTTTTTTTGAAAAAATTTTATGGCCAGGAAATGGCACTTTAAAAATCTAAAAAAAAACAACAATTTTTTTACCCCTGCTAGTTTTAACCATGATGAAAAAGGTTTTACCCTTGCCAGCAATTTCTATGACAAAAAAAATGTCGTCATGACGCGTCACCTCCAAAAATATTTTTTATTCCTGATGAAAAAGTTAACATCACCCAGCGGGGGGCCCCAAAGTATGAGGCCTCCCAAAACTGGGGCCCGTGAGATTTTTCTCACTATCTCACCTATCTAGTCCGACACTGTTTAGGGCCCTGCAGTTTTCAATGGAGGCGCCTTCGCCAGTTTTTTAAATGATTTTATTGTCCCACAGGCCCTCCTTGAAAATCTTTTGCATAAGATATTTTGTACAAGTGGCATACACTATGTTTTATTTGATTGTATTTTAATAAATAATTTTGTATTTTTGACAAAAATATTGACGTTTGGGATTAAATTGAATTTCAAGTACTAGCATAGGCGCCGCGTCGACTCTAGCGTTGAAGCGCCGTTTTAAATATTTACATTTTTATATCTTTTTATCTTTAAACGAGTAAGGTGGGAAAAAAGTTATCGATAAATAAAAACTTTCATATTCTTAAAAGATAAAAATCGAATGTCGGTTTTTTCTTTGAAAAACACCGATATATTTATATAGATATGTATAGTTAATATGTATAGTCAATATTGTTGTGTGTAACAAATTAGTCGTCAGATGTTTCGATTTAGTGACCTTTATAAAAATTGCCCTCATAATTCGGCAAAATTATTCCGTAAGCCTATGTTTCTGTGTTTATTTTCAACGGTGACGAGTTATAACTGAGTTTACGCCGAATACTGATTATTAGTAGCATTGCCAAGCAACTTTTTGTAAATACAGCCTGTTCCAGAACTCGCGTACCGAAATTTAAGAGGTGATTCTACATCCAAAAATATGAAAAAAAGTTTCTATAAAGGTTGGTCCGGAAATGAGCCCTAAGGGAGCTACGGCCCTTCGAAGATGACGTATTGAATGGGAAACAAAAAAAAGCACCAATAAAATTTTAATGCTGCAGGGTGATTCTTCATTTAAAACTGAGCAAAAAAGTATTATACACCAAAACACCTAAATTTAATATTAAAGGAGTAATAGCCTTTTAAAAAGTAACGTTTTTGGTGTCACAAAATGTTACTTCCTCTTAATTGCATTTTTTTTTGATAACGGTTGCTCCTACAGTGTTACACTATATGATATTTTATATGTATTTTTACTCTAGAAATCTATATTTTTTACAACAAATCCAAAAAACATACACATAGAAAAGTTTGGGGCAAAAATGTTTTAAGCCTCATATATTTTGTCCGTCTGGGCACGCCTCTGGATAAATTAAAAAAATAAATTAACATAAACTTATTGCCCTTATTAATACTAGTATACATGCAAAAGCTCGCCGCTCTAGCTTAAACGGTACCCGAGTTATTAATTAAAAACCTTATTTTTATTACAAATTTAAAGGGCCCTAGATCCCTTAGGGCTCATTTCCGGACCAACCTTTATAGGAACTTTTTTTATATTTTTGGATCTAGAATCACCTCTTAAATTTTGGCATGCCAGTTATGGATCACCCTGTATGTATTGTAAAAAAGGTGGCACTTTTATTTTTATTTAAAAAACGCCGCAACTTTAGGCAAGTAATTTTTTACTCGAAAACACGAATTTTGTTACACTGTATATTGACAATAACCAGAGATTGGTTTACATATTTCCCTAGCTTCCAATAATGACATTAAAAAATCTGATTGGTGACTGGTGATAAAGCGGAAAAATAAAAAATACATTAACTTGATTTTAAACGGGAAAAAACAGTTTTATTTATTCAGAAAATTTGTAAAAATCGTCAATTTTAAATCGTTTATGGCTAGATTGTTCGTGTCTTGAATAATTTAGAATAAAAAAGTTTATTGGGCTTATATTTCTCCCTTGGCGATTGTAAAAGTAACATAAATTTGATTAAAAATACGTTTCTTGAATTTTACTATTAATTTTCAATAATAAATAAAATTACTTTTTGTTTTGATAGTCTTATAATAAAAAGGTACTTCAGTTTAGATTTATTACCAAAGAACTTTTACCTCAAGAATGAACATGATGATATCTACCGTATGCTTTGTTTGAAGCGTGAACCAACTACGGTGAGGGGCTGGTGGGGAGTGACTATTGTTTATACTTAGTACGCGTAAAGAGAAAGAAAGAATGTGTAAATTCAGTCTAATGTCGTAAACTTTGTCAAGCAATACAGTGTTGCCGGTTGCAACACCTGCTTTAGATATTTTATTGTAAATTTTAAGAAATATTAGTTTTATTTGAGTTTTATATGAACTAGTAGTTTAATTTTAATAAATTTAATTATATTACATTATCAAACATAATTATAGTGTCGTAGTATAGTAGTTTTTTTAAATTTTAATGTAGGTATAAAGATTTATCATAATGATAAAGTGAAAATTACGCAACATCGCTCTGGTAACCAGAAGGTCAAAACTAGCGATACTTATAATATACCATAACCATAACCATACACCAGAAGCAGTATCGCGTAGTTTATGTAAACAAACAAACAAAAAGATGACACCTTCATAAACATTGGTCTGAAATAACTTCTTGAGGTAAAAGTTCTTTGTTTATTACTAATAAATCTTTACAGCGGTAGTTTTCTTTTAAATTTCTGAAATATAGTGTTTGGGATCAATTTTTTTATGCTAATTTAAAACACTTGGTACTTATTTGCAGGTTTATTATACTTGAATTCAAGTTTTGTACACGCGTTAAAGTTTGTTTTCCGCACGACAGCTTAAAAACGTTGTCCATTTAACTTCAAATATACTTTTGTAAGGGCAAAACAATTTTTTTCTTCAAGCGTACTAAAATTTTCATATTTTATAACTGAACACTCTAGTTAGAAGTGATCTATTTTTTATCGTAAAAAAAAAGTTAGTTAGCAAAACCACCACTGGCCGCAGCACTTTTAACTTTGATGACAGCCATACTTCAAACTTGTTTGTTTATTATGTAAACAGGTGGTTGACTCGAGATTCTGTGCAAAAACCTTGTGTGAAATTGATTAAAAATGAAGAAGAATATATGGTTTATACACCTACAAATCTCTCCGAAATTGCAAATGCTACATTAGACAAGTTACCATCGAAATCGCGAAAAGTGTACGATTTAGCCTACGAAAAAACATTAAAATGACCTAAGGAAGGTTTAAGTTTATTTCGAAAGTGTTTTATTGGCCTATTTTAATAAAAAAAAACATACTTTATTACTGAATAAATTAAATTCAAAAATTAATATTTAAAAAATATATATAGTATGCTTAAAGAAAAAATAGTATGTTTCACTCCGCTTCGCGTCGTCCGTAAATTCTACAGACTAGTAAAAAAAGCTTTTTCTCTGTCCGGAAACTCCAAACTCCAAACTCCAAACCAGACGAGTAAAAAAAGCACAATATACTATTTATTTAAGAAACTTTTCTTGTAATTGGCATTTTTGCCTCAAATTTGCTATACAGTAATAAAAATCATGAATTCTAGATGAAGCAATCCTTTTTTACAAGTTTTCTATGCCAAAACGGAATATAGTATATTTTATGTTCTATTTTATATACAAAAACCAGTACAAAATATATTTTACTAGGCAGTGCTCCTGCATTTCCATAATAATAGGATTAATGCGTTTGAGTAGGTTTTCGTATAACAATGCACATGTTGTGTCTCGTCACTAGTTCCTGTATGTCTAGCATAAAGCGATATTTAGTTAATTTTAAGTGGTAGCTAGAGGATAATCTCTATGTCGAAGCTTTCTTGAAATATCGTAGGGTAAAATTGTGTTGCAACTTGCTTGCGACTTTAATTTGACTATAACTTTATGTATGTATATAATATAATATACATCAATTTATCAAATAAAGTTAATTTTATATTTCTTAAAATAAATGAAGAACCTTCTAAAAAGAGAAAAAAAAAAGAAACAAGAAAGAACCTTTTTTTATGTTAGTCAATGAACAAACCTCAGAATCAACAAATAATAACTTTTTACTAAAAGGTAAATATATATATATATATATATATATATATATATATATATATATATATATATATATATATATATATATATATAATGATCTATTTAGATGGCGCGTGTTTACAAAGGACTATTGCAATTTATAAAGCAGTCTAAAAGATATAAAAATTTTGGTATAAATTTAAAAATTACTAATTTTGGTTTGGATCTATTTTCACTCGCCCGCCCTATTTATAATGAAAATGTCACCATATACATAACATCCTAAATAAAAAAATGACTCATGCTTTATTGTCAAGAATAATCTAATACCATACGTCATTAGGGATTAATTAGATTATATATTTATATTCCAAAAGGGATTATCACGACTGAAAAAATAGCTAATAAAGAAGGGGAGACTATTTTTGTTATGATAATTTGAGTCAGATGAAGAAAAGAAATATAGACCAGAATGAAATTTATGTTGTTTTAGAATATATACTATTATCGCAGCTTTAGTTAATAAATAGTTCCCTGTTATTTTATTATTAATTGTTAATTAGCCTGGTATTAACATTGTTAATTTAACAACCTTTATATTTATTTAAAAAACAATAAAAAAAACTATAACAATAAACTCCACCCTATTTTTTTAGGGCTACCTGCTGTGAATTTTAAATTAATATAAAGGCCAATAGTACTGCACGCTACTGCATCTGAGAAAATGGCAGGTGGTTAAAGTAATTATCTTTAAAAAATTAGTTGACCATCAAATTTTAACTGAAATGATTTTATGATAATAGTTTAAGAGCTTGTAAACATTTTTAACAAGTCATTTTTTCCCGGCTAAATTTTGCATCATGGTTTCACAGTGTTACACTAGGACTACCTTATTTACGTATTTTTAACCAAGAAATCATAGTCTGTTGATAAAATGCTAAAAAAAAGTAGAGGCGAAAAAGTTTGGGTCATAAAAGTGACAATCTCCACCCCCCATTTTGTACGCCCCTGTTTAAAGTTACCAAATAAAAATTACATAAGGCGATAGCTTTTATCAGTGTCAGGGTATGTGCAAAAAATGTTTACCTTGGTTCACAAGAGCCCAGAGATATTAAATAAAGTAGGGTTCATTTCTGGACCAACATTTAAAGAATTTTTTTATACAGCCTGTTCCAGAACTCGCGTACCGAAATTTAAGAGGTGATTCTACATCCAAAAATATGAAAAAAAGTTTCTATAAAGGTTGGTCCGGAAATGAGCCCTAAGGGAGCTACGGCCCTTCGAAGATGACGTATTGAATGGGGAACAAAAAAAAGCACCAATAAAATTTTAATGCTGCAGGGTGATTCTTCATTTAAAAATGAGCAAAAAAGTATTATACACCAAAACACCTAAATTTAATATTAAAGGAGTAATAGCCTTTAAAAAGTAACGTTTTTGGTGGCACAAAATGTTACTTCCTCTTAATTGCATTTTTTTTTGATAACGGTTGCTCCTACAGTGTTACACTATATGATATTTTATATGTATTTTTACTCTAGAAATCTATATTTTTTACAACAAATCCAAAAAACATACACATAGAAAAGTTTGGGGCAAAAATGTTTTAAGCCTCATATATTTTGTCCGTCTGGGCACGCCTCTGGATAAATTAAAAAAATAAATTAACATAAACTTATTGCCCTTATTAATACTAGTATGCATGCAAAAGCTCGCCGCTCTAGCTTAAACGGTACCCGAGTTATTAATTAAAAACCTTATTTTTATTACAATTTTAAAGGGCCCTAGATCCCTTAGGGCTCATTTCCGGACCAACCTTTATAGGAACTTTTTTTATATTTTTGGATCTAGAATCACCTCTTAAATTTTGGCATGCCAGTTATGGATCACCCTGTATGTTTTAATATAGAATCAGGTCTTAAATGTCGGTATACCAGTTATTGATAACCCTGTATGTAAAATTCATCCGGGAGAAGATATATTGTTGAAAATATTCACCAGCTTCGCACTATTATGAGGATGAAGTCATTATGTTTGAAATAGGAGCCACAATAAAGTAAAAATTATAATAACACCGGCACACAAAAAAAATTAAGTAGAATGTGCATTTGACCGAACCTACCTACGGGTACGTATTTTGGTCCGCTGAAT
>OY294052.1:5673761-5829518 GCA_958510825.1 Brachypterus glaber
ATTAGGACACAAAAACACTGCACCACAAAAAAATGCAATAGGTTTTTTTATTGTCTAGTTAAAAAAATATCTCCTATATTTTTAAAAAAGAAGCAAGTTAAATTTGTTTAGAAAACACAGTTTCAAGTTCATAAAATATCAGTAAAGAAAGCTTTGGACATATTTTGACTGTAAATTACACGATATTCTTCTCAATTTTCTTATATTTTTAATATTTTCTTTTAATTCCTTGTACCATTTTCGGACTTTTATATTTCCTAACATTTCAGGACTTTCGGATCACAGTACAACAAAAAATGTGCATTATATGCAAAATTATTTAAAGAATACATAAAACAGTTTACTAAACGCAAAAACAAGTACAAACTCTGACCACATTACGGGTTATTATCAACAACGAACTAATAACTCTTCTTTCTAGAATACGCATACCGTTAAAATAAAGTATCGCCAACATCGCTGTTTGTTTGTAAACAAATAGTATGTATATTCAGGCCTGAACAATAACAGTTACCAGTAACTGGTATTGTTGTCTCTGTTAGAACAAAGATGTGCGAGTAAGACAGACGAATGTTTATGTTGCCGACGTTTTTGTCAGTTTTTACGAATGAAATGCCTATTCTAGAGAGAAGAGTTATTAGTTCGTTGATTATCAATGACTGTCAAACTTAACAGTAGGTTATAAGTTCCCTAGGAAACTTATGACCTACGGTACACAGCTAGGTTTCATGAAGATTAAAAAATTGTTTTTTACTTAAAGAAAACAAATATTTTACCTTTATGTAATTTAAAATATAATTAAAAATTTTTACCTAAAATATGCATAATTTTATTTTAAAAGATAATGATTATACGTTTGTCTCTCTATGTAGAACTTCTTTCCTTGTCTACTTCAAACGTAGCGCTGACCATAGTGCGTGCGAATCGCTATCTTAAGGAAATTGACACGACGTAAACACGACGGCAGAACCATGTAATTTTTAATATATCTATATCAAAAATTGCTAAGCACAAAAATGGAAGTTGCCATTCTGATTTTGTAAATGCAAGAATATGGACATTAAAATAGTCCATAAAAATATTTTTTGCGGTTCTGTGTTATCCCTTTTTATAGTAGTAAAAAGTGAGTATATAAGCTAGCGGTCTTTGTACAAAGCGGTACATGCTATGGACATAATTTATCCTTTCAAGTGCATAGTGCATGGACTTCGGCATCGACTTAAACAACCACGTATGATACAAACAGATTGCGTGGGAGCCATCATCTTGATTTGGGCTAGTCGTATAATATTTATCTTTTACGGTATCTTATATATTTAATTTAATAACACAACGCGATATATTCGATAGTATCTCACCCACGAAGTACCAAATCGGTTATTGTAATGTCTGCAGACTGATCTGGCGCCTATTCTTTACTATTCTGTGAATTTATTCGTGATAATATTGTTATTAGATAATTAAATCACCTTTTTTGCGCCAAAATTTTTTATGTGTACTGTTTTTGGATTTTTTGTTAAAAAATACGGATTCCTTGAGTAAAAATACATAAAAAATGTCATATAGTGTAACACTGTGGGAGCAACCGTTTTCAAAAAAAAAATGCAATTAAGAGGAAGTAACATTTTGTGCCACCAAAAAGGTTACTTTTTAAAAGGCTAGTACTCCTTTAATATTAAATTTAGATGTTTGGGTGAAGAATAGTTTTTTTCTCAGTTTTAAATGAAGAATCAGCATTAAAATTTTATTGATGTTTTTTTGTTCCCCATTCAATATGTCATCTTCGAAGGGCCGTAGCTCCCTTAGGGCTCATTTCTGGACCAACCTTTATATAAACTTTTTTTCATATTTTTGAATGTAAAATCACCAAATTTTGGCATGGCTGTTACTGATCACCCTCTATTTTAAGAACGCTTTGCCTTGGTATCATAGGATATTTACCACGTAGAAAATCTTTGTTCCAAACTCCAAGTCATTATTTCAAGGCGTTCCTAAATAGGACTGAAAAAGCCTTTTTTCAGGAGTGGATAGAATTTTAGGCTGGATCAGAAGTCGCAAAAAATTATCGTAGGTTTCATAACCTCTTTTGTTATTTTAAAGCATCTGAATCTGCCTGATTTTCTATAAAAAGAGTTGACTTTCCAGATACCGCTCATAAATACAATTTTATTATTACTTTATTGAAACATATTGTATATAAATTATAACAGACGGAAAAAAATTGTAATTTCTATCGATAACTGACAGGAATATAATTCATTTGCAGGCTGTAGACTATAGTTATATGTCAACAGTACATAATACCATTTCACCATATTTTTAGACTAACGCCAGTAAAGGTCCACTAAGGTTAAAAAAATAGTATGTTACGCACCAAGTACGCTAACCTAGTTTTTAGTGCACTAGAGTGTTTTTTTATGAGGCGCAGCCAAGTAAAAAAGCACTCAATGTGCACTGAAATGGTTTTGCGTCGAGGTGCGTATACTATTTTTCCTACGACCTAACACCTAAACATCCAAAAAACGTAAAAATTATCTTAAAATTAGTTTGTCAATTTGAGGTTGTGTTTGACGCTGATTGTCGCTTTCCAACCATTGTCATATGCAACGGGTGGGAAATAGGCACTAACTACTAACTAGGTCATAGGAAAAAAATATTAACTATGATCCAAAGATAGAAAAAGCAAAGAAAATAAAATAATGAGTAAATTACTAGGAAACCTTACACCTGAAAAAGTTAAGAAAGCATTTTGATTTAAATTAATAAATTAAAAATTTTATAACCTAAAAGGTTAAAAATGTACAAAAAAACATTTTTTTAATCGATTACAACCAAACATATTTGGGATGTTGGGAAAATTATACAGTTGCACGTTACAGTATAGGTCTTTTTCAACAGTTTTTCCAGGTGTCAACATATTTGTTTTTTTAGGTTATCTTGACTTGCAACGATGAAACCTCCTGCAATTATTTAAGATTATGTTACTTTTTCTAGATACAGTGTTGTTAAAGTTTAGAAACAATCGTGTTTACCCATGCGCAAGAGACCTAATACAGGGTGTCCCAGCTAAGACAAATCAACTGTTTTTTGGCTTTATTATAGCTTTAGGCTGACAACATTTTTATTCCATTCCAATAGCTTTAATAATAATGCCAAAAATCACTGAGACACCCGGTATATAATAGGTATTAATTAATTTTATGACAAAAACGCTCTTTTCTGGCAATGGTGCACGTATAATACATATTATGAACTATTACCAATAGGAATAAATTATATTTTGGTAGATTATTACAATTTGATGATATATTGGTTATTAGTTCTGTTAAATTTAATAAAAGCATGATTTACTGGATGCATACATATACGACAAGATAAAATGCCATTTCTTAAAAAGATTTATTAGTGTTATTACAATAACGGTCTATAGAAGGTTTACTCGTTCTGTTATTAGACAAATTTGTTTTAAATTTGCTCAAGACCTATTTTTTATTCAATTGTATCTAAAAGGGCCACTTTTTGTATGATAAACATGTACGAAAAGTTTAATTTTTCGGCCTAGGCCGCAAAAGTAAAATAGACGTTGATAGGTTGATAGCAACAAACTAATAACTCTTCTCTCTAGAATAGGCATTTCATTCGTTAAAACTGACAAAAACATCGGCAACATAAACATTCGTCTGTCCTACTCGCACATCTTTGTTCTAACAGAGACAACAATTCCAGTTACTGGTAACAGTTATTGTTCAGGCCTGAATATACCTACTATTTGTTTACAAACAAACCGAGATGTTGGCGATACTTTATTTTAACGTTATGCGTATTCTAGAAAGAAGAGGTATTAGTTCGTTGTTTGATAGATATTTAAACCGCTGACATTTTAACCTCTTTGTTGTCAAAAATACAAATGTATTTATTAATATATTACAAGCGAGTAAATAACAGTGTATGATATACGGACGAAAATTGTTTTTAGTCCTTGTATCATAAACTATTATTATTTATGGAAAGCGTAAAATATAAAAAATCTTAAACGGATAAATCCAGTTTTAGAAAATCTGTCTTTTTATTTTTCAAATCAAAATAAGCAATTTTTTTTATGGTGTGTAAATTTATTTCCCCCTGAGTCAAAAAGTGATATGAGGCGAAACTTGCGTGCAGTATTTTGTCTTTTGGCTCGTGTTCAATCTATTAGACCGAAACAAAACAAAAAATATGACTAATACTTACTAATAGTAATAATAATAATAGTATAACATCAAAACACTCATGACCCCTAAATATCAGAATTTGATATTTTCAGAAGGGTCGTGGTTTTTCAAAATAACATAAATCTATCATTTTGGGGTGGACTTTTTAATTAACATTGTTTATGTGTGGGAAAATAGTATATCTATTACAAAAATAGTTTTCGACTTTTACTACACTGATAAAAAAAATAATTTAGATTTATTTGGATATGGCCAATTAAATTATTTGGTTTTGAGTAATAAATTTTATTTAAGTCAAATAAATATTTAGTTAGTATCCAACCAAATTTTTTTACATAAAAATAAACTGTTTTATCAGTGTACAAGAAAATAATTTTTTTTCTACGACTGCTTTAGAATGTAAGCAAATACATACACTTTTCAAACACAGAATTTTTAACACCATTTTAAACCTTTAAAAAAAGTATAAAAAAATTAAAAAGTTTATAGTCAAATAGAGAATTGTATGGGTTTTAAAATGATGTATCACACGACCTCCCTTTAAATTAAGAAAAAATCTTCCCCAGACAAAGTTAAATGGAAAGTTAAACCACCCCGGATTTTTTGATTTTAGGTTGTTTTTGGGACATTTTCAAACAGTTTTTGACAAAAATTGAAATCGCTCATGAAACCGTTTTTAAATAACCTCATTCTTCTTCTTCAAGTTTTTCTTGACATCACAATATGGAGTTTTTCTATGACACACCCTATAGCAAAGGTACTACCCATGATACTCAATATAATCACGATCATTCACACGCCTACTTGGTTAATGTCCAAAATAAGACGACCGTAATTTTGGACTTTAACAGGCGTGTGAAGGGTCGTGATTATATTGAGTATCATGGGTAGTACCTATGCTGTAGGGTGTGTCATAGAAAAAACTCCGTATTCTGATGTCAGGAAAAAGTTGAAGAAGAAGAATGGCTTTATTTAAAAACGGCTTCGTGAGCGATTTAAATAGCCAAAAACTGTTTGGAAATGTCCCAAAAACAACCTAAAATCAAAAAATCCGGGGTGGTTTGACTTTCCATTTAACTTTGTTTAAGGCTACCCACACCTGTCCACATTTTAAAAGTAAAAAATATAAGATATATTCAAAATGATGGTTTAAGTTGTCTTATTTAAGATGGTTTTCTCAGAACTTGATTATCTCTTTTAGTTTTCGAGAAAATCGCTGGGCAAATAGAGTTGGGACACCCGGTATATACTATAGTATTCATATTCGTGTTCCACATTTAAAGTCGACTCCACCTTAGAAAATTCATCAGCTTTTTCTTGTATCGTACAAGAATAGTATATTAAAGTACTAGTTTCATAACATACGTTTTTAGCGCACGAGTACAAGTTTGGACTTTTCTAAAGTACTATTGCGCTAAAAACGTGTTATGAAACGAGTGCTTTATACAATTTTTTCTATTTTGCTCTAAAATTAAAAAAAAAAAACTTACATTTAAATTGATGACTTATTTAGAGATTTTTGTTTTGGGTTGGCATTACAGTTTGCACCATGTTTAAAAGTCCAAGAACAAATTATATTTTGATATATTTTATAGTCATCTCTTCTTCTTTTCACTGCAATTAACCAAGACACAATTTCAACACGGTAAAAAATAACCTAAACACAAAATTTTGTAGAAATTTAAACTTTAAAGTGACATTGACATTTGCACAGAAAACTTTAAGCGATAGGCTTTTCTCTGTTGCCCACCCAAAAGAAAAAAAAGTAGAGACCTCTTATGGGCCTATAATCACACGCAAAATGCGTGTGATTATGAGCTTATAAGAGTTGCAAAATAGAAAATAGTATATTAAAGTACTAGTTTCATAACATACTAAGTAAGTACTAGTGCGCTAAAAACGTGTTATGAAACGAGTGCTTTATACAATTTTTTCTATTTCGCTCTAAAATAAAAAAAAACTTACATTTAAATTGATGACTGATTTAGGGTTTTTTGTTTTGGATTGGCATTACAGTTTACACCATGTTTAAAATGATATTTTGATATATTCTATAGTCATCTCTTCTCTTTTTCACTGTAATTAACCAAGTCACAATTTTAACACGGTAAAAATAACTAAACACAACATTTTGTAGAAACTTCAACTTTAAAGCGACATTGACATTTGCACGGAAAACGTCAAGTGAAGGCTGTTGCCAACCCAAAAGAACAAAAAGTACAGACCTCTTATGGGCCTATAAGAACACGCAAAATGCGTGTGATTATGAGCTTATAAGAGTTGCAAAATAGAAAATAGTATATTAAAGTACTAGTTTCATAGCATACTAAGTAAGTACTAGTGCGCTAAAAACGTGTTATGAAACGAGTGCTTTATACAATTTTTTCTATTTCGCTCTAAAATAAAAAAAAAACTTACATTTAAATTGATGACTGATTTAGGGTTTTTTGTTTTGGATTGGCATTACAGTTTACACCATGTTTAAAATGATATTTTGATATATTCTATAGTCATCTCTTCTCTTTTTCACTGTAATTAACCAAGCCACAATTTTAACACGGTAAAAATAACTAAACACAACATTTTGTAGAAAATTCAACTTTAAAGCGACATTGACATTTGCACGGAAAACGTCAAGTGAAGGCTGTTGCCAACCCAAAAGAACAAAAAGTACAGACCTCTTATGGGTCTATAAGAACACGCAAAATGCGTGTGATTATGAGCTTATAAGAGTCACAAAATAGAAAAATGATAGTTTAAGTTGTTCCAAATTTGAAGTCTACTCCACCATAGAAAATTTATCAGCCTTTTCTTGTATCGTACAAGAAAGTAATTTATATGTAGCAGTACAAGAAAATAATGTAGTAACCTTCAGAAGTCGTAAGAAATGGCGCCTCGATTGTGTTTATTTTTAAATCGGATTTATTTCCGGAAAAATACAATAAACATTAAATCACACATTAAACGTTTTTCCCGTATACTATAATGTTCTCGGAACAACGTCCATCTTAAATAAAAACTCTAAAAATCTTAAATGAATTATAAATTATATTTATTATAGTTATAATTACTATATTAATAATTTTTAATAAAAGCAACTATGAATTAAACTGTCGAGAATTTTGAACTTCACTCTAGAAAAAAATTTGTGATCAAATTTCCATACGTAAGATAGGTAAGCCAATTATTGACATGCTCCTAATATTAACACCCCCTATATTTGTTATATCGAAAACATTTCTGTTAATATGATGTTTCTGTATCCAGATGGTAATGACGTACACTACAACGCAGTTCATGTTTCTTGCTCTTCCACTATAAAAACTTGTAAAATTGTGCTGACTGTCGAAAGCTGGGTAGCATTGATTATTACAGGACAAGAACGTAAAAAGGTAGGCATGTAACATGTTTGAGGTATATAATACCATGTTTACGATTATTCTAAAACATATTGTATTAAATACACTAATAAAATTGTAGATTCATATTATTTAATAATACAACAACGTTGTTGTAGTTTTTTTTGAGGAAGAATGATTAATAAAGATAGCGACAATCAGCTGATTCTAATAAATTTTTTACCAAAATATTGAAAGTGGACAGTTTGGGCTAAAATTTTTATGTGCATAAGTATACTCAACGATAAGCATGTATATGTACATGTAATTACATGTGATATGTAGTTTCTATGTGTACATAAATGTTTAAAATACATTACACCAAATTTTGAAACGCAGTAGAGAGCCGACGCACCCCAGGTTCAGCTAGCTAGCCGCACACGGACGGGTCAGATGAATTGCCTGCATTTTAAAGCGAGGATTGTGACTTAGTATACTACGTCACAATCTACTAGTAAGGAGCGACAATCCGACCCTGCGGAATTGCAAGCCCCGCCCAGTTTGCTCTCTACGCGATAAAGAAAAACCTCATATCTTAACAGTTCGTAGTTGTAAATCAAACAACTCCACTCATTTGTAAATACCGAACACGTTTACTTTTTTGTTGTTGTATTCTATGCAATATATAGTGGTTGGTGCATATACAACTATTTATTGTTGTATACTATAACCTAATCAGTGTGGTATCCGAAAAAATCATTACTTTCATATAATAGTATTTAATACAATAGTTTTTGTCCGAAAATAGTATTTTAGTTTAGTCAAACAAACCAATCACATTAAAAGTAAACTACATAGTATTTCTCTCATGAACTCAAATAGGAATTAAGTACAAAATAGTAGTATTTTGTTGGATAAGATGGATGATATGTAAATTCTGGCAAAATCTTTTTATTCAATTTGAATAAAAGCCAAATGCTTTACACATTTTTCTTTAACTTTTTTTTCTAAAAATCTATAAACAGATACTCCGAGGTTTGTATATTCATTTTATTAATAGTCCAAGAAAATAAAGATTTATTTGTGCTCCAGTATAGTAAGGATGTTTTTAACCAAAATTAATTAAGTAAAATAATGAATGGTTTACCCATTCATTAACACCAGGACCGTCGAGAGGGGGGGGTGTCCGGGGTGTTTCCCCCCGGCCCGGAGTTTTGAGGGCGCCCGGATTTTTCATTTTTATTCAATTCATCAATTTTTCTGGAGGTAAAAAAAAGTTGTTTTGGCCAGATTTTCTGGGGGGCCCGGGTGGTGGTGGTGAGCTTTTTTTTTCAGCCATCCAAATTTTTCAGGAGGTAAAAAAAAAATTGAGGGCCCGTAGGTTACTACCCCCGGGCCCCGATTTTCTCTCATTGGTCACATTTTTAGGGAGTTTACTATTAATGATTGGGTAAATCAATCGTAAATTAATTAAAATTATTTATTATTAATCTAGTTTTTTAGTACACAACTTCTTTCCCCATTTGTGTTACTTCGCCAACAGTCGATGTTTTTGGGTATCCGTATGGACTCAAACCTAACATGGACAGTATTCGACAGGCAGTCTCCCTGGAAGTACCTAAACTGGCTATTATATTACTTACTTTCTCTACTCTGCCCTGCTAAGACAAATTGTCCTATCTGCAAATTAGATGTTTTATTGTTTTGGTTTGCACGTTTTGAAAACTTCTTTAGAAAAATGTGGCATTGGGTTCTGCTTTATTTTAAATAAAAAATATGTGATATCCTTTGAAAAAATATATATATTTTTTTTTAGAAAAATTAGTTGTCATATTAAATTCATTTGTTCTATCTGAGAAAGGTAGGACAACATGATCTAAAAAGTCCAATCAAATTACTAAGATCTGTAAAGTTAGTCCTAGTCCTGACTTATTCGTCTAGTAAAGACTAGTTAGGACAATTTTATTTAGAAAACATTGAAAATTTTTCACATAGGACAAATATCTTAGGCTAATTTTTAGGATTTATGTTTTAGATATGACATTTCTTTTTAGTAGGCACATGGGGCTAGTGTAAAACAATACAATGTCTTAGCAGGGCAGTACTGTTTAGAAAAAAGTGATTTATATTACGAAAAAAACAAACAAAAATCAAAAGAGACATCCTCATCGCACCTATTTCATTTCTTTTTAAGTAAAATTTATTTTTTTTAATAACCAACACGAATATTTACCTTTGTTTCCTGACTTTTCGGTATTGAAATTGAATGAAATGAACACGATATGCCAGAAAACTTAATGTGACTGTTACCATCATAATAAAAGCAATGAAATTCAGTTTTATTTTTCGGGGTCAGAGAACTTGTAAATATTCTAGATAGAAATAGAAACTGTAAAATTAATGAATGAAATGCAAAATCTAATACGTTTGGCAGCGAACTGGAAAAGTAAAAGCTGAAAAGTTTACGTAAAAGCTTTGAAATGAAGAACTTTATGAGCTTTTAACATATTATTACATGGGTTTGTTGTTTTTTAACAAAATCGATCCAAAAATATTGTTTTTCTTTCATGAACGGATACATAAATTTATCAAACGTTGAGTAAAAAAACAAATTATATAACTTGCGCCCCTTGGTCAGCTAAGTTTCCCTCGGAAAATCATACAGTTTCCAGTATACAGAGCGGTCCAAAAGTCACCCCCCCCCCCCTCTTAACTTTTGAACCAGTTGATATATCAACTTCAAATTTGGAACTTTTAAATAAGACAACTTAAACTATCTTCTAGCATATATTTAATACTTTTAGCTCTTAAAATGGAAAGGGGGGTCATGTAATACATCATTTTAAAGCTTATAGAATTCCCCATTTAACTCCATATTTTTAAATAAAAAAAAATTGGGTTTAAAATGGGGTTGAAAATGGGTATTAATGTCAAAATTCCTGTAAAAAAAACAAATAATTTTTTAAAAATGCCTAATTTCATCATAAAAAAATGTTAATTATACTTTTAAACTAATTTTAGTTGACATAAATAAAAATTTATAAAAAAAAACTTAAAAAATCGAATGTTTTAGCACAAAAAATTGAAAAATCAAAACCTTAAAAAACATTTTTAAAAAATTTAAAAATGTTAGTTTAAATAGAGAATTTTATAAGCTTTAATTTGATGTATCACACGACCCCCCTTTCCATTTAAAAAAATGTCTCCCTATGCCCCCCTGCCCACATTTTAAGAGCTGAAAATATCAAATATATGCTAAAAGATAGTTTAAGTTGTCTTATTTAAGAGTTCTAAATTTGTAGTCGATATCTCAACTCGTTCAAAAGTTAAAAGGGGGGGGGGGTGACTTTTGGACCGCACTGTATAATCATTGTAGCTTATTAGTTTTTTGTTTTAAACTTAATACATTTATTTGGAAATATTATAACTACACAATTAACCATTCTAAAAAATAAACATTTTAGCAAAATTGTCGGAGATATTTTGAAGAAAATTAAATTTTTCGATGTTTGTTAATCAGTAAACTACCATTATTGGGACAGTAGACAAAAACTAAGAAAAACCCTTTTGAGCAATCCTCTAAAAAGCTTAAGTTTAAAGTTTGGCATCTGAACGGACGGTGGACATTAAAAAATCGGGTTTTCTGAATGTATGTAAAAAGTCCAAACCTTAAAATGGATATATATTTACATGTATACATCAAAATCTGGAAAAAAATGTTGCTATAACAATTATTGTACAATATAAAAATCAGGTAAGTCTAATAAAGAAACAAAATGGCGGTTTATTACAATAATGTAATTTTGGAGGTGCCTTTTTGAATAGGGAGGGTAGTGCAAGTGTCGGGATTTTGGCAATTATTGCCGAGGTAAGAGAATGTGGTGAAAAGCCACTTTCCACGGAAAACAGAAGCGTCCTTTAAATTACCAAAGGGCTTTAATCCAGACGCCATACATTTGTTTTTTAAAAAGAAGTTTTTGTTACAGCGTGCTAGTAACTAATTTTTTATAACAAATTTTTGACTTCTGGTTGTACTTCTGAATATTTGTTTTAAAATATTATTACTATAATACATTTACGGTTAATGTTATCTCGAAAATGGTTTACTATTACTGATTTTACTGTGTACATAAAATTGTAACTGTTATTATTCCTCATAAATAACTTTAAAATTGATAAATAAAAACTTGAGGATCAATAAGAATAACTATTTATTTAAATGAGCGAAAAATCATACATTTGTCGTTTGTGCGAAGGATTTTTTTCGTGATATCAGAAAATTAGGTTATGTTCTATTTTTCATGCGATGTTCTTTATATTTTGGTTTCTGTTTTATTTGTTACCTTAAATTCTGTTTCCCAACAAGTCTTGTTCTGTTCGTTTGGACTTTTTTTTGTGGTAAAGGTGCCTTTTCACGGAGAAATTTATACACAAGTTTGGTGCTATGCAAGTTTTCTGCCAGATATAGCATGAGGACAATTACACATTCATTTGCCTTGCGTACAAATTGCTCCGTGAAAAGGCGCTTTTAAGCTCATTGAAGGCAAGAGCCTTGACAACCTCTTCTTACAACAAACTTGCATACTATCAAAACTGCATGATGTATAAATAAAGATGTTAAAGACTAAGGATACTAAAGAATAAATAGTAATAAAGAATATAGAAATTTTATGAAACAGGGAAGTAATTATAGTTTTCGGTGTCTGGATTCCTTCTGTAACTAAAGGCATTCATAACAATAAATTAATTTTCAGCGTTGGTTAGACGAACTGGAAATGCGTTTATGTTTAAACAGATTTTCGTGAAAAGACACTTGAAAGGAGGCTTCTAACTTGCGAATCGCAATAACACAAAAGTTCCTTTCCATTAAATGGCGATGCTTCATTAAATACACAAGTGGAAAACCTAATCTATTGCGAATTCAATGAAAATGTATTCTTAGGGACTACACTAAAAGTAACTAAAAGCACTATTGTGCTATACTTTTATCTCGTTGATAGGTTTAAATAGAGTTGCATAATTTTCGCTCATAGGCTAAAATAGACCACCAAAAATACATTTTTGTTAGTTGTAAAGCTTGGAAAAGAAAATTCTAAGAAGAATATTTGGAGGGAAAAAAGTAGGAGGATTTCAGAAAAGAACTACGAAACTTATGGATTAAATATAGATCCTTAAAAGTCAAATTCAAGGAATAAGGTCAGTGGGACATATTCTAAGGATAAAAAAGGACCAGATATGATATTGATAATATAGAAATAGAAAAAAGAAGAAAAATGAAGAAATGCCTTAAAGCCTTGGAAAATACTGGCTGGAAAAGCAATTTTTTTCAGTTTTGTTGATAAATTTCTCTTTCATTTTGACCTTGTTTGAAGATCATTCCTTTGTTTTGCTAACTGATACCATATATGAGTAAATATAGCTTTATTATTGTACAAAATCAAATTTTTCATCAACTGTAGACGGCTAATTACTATTTTTAAACAGATATTTAACACATGTGCAAAAAACTTTTTTTTTATACGGGGCGTGGAATGAACAGCTAATTAGTTGTGTCTACGATAAGAATAGTTTTAGTCTGGTTAATCTTACTTAAATTACCTTGATCAAATACTTGGATGAGCGATTTGTATTCTAACAATACCTACACCGAGAAAAATATATTTGTGGCAAATATTATTTTTATCATCAAAATATGTCAAAATAGGGGAAAAAAGTACCTACAGTTTTAACTCCAAAAATAAACTTAATTTTCTAAGTTTAATAGTGGTAAGGGAACGTTCAAGTATTACGTAACGCAAATTTTGATCATTTTGGACCCCCACCCCCCCCCCCACATGCTTTTTAAAAACTGTAGGCCTATTATGGAGTTTGAAAATTTATATTGCGGAATGGCAACACTTTCCGTTAGGGTTAATATCAAAGAACTTACATCTCAAGAACAGAAAGTATGAAATTTGCTATAGGCTTTGTTTGAAGCGTGGATCAACTATGGTGAGGGGCTGGTGGGGAGTATTTATTGTTTACATTTTGAAAAACTCAAAGAGAGAGAAAGCATGTGTAAACTCACAGTCTAATGTCGTAAAATGACTGACAGGGGTACAGTGTTGCCGATTGGAAACATATACTTTGGATATTTTATTGTAAATTTTAAGAAACATTAGTTCTGTATGAGTTTTATATGAACTAGTAGTTTAATTTTAATAGATTTAAATATACTATATTATTAAACATAATTATAGTAAACACAATAAAGTTTTTTACATTTTTAATTTAAGTATAATGATTTGAATTTATGATAAGGTGGAAACTACGCAACATCGCTACTAGGTAGCCTGAAAGGCGACTAGCGACATCTACATTTTACACCACAAAGCTGTATCGCGTTTCTGTTAGTAAATAAACAAACAAAAAGATGACACCTTCATAAACATTGGTCTGAAATAACTTCTTGAGGTAAAAGTTCTTTGGTTAATATTATTCTTTATTATGAAAACTTTATTTTATTTTATTACTTTTTAGAAAACAGTATACACTTTTTTATTTCATAATAATTTATTATTTAACTTTTCACTTTAATGTCTTTGTAGTCCAATTTATGTGACAAATACCCTCATTTAATAGCTAAGAATTTTATTCAAAAAATATCTTCCCTGCTGTCTCCTGTATCTATATTTCCAAAAAATAATTATTTAGATTAAGGGACAATGGTTTCTTTAAATAAAAAGCGTAGGGCGTCCCATTTAAAAATTAAAATAATATCATTTATTTTTAAACAAGCCGTGAAGATATTTAATGCTACGCATTCCATTATATACTATTCACAGTAAATGGTATATTAAATTTTCCCAAATATTTAAAAAAAAGATAAAAAATAAAAAAATACTTTTTTTTAAATATCTTTTTTTGAAAAAAAAACATCAAAATTTTTTTTTATTTTTTTTTTTTTGCGAAAAAGGATAAAAAATTGAATTTTTTTTTAATAACCCCCCCCCATAACTTTTGTGTTTTTGGGGGGATTACTTTAAAAAACAATAGGGATCCCCTCATAGAACTTGATTTTTCCTGATAATTTGGAGTCGATCGGATTATTCGTTCTTGTGTTATCGTGTTTACAAAAAACGTGACATCACATTTTCAAAGTCTCTTATTTGCTTTCTTTTATAAGGTTCAAGTAATCCTATGGGAGGATTGGTGTAGTGGACTACCGCGTCGTAGTTGACGAGTTTACTACCCAAAATAGCGTGAGTTCGATTCTCACCGGCGCCGATTTAACTTTTTCAGTTAATTAATAATTAAAATTTGGCGAAGGCGTAAGTGAAGCGGACACTCCCTATAAATTGGTTCGAAAGTCAATTAAAGCCAGTGGTTCCCTCTACTACTAGCCCACACAAGTCCTGGACTTAGGGGATGCTTAATTAAGTGAATAGTACGAGGTTAAACAAAATGTAATATTAAGTAATATGAAATATATGAATCTTATAAAGCAGTTTTTAATTTTAAAACCATAAAAGTACTCACATTTCCATCTTTTCCAGAAATTTTGATTCACTGAAAATAGTTTTTATATTATTTGGTAAATAAATAACTTAATAACGTGGTTTTACGCTATTATTTAATGCATTATATTTATCTTTACTTACTTATTCATTACATATTATTTAATAACACTTAACTTGCTTTTATAATAATTTAGTTTTATGCATTTCAATTATCATCTACCTACTCCCAAGTTGCGCTTATTAGGTATACTTTAAAACTAATACCTACCTAATATAGCTAATGTCATAATTATTAATTTAAATTAAGTAATATTTACCATATTACGACTTTATAGTTAAGCTCTTAAAATATTACTACTGGGTATGTTGGCTATTTTAATAATACATAAGAAAACTGTTAAAATGAATAAATTTAAATTTTAAACAAGGAAATAACCTATTTTTGCAATATTAAAAGTTTTCTTATGTTATACTGAAGTAGCTTACCAACAATACTGTTGATGATTTTCTTTCTCGTGACTTCGAAAGAAAATACTTTATTCCGAAAAAAAATTATGACTAAATTTTTGGCTAGAGACATGTTTTGCACTTTTTTTAGAATTCTAGTTTTTGACATAAATATGGGTGCAACATAGTTATCTTGCAATATGTTTAATAACAATTTAAAATTTTTTAATACCCACATTTAAAATGAGAATTTATGATGTTAGATCCCGGACACCTACATCTGAGATTTTCTTAAAAATGCATTTTCAAAATTTATTTATGATGAATGGAAGCATACATCCTACAACATAAATGGTTCATTTGTATTAGTCGGAAAATACATAAAGTTTATTTTAAAATTCTCTTTGAGCTTTGTTTGTCCTACATATTTATGGACGTTCTAAGAAAATCCATTCATTCAACATTATTAAATTTTAACTGAAAGGTAATTTAATAAAAGATCTCGTTATAAATACTTGATAAACTGATTTAAAAAAGTTATGGATATTGTCAAGTACTTTCTCTGGCAAAAAAAACAGTTTAGAAAAAAATCATAAAATGTCCATATTCTAAAAAACAAATAAATTTAACCAATTCAAAAATGTTTATATTCTTCTTCTTCTTCTTCTTCTTCTTCTTCTTCTTCCTCTTCCTCTTCTTCTTCTTCTTCTTCTTCTTCTTCTTCTTTTAGCCAGCTCGCTGCTCTCTGGTTAGTTACTGCAGATGGTTTGCCTGGTTGTTACCATCCCATCGCTTTCTTTTGGCCTGGTCTTCTGTAAGACTTCTTGTGGGACCTAAATGTTTTCCCTAATGTAACAAAACTTAAAATTAATTAATAGCGAGTAATTCTACTTCTGTTGGCTATAACCGCTTGAACTCGCCAAGGCATACTTAAATTTAAGCGATTTAAATGACCTTGGTCCAAGACATCCCCAAACTTGCTAGTTTCCTTACGTCATGAAAATGTGGTTGACGATCAATTACTCAACGACAAAAAATACACATAGAAAACCTAAAAAAGAAATTTAGATGTTAATTTTTTTTTGTATAAATAACAAAAAAATGAACCAGCAATTTCTTTTAATGGAAAAGAAAAATCCTTTTTTTTTTGACACAAAAATACAGACTAACAAATGTCAATAAAAACAATGTAAAGAAAATATTATTACTACAGACATGGCGCCAACATTTTTGTGTTACCTATTAATTTAAATACCTATAGGTAATAAATAACTTTGTTTTATTGAATAAAAATTCCATTTGGGTCATCTTCTCAATTTAGTAAAACAGCTAAAGCTTTCTATTTAACGTAAATCCCATTTTATTTTGTAATAGTAACTTAAATTTTCACACTGTTTAAAGCTCTAAATACGATTACAAGCTTTAGAGCTTACGTTTTTTTTTTTGTTTGAAACTTAAAACGATATTTTAACCGTTGCAGAGCGCTAAATAAAAGGAAATATACAGGGTGTTCTGGTATTAATTTTAAGGGATGATAGTTTATAAAAAACAAGTGTCTTTTGCTAATATACCCCTGGTAAAATATTAATATTAAGTTATTAATTAAACAAGAATTGACGAATACTAATTTCGATCCGTATATACCCTTTTTGAATGAAATATATAAATTTACTCGGAAATCCGAGATAAAAACACAAGTTCGGTAGCTACCTTAACACATCATTACACTTTAAAATCAGTTTTAATTGTTTCCACATTTTGCAATTAACATATAGAAGACACTCAAAACTACGTTCATCTTTTCACGCTAAACATCCAAATCCCAGAATTCCTAGTAATTCACTCGATTTCACCGTGAAATATTGTTATTGTTAATTAACAACTCTTTTATTGTGCAGTCTAAAATTATCACTTATCTATAATTTAACAACCATCGTGGTACAATCCAAAGGTCAGCAAAGGAAGGTAGTTATTTATGATAAATACAGTGTCTAACTAGAGTAACTGACCTATAAATTTATGAAATTAATATCAAAGTCACGAGTTGGTTAATTGTGCAGGCTTAGTTTTAACTATTTTAAAGTGGGCAAGGCTTATTTTATCGTTTATTTTAAAAATATATATTTAATATACCTACTTAAATTCAAAACAATTTTCATATTACCAACCCATTCAGATAAAGGACCAAGACATAGAGTATGTTAAATATCTAGGCATTATCATGGCCAACAACCTTAAGTGGGATCAGCATCTCAAAAATACCCTCCAAACGGCCAATGGCTGTCTCTTCAAAAAGTCCAAACCTGTTACCTGTTTTCTAAATTGTACTCGTGCGCTAAAAACGGGTGTTATGAAACTAGTACTTTACTATTAACCATTCTTATAATTAAAAATATTCATCAGCTTAAAATTAATACAACTTTTATTTACATTACATATCTACACTGTTATTTCAGTGTACTTTTTAGGTTAAGTTAGGTTCTAATCAATCTCCTCGACACCGTACATGTTCTCCCTTTAGAATCAATTTTGATACATTATTAAATCACTGAATATTTCAATTAAAAATCAAATGATAGGCCTACTTCGTTCCATAATTGCCATCATTCTGAAGTGTCAAATAGGGGTAGATTTCAGCCTCTGTCCATATTTATATAGTCATAGCCTTAAGGATATTTCGTTAAACCTATTTAAATTTATTACCTGTCGCTGAAAGGGCACCTGAATTATACGATTCCATTTCATATACAGAGCGGTCCAAAAGTCACCCTCCCCCTTAACTTTTGAACCAGTTGAGATATCGACTTCAAATTTGGAACTTTTGAATAAGACAACTTAAACTATTTTTTAGCATATATTTAATACTTTCAGCTCTTAAAATGTGGGCAGGGGGTCATGGGGGCACATTTTTAAATAGAAAGGGGGGTCGTGTAATACATCATTTTAAAGGTTATAAAATTCTCCATTTAACTCCATATTTTTAAATTTATTTTTTTGGGTTTAAAATGGGGTTGAAAATGGGCATTAATGTCAAAATTCCTCTAAAAAAAAAACAAATAATTTTTTAAAAATACCTAATTTCATCATAAAAAATGTTAATTATACTTTTAAACTAATTTTAGTTGACATAAATAAAAATTGCACTGATAAACACTGTTATTGTATCGATGCTTAAAATTCCTTGCCTCCATGTATAAATTCATACTAATAACGAATTTTATTATTTAAATACATTTTACATTTAGACAATCAATTTTAAGCATTCATATAATAAAACTTTGTCACAATAAAAAACACACATCGGTGCAATATCAACGTAATTTTTATTGGTATCACGTAAAATTTTGGTTCAGTGTGGATATGGATAGATTTTTAAACAGCAACTAACATGAACATAGAATGATACAGAGTTCTATCTAAAATAATCCAATAGGAACCCTATACATTACAAACCCCATACATGTTCATATATGGTAAACTGAACGATATTTGATACTTCCTTTTAAAAGCCAGCTCTTTCACAGACTTAAGTGTCTAGGTACTCTTAAAGGGCATCTGAGTCAGCACGAGCCCCAAAAATCGCGCGCCACCTGTTCTTACCCATACCCCCTGGCCCCCTGCACCCCCGCGTTGTCTAATGAACAATATCGAGCAGCTGCCATGCCATATGGGCCTCGGACCATGATGATGTTGATGATGGTAAAAAAAGCATCTGGTTAAATAATACTCACCCTCTAGGGATTTATAGGTGGTAAGTGCTGTCCTGTGTCCACTAGCATGTTGCTTATTAATCGAAAATGATAAATTTAAGGGGTTAATTGGTTTCAGTAGTACAGGATAGTAAAGGACAGGTTACATAAGACACGGTTTTGGTGCACGCGTTCATGTTTTATGGAAAGAGTTCTTTAAGTTATTTTATCTATTTTTCAAGTTTTCAAGTTACTTGCAAACTTTTCAAGTTTTAAGTGTATTTTTGTAGTTATTTTAAATAAAAATGGACCAGGAATAATTAACATGTACTCCAGGTGTCTCAAATGCTTTCATCCTGCCAGCCAAGCACCTCCACTTCCAGTGTTTGGAACTTACCTGAGAGTAACTCGAACTTAACTAACACAAATCAAACATAGCCCTAAATAACACACAAAACAACACAAAGCATACATATTTATTAATATTTTATAAGAATATTACCTGTTCTTTTAGACCTTTTAATACTGCAAGATACAGAAACCAGAATTTTTTGAAATTTGTTTTTGTCACCAACATGAGCAAAAAAATCCCTAAAGCTGTTTTACAATTTATTATATTCATAGACTAATTCCAAAAATTTGAACCAGTCCAAAGTTCAAAAAAAGTCCAAACCATGTCTATGATTTGAACCCCTTAAATTTTCCATTTGGGTAAAATGGGCAACACACTAATGTCCACGTGCAACACGAGTGCTGATAATAAAAAAGGACATTTTTAATTAATTGTTAATTGATAAAAATATGATGGAAATATGCCTGTGCAGGCTGATAAAAAGTATTTATTATTTATAAAAATCCCTACACTCAGAAAAAAATCTAACCTGAAGTATTTGTGATATTTATGTTAGATAGGTTTGGTTTTTCGGTTTTGAATGATTAATGAGATGAACTAGCTGTATTGAAAAATCTGACAATGGATCATGGATACTTTAACAAAAAGTAGTTTTCTGGATTAAGCTGTATTATAATCTGGAGACCTTTAGCTACCATGATCCATAGGCAGATAATCTGCCGCAGATTTTTCTGTAGAGCTGCTTCATCTCGTTAATGGTTGAGGAACGCCGTGTGTTGCAAGTATAAAATCACTTAATATAAATATATTTAACAAATTAAAAAAAAAATAGTTATTGGTTGCTAGTATTTGAGAGGAGTCTTCGTTTTTTTTGTCATCAAATTGTGATTTTTTTTTCGTTATAAAAATTTCTGTCAGGGATATAGCTTTTTTCGGAGGTGAAAAAATCTTAGGCGAGTCGGCAAAATTTCAGACTAGTCGCCAAGTTTTTTTAGTAATCAAAATTTTTTCCAGGGTAAAGCTTTTTTTTTGGGGTGAAAAAAAGTTTTTGGTAGTCGGCAAATCTTACCTTCACATCCCTCCACGACAAAAACCACGGAACGCCCCTGTTGGTGTAAGTAGGGTACGAATTCAACTTTAATTAAGCAAAACATTTGATTTAAGTAGTTGATCTGAATATTACGTAATTGTTTCTAGTAATTATTTCTCTGTGTGTAGATGTTTTAAATAATAAATTGTTTCGCCCAACTCCACCCTACTTGCACATTTGTTTTATATTTGAAGGGCTCGGGGGGAACAAGGCACCTAAACCATCTCATGATCTCGTAATAAATAATTTTCTATAACAATTTCTAAAATAAGGTGGCTTATTACTTATTACCGAACCAGTCCAAAGTTCAAAAAAAGTCCAAACCATGTCTATGATTTGAACCCCTTAAATTTTCCATTTGGGTAAAATGGGCAACACACTAATGTCCACGTGCAACACGAGTGCTGATAATAAAAAAGGACATTTTTAATTAATTGTTAATTGATAAAAATATGATGGAAATATGCCTGTGCAGGCTGATAAAAAGTATTTATTATTTATAAAAATCCCTACACTCAGAAAAAAATCTAACCTGAAGTATTTGTGATATTTATGTTAGATAGGTTTGGTTTTTCGGTTTTGAATGATTAATGAGATGAACTAGCTGTATTGAAAAATCTGACAATGGATCATGGATACTTTAACAAAAAGTAGTTTTCTGGATTAAGCTGTATTATAATCTGGAGACCTTTAGCTACCATGATCCATAGGCAGATAATCTGCCGCAGATTTTTCTGTAGAGCTGCTTCATCTCGTTAATGGTTGAGGAACGCCGTGTGTTGCAAGTATAAAATCACTTAATATAAATATATTTAACAAATTAAAAAAAAAATAGTTATTGGTTGCTAGTATTTGAGAGGAGTCTTCGTTTTTTTTGTCATCAAATTGTGATTTTTTTTTCGTTATAAAAATTTCTGTCAGGGATATAGCTTTTTTCGGAGGTGAAAAAATCTTAGGCGAGTCGGCAAAATTTCAGACTAGTCGCCAAGTTTTTTTAGTAATCAAAATTTTTTCCAGGGTAAAGCTTTTTTTTTGGGGTGAAAAAAAGTTTTTGGTAGTCGGCAAATCTTACCTTCACATCCCTCCACGACAAAAACCACGGAACGCCCCTGTTGGTGTAAGTAGGGTACGAATTCAACTTTAATTAAGCAAAACATTTGATTTAAGTAGTTGATCTGAATATTACGTAATTGTTTCTAGTAATTATTTCTCTGTGTGTAGATGTTTTAAATAATAAATTGTTTCGCCCAACTCCACCCTACTTGCACATTTGTTTTATATTTGAAGGGCTCGGGGGGAACAAGGCACCTAAACCATCTCATGATCTCGTAATAAATAATTTTCTATAACAATTTCTAAAATAAGGTGGCTTATTACTTTGTTAATTTAAGACTTTGGGGGAACAAGGCACATAAGCCTATTGGCCATATTGAATTTTGGGTGGCTACTGTACCTGTAAATAAACTAAATATTTCAATTGAGAAACAAGAATATCTGGGCACAGTGTCGCCATCTATTGTTGATATTTGACAATAAATTAAAAGGTTAATAAATAAATTAAAGGGTTGCGAAAGTTCAGGGGAAAGTTTCCTATGAAGATGTTTCGATTTAAGGCCTATCCAGAAGATTGCATAAGAACATAATTATTTTAACGATTTATCAAGAATTTTATTAAAAATTCTTTATTTAGGCAAAATTTTTAAACTTTGGTAAGGTATTGACTAATAATATTTTTTAGGTAAAGAAGATATAGCAGATAAGTATTATTTTAAACGCAATACCTTACCAGCGCATCTAGAAATAGGTGCGCCTGATAAGAACATTTTAATTTTATTTTTTGTTTTAGATTTTTTATCAATATAAATAATCATTGAGGCGAAATGGCTCAAATTAATAATACTATAAATATATATACGCCTCAAATAAATTATAGATTCTATTTAAAATTTATTCATTTAGTAATAATTATAATTATTAATTTAAATAAATATTAAATTTTAAGCCCTCGTTTAATTGGACAAACAAAAAGGCAATTTAAATACTATTTACCCTTGCATAAATAAATGTCAAATTAAGGGCTCGGGGGAAGAAGGCACATAAGCCACATTTCCAAATAAAGGCATATCCACAGCCTCGCATAAGAACATAATACATAACAATGCGATGCCGTGATTGGCTTGATGTGCCGCCATGTATCTTGTAAGCCAATCACGGTATCGCATTCTTATGTACTATGCTTGTTATGCGAGTCTTTGGATAGGCCCTTTCTAGGAAAACAGTACCGACATCTGTTAAATTTTTTATATACTACGATTTATGCATAATTATATATGCACTCTGTGGTGTAAAACGGCCGCATCCCTTACTATCTTGCATAACTGGACGGAGTATAGTTATCAGTTTTTTATTAACTTGAATATATCAATAATAAGGTATTAATAAAGCTTCTGTTGTTAAAATTGTTTTCAAATAAAACACAATAGAGCTCTCTACAACTAGAATTATGAAACAAAAGACTTCTACCCTATCTCTATCTCATTTGTGCTACACTTTCCAGCCAACCAAATAAATACTGTATTTGTTTTTCATACAACAAATACAGTATTTATTTGGTTGGCCGGAAAGTGTAGCACTGAGCGTCACGAACAAACATAGCTAATGTGAATCTATAGAATAAGATAATTCTACTAAAATTTAGATGGCGCCAGTAATTTCTTTAATATAGTTACACTTTGCGCCCGGCCAAGTAAATATTGTATTTGTTCAACAAAGTCTTCTATCCTTTTAGGGTAGAACTTTTGTCCCTGTCTAATCTAACGGAAGAAATCTCCATTGTGTCTGATGATTTTTTGTTTCACTTTAAAATTAATATAACTAGACTAGAGAAAGCAAGTTCACTTAACTGAATCAAACAATTACTTATTTATTCTATTGAAACAATTAAAAAAACCCATAGATCGTGCATTTATTAATTTGTTATTAACGGCATTTGAAATTGATATTAGATTAAAAAGCTTAACAATTGTGCATGATAATTTAATCTAGCACCACGCGGAAACCGACTGAAATACACAGCGCGCGTGAAGAGTACGAAACAGGTTAAATGATAGGTAAGTTGAGTGGCCAAGAATGTACGAAGCAAATATTTGAAGGGGATAGGGGAATCTCAACGCCAGTAGTAGGGATACGAGTCGTTTCGGTGATCGTCGCGTCTGCAGTCCGCAAAAAAAAACCGTTGCGCATCTAATTTGAACACGGCCAATGAGGGGCACTGGCGTTGTGATTCCCCTATCCCCTTCAAATATTTTGCTTCGTTCAATTTTGAGCACTCAACTTAAATACCATCCAAAGTGTTCCATTTTTTTCAAGCGCAATGTTTTCCTAAAAATAAAAAGCATTTTAACAAAGGTACCCATACAACTTTTAGTTTTTAAACATACCACACACACTTATAAGATTGTTATTATACTAATATTTAATGAAAATAGTCCGCTAATTTCTGCTAGTTTTGGTAAACTGAGAAGCTGTGTAATATATTAGTAAATGGGAGATTAGGTCAGCGGCCTAATGCATCGATATAGCATTGACACTGAGCTAATGATCGTGAGTTCAAACCTCACTGGCGCCGATTGCCTTTTTCAGTTAGTTAATAATTGAAATTTGGCGAAGGCGTACTCCCTAGATATATTGGTTCGAAAGTCAATTAAAGCCGGTGGTTCCCTCTACTACTAGCCCACACAAGTCCTGGACTTAGGGGATGCTTAATTAAGTAGAATAGTACGAGGTTAAAAATAAACATAAACAAAAAAGACCGAAAATCAGATGTAAAACGATATGTTTAAAAACTGTAATCTCCGTTACTTCCGTTTTAAATTATAACTTTAATATCGAATTTAAAATTAGCATTCTAAAAAATATAAGCACATTATATTACATGAAAATTGGACAATATTTTTAAAAATGTTCGCCATATTGTATTCGCCATTTTGACTTAGGAATTTCTCGTTATTTGACTGGACTAATCTTCGTGGCTTGTTTAAACTTAATAGCCTGCCAATCAAAATGACTTACTTGAAATTGGTATGTCAGAAAGCATGTCCCAACTATTTTTGGAGAAAACGTATCGCTAGAACGGAAATAATTTTATACCTACCGGAAGCTTACTATTTATTTTTCTTGTTTAATTTATAATATAGAACGAATATAAACGTGTGTTTATTAATAAAAAACATTTATGAATTAAAAGATATTGATCAAATATACAGGGTGTTTAAAATACTAAAATAAGAAAAAAAAATACAGCCACTTCAAAAATTTCAGCCACCTAATACAGGCGCTTAAAATTTAATGTTTTCAGTTTCAGCAAGTATCACACAAAAACAATTGGGGCTGTTCAAAAATTATTCTATCACATTTTGGACAATTTTTATCCCTTCATCCACTCTTTGTCACTTTCTCTATGACCTCCTAAAATCTTATAAAGTGACGTTACGCCTTAAGGCGTCAATTGACCTAGAAACATAAAATTTGGTACCAGTACCCATTGGAACAAGAACGACAGATCACACTGTTAAAATGAACATGAAGTTTGGTTTGAGTGGTCTTTTTAGGTCAAGGTGTGACCTTGAATCTAGTTGCAGAAACAGGCATAGCGTAGTAGCTAGCGCGTATGCATAGCAAGTCTACTATCGTGAGTTCGATTCTCACTGGCGCCGATTTGCCTTTTTCAGTTAATTAATAATTGAAATTTGTCGAAGGCGATAAGTGAAACGGACACTCCCTAGAAACTGGTTCGAAAGTCAGTATAAGCCGGTGGTTCCCTCTACTACTAGCCCACACAAGTCCTGGACTTAGGGGATGCTTAATTAAGTAGAATAGTACGAGGTTAAACAAACATGTAATGTAATGTTGCCGAAACCACCTGTACCAATTTTCATATTTCTCGGTAGCGGCAATTTAATACGACCTTGAATCGTCAATTTCATGTTTCTAGGTCGAGGCGTTTAAAAATATGACCTTGAACTGTCATTTTTATAGTTGGGTCGATTAGTTTAGGCTCTTCATACCAAGCTTCATGTTTTTAGGTTAAGGTGCTTAAAACTTTTTTAAAATATGACCTTGAACGGGCATTTTGACAGATGCGTGGATTGATCTTGTTCCAAATCGGACCCACACCAAATTTTATGTTTTTAGGTAGAAGCTTTCAAAATTTAGCAAAATATGACTTGAACTGTCATTTCTTGGAAGCCATGGCTTTTGCAAATGGGATATTTTTTTGTGATTTTGATTTAGAAACTAGGTATAATTTTTAATATATATTATTACCAATTCTTTGGTAAATAATAATTTGTACCAAATATTTAGTAAAAAATATGACCACATCGGTGCAGATTTTGGCTCTGTTAACACCACATTTTACCTTGGAGTAACCTATAATCAATAAGTGGCTAAATTATAGAATTGCCGTTTTGGCCAAATTTTCCCAGTCCGGGCCTGTTTAACGGATTAGGTAGTACGGGCATATAATCTTATTCGGCATAGGTATGTATTAAACAAACTTACCAAAAATTAGAAATAATTTAAAATTCTTAGTCCGGCCCTGTTATTGTAATGAAAGTATCAACTTTGGATATTATCAGTAGTCGGCGTAAATTCAGTTATGGCTCATCAACGTTGAAAATAAACACAGACACATAGGCTTACGGAATAATTTTGCCGAATTATGAGGGAAATTTTTATAAAGGTCACTAAATCGAAACATTTGACAACACAAAGATATTGACTATACATATTAACTATGCATATGTATATATATCGGTGTTTTTCAAACAAAAAACCGACATTCGATTTTTATCTTTTAAGAATACGAAAGTTTTTAATTTTTATTTATCGATAACTTTTTTTCCCACCTTACTCGTTTAAATGGAATCATTAAAAAAATCAAGATAAAAAGAAATAATGTAAATATTTAAAACCTCGCGTCAACGCTAGAGTCGACGCGGCGCCTATGCGAGTACTGGAAATTCGCCGAGTACTGGATATTATACATACATATAAAATCGTTAACATTTCTAATACCAACTGCGGCATTCTTTATGCCCTTTTTATGAAACACAATTAAAGTAAATAATATATTTTATACTACTGCGGTAAAATATTTTATTAGGTGGGCTCAAAAGTAATTTGCTGTTATCTCAAATGGAGCCTACGTTTCACAAATAAATGGAATATGTACTGTTAGTTTATATCGTGATAACGATTTTATCTCTTAACTTTATTAGAATTTATGGCATAAAAGGATAAAAAGAATAAAAATAACGTTTTTAAATTAAAAACATGCCTTGCCATGCAAATCATATATTAAATTAATATTCTTTTTCTTTTTCAGGTGAGTTTTGGTGCAGATAATTTTTTGGTAACGTACAGAATACTTTTAAACTAAAATGCATGTATACACCGAATGTCTGTCTATATAATAATAAAAATAATAATAAATATAATAACACAGGTTTACAAAAAAAAAGTCAGGACTATTTGGCCGGACCATGGTATTCCTAGGTATTTTGACGCCCTGAATCAGATCCCGGGTTCAGTTTCGCCCCATCACGTCAGGAAAACGAGATTTCAAGGTCATTTGGAGGTCAAAATGGTGTTTTTTTGGGAGCGGCTCCTGGACAACATCTCAACGTTCAGAAAGTATTCAAGACCTACACAGTTACCCGTGAAGTTAACAGGTCGCTTGAGATATTGTCGCGGGGCCGCTTCCAAAAAATCACCATTTTGACCTCAAATGACCTTGAAATCACGTCTTCCTGACTTGATGGGGCAAAACTAACCCCGGGATCTGATTCAGGGCGCCAAAATATCTAGAAATATCATAGTCCGGTCAAATAGCCCTGAATTTTTTTTGTAAACCTGTGTAATTATTTAAATATAAATTTGAGATTAATAAAATAAAAATAAAAAGTCGAAATCTGTATTAATATTTCAAACAATTTAATAGTATATTAAAGTACTAGTTATAACATACGTTTTTAGCGCACAAACACCAGTTTAGAAAACGAGCCTCTTCCGGCGAGTTTTCTAAAGTACTAGTGCGCTAAAAACGTGTTATGAAACGAGTGCTTTATACAATTTGTTCTATTTTGCTCTAAAATTTTAAAAAACTTACATTTAAATTGATGACTGATTTAGAGATTTTTGTTGGCATTACAGTTTTCGCCATGTTTAAAATTCTAAGAACAAATTATATTTTGATATATTTTATAGTCATTTCTTCACTTTTTCACCGCCACAACCAATACACAATTTTAACACGATAAAAAATAACGTAAACACAAAATTTTATAGAAAATTAAACTGTAAAGTGACGTTGACATTTGACAGAAAACTTCAAGCGATAGGCTTTTGTCTGTTGCCAACCCAAAAGAAAAAAACTATAGACCTCTTATGTGCCTATAAGAACACGCAAAATAAGTGTGAGTATGAGCTTATAAGAGTAGCAAAAAAGAAAAAATATAAATTGGGTACAAACCCTTAAAGGTTTATATTGATCGGGTGGGTATGAATAAATCTAATAAAATGGTCAAATATTTGAATAAGCTATTTTAAATTATATTAAATTTGATACATTCTTACAATTAATATTAATTTATAACAAATTAGTCCAAACTTGTACAAATGGCGATTTCTCCCGTTAGATTAGACAGGGACAAAAGTTCTACCCAAAAAGGATAGAAGACATACATACACTCCCACTTCCACCCAACCAAACATATTCTGTATTTGTTCTTTGTTGAACAAATACAATATTTACTTGGCCGGGCGAAAAGTGTAATGTATTAAAGAAATTACTGGCGCCATCTAAATTTTAGTAGTATTATCTTATTCTACAGATTCACATTAGCTATGTTCGTTCGTGCCGCTCAGTGCTACACTTTCCGGCCAACCAAATAAATACTGTATTTGTTGTATGAAAAACAAATAGAGTATTTATTTGGTAGGCTGGAAAGTGTAGCACAAATGAGATAGAGATAGGGTAGACGTCTTTTGTTTCTAGTTGTAGAGAGCTCCATTGAACTTTCAAATTTGCTTTTTTGAGAAAAAAATATGTTCTTCAAGTCTGGGATTTTCACATAAAATCTATAGATTGTATTCCCTCGTCTTTACCATTTAAAATATCTCCCTCCCCTTAAGTCGAAAATTCAAATTGGTTAAAAAATATTGTATTTTAATTTAAAAAAAAAATAATAAGAAGCTATGTTTAATCAGTATTTACACAAAGGGTATGGTAAAATAATACAAAATATTAAAAACATTGCAAAAAGTCCTGGCTAACCCCGAACTTCAGATGAGTACCGGTTTGTTTTGTCCCCTTGCGTTCAATGTATGTAATTACATCTTGAATGGCAATAACGATTTTAGCAGGGATCGTTCATAAAAACCTAGGCTAGTCTTTTTTAGTAGTTAAGTAGTTTTTTGTTAAGTCTAGTCATATAACGTTAATAAGGTATATACCTTGAGTACGTGCCGTACGTGTTGAGACAGTAAAAAAAATATTTTTACTAAAGTAAAAATATTTTTCCGTAAGTTAGGGGGGTGTGTAACCTTTGCTTTTAGCTCGGTTTACTAAATTATAACATTTTATATTGTAATGGTAGCCCCATACAATTAAACTTGTTTAATTTACCTGTTTGTTATTTCCTAGAACGTCATAGGTATCATTTTTAAGTATTTTGTCTCATATTATGTTTATGGGGGCCCATGTTTAGGATGGTATTCTCCGAAAGCAGAATTTCTAAACATGCCACAATCGTAGGATCACTAGGAGCACTGTCAATTCTTATTCTAGGCTTGGAATTCCATAAATATACATTAATTATAAAGATAAACTAAATAAACTTTAATATTTAGTTTTCAAAATTAAACATAACCTCACTTGTCAAAAATATTTGGTCTACAAACCAAATATATAGCTTCAGGCTTCTGTCGCAAGTGGTGTGCAGGATTTGGCGCATAGATGTCGCTAGTATGCAGATTTCGTAATATTTTGTAAAAAGATTATTTTAAGATATTAAGGGCTTAGTTTTATTTAGAGCATTTAAAATTGCTTTAAAATGTATTGTAAAACGTATTAAAATAGTATTAGCTAATTTTGCTTCTGTAAAATTGTTTTTTTTTTTAAATTTGATAAGTTGCTAACTTCATGCCAGGAAATCATATTTTTGATAATTATTGAAATTTAAACAATCAAAGTTAATTATAATAATTATTAAACCAGTTGAATGAACCTTTTAACTAAAAACAATTAATTTTCAAAACAAATAAAATTAAGTTTTTAAGATTTGTTTTTGACAGATCGAAGCTATCTTCATAGCGTCCTTCTTGTTAAAATGGGCGAGGCAGCAAGTCGCAATAAGTAGAAAGTGTCTAAAAAACTTTTTAATTGGTGTATTTCACTTAATTAAATGAATGTTAATGCTTGGTTTAAGCGTATCCTATAATTTAAGTACAAAATGGATAGATAAAACACTCCTAGGTAAGCAAATTGTTATTTTTGTGTCATGATCGATTTTAACGGTTATATTTTTTATGTAGGAATAAAAAACCTTCCTACAAGAAACGAAATTGGAAGCCACCGGTTTGGCGAATAAAACCGTAAGTTATCCATCTATTCTTATTTGTTTTTACTTTATTTTTAAGTATATTTGGAATTAAAAAGGGTTTCCTTCTTTTCCAATTATAGGGTCGCACGCTGAGTCGCACGCTGAGTCGCACGCTGAGACGCACGCTGAGTCGCACGCTGGGTCGCACGCCGGTTCGAATTTCGATCGATTTCTTGGTCGTTTGTTTGATACGATTTCTGAGAAGCACCTAATTAGTAGAGATGAAGCTTGGTATCCTGTATTGTTGGTTCTCTGAATGTACCACTCCAGTTATTCGTTCTGGTTAGTGGATTCTTGGGGTTCCAATAGTTGGAAATCGTCATATGTCCAAGGTGGGACACATTTCCTTCTAGTTAACTGCCAAGGTGACTCTATGGATTTTTAAGGTATTTATCAAGCATATTTGTATTGTTCCGTTTGAGATTCCAAGCGAAAAACCAAATGTTGTCTCCCTTCATGGAGCTGTATCATCACCGGATTATTTTGTAATTGTAAATTGATATCGACTAATGTATTTTTAAAATGTTTAATGTATGTCTAAGATTAATTTTATGAATAAGTTATACTTATTATCGGCCGGCCTTAACATGAGTACTCATTATTAAAGGTTAAATAGATTCTTAAAATTTGTCTGTAGGATCCAAATTTCCATTAAAGGAAAACATTTGCTAATTTACTTGCTCTGGAGTGAATATCATTAAATAGTTTACTTTGGGGTGCATACCAAAAAACCTGGAAATGCTATTTATTTCAGAGAAAGTTCACATTTGTGCGGCACGATCCTACGGATAAAAACTATTGTAACATTTTGTTATCAATCAATATTTATTTTTTTTTGTCTCACTATTGTTAATAAAACTAATAATTAATTAACTTTTTGTGCATTATTTGTCAATCTATTTTTCAGCTGTGTTTTGTTTTGATATAAAGCTTATGCCCCCTCACTTGTCTATTTTAGACTGGCGCCCACAAATATAACGACTGGTTATAATCAAAAATTATAAGGAACTCCACCCGCGACCCACGCTCTCCAAAAAACTTTAATAGCTCCGTGGTATGCAGCCTTTCTCCTTGGATGTTTTATAAATTGTAGGTTACAATTTTTTAACACCAAGGCAAGGGTTACAAATTATTAACCTTTGCTTTTAGCTCGGTTTACTAAATTATAACATTTTATATTGTAATGGTAGCCCCATACAATTAAACTTGTTTAATTTACCTGTTTGTTATTTCCTAGAACGTCATAGGTATCATTTTTAAGTATTTTGTCTCATATTATGTTTATGGGGGCCCATGTTTAGGATGGTATTCTCCGAAAGCAGAATTTCTAAACATGCCACAATCGTAGGATCACTAGGAGCACTGTCAATTCTTATTCTAGGCTTGGAATTCCATAAATAGACATTAATTATAAAGATAAACTAAATAAACTTTAATATTTAGTTTTCAAAATTAAACATAACCTCACTTGTCAAAAATATTTGGTCTACAAACCAAATATATAGCTTCAGGCTTCTGTCGCAAGTGGTGTGCAGGATTTGGCGCATAGATGTCGCTAGTATGCAGATTTCGTAATATTTTGTAAAAAGATTATTTTAAGATATTAAGGGCTTAGTTTTATTTAGAGCATTTAAAATTGCTTTAAAATGTATTGTAAAACGTATTAAAATAGTATTAGCTAATTTTGCTTCTGTAAAATTGTTTTTTTTTTTAAATTTGATAAGTTGCTAACTTCATGCCAGGAAATCATATTTTTGATAATTATTGAAATTTAAACAATCAAAGTTAATTATAATAATTATTAAACCAGTTGAATGAACCTTTTAACTAAAAACAATTAATTTTCAAAACAAATAAAATTAAGTTTTTAAGATTTGTTTTTGACAGATCGAAGCTATCTTCATAGCGTCCTTCTTGTTAAAATGGGCGAGGCAGCAAGTCGCAATAAGTAGAAAGTGTCTAAAAAACTTTTTAATTGGTGTATTTCACTTAATTAAATGAATGTTAATGCTTGGTTTAAGCGTATCCTATAATTTAAGTACAAAATGGATAGATAAAACACTCCTAGGTAAGCAAATTGTTATTTTTGTGTCATGATCGATTTTAACGGTTATATTTTTTATGTAGGAATAAAAAACCTTCCTACAAGAAACGAAATTGGAAGCCACCGGTTTGGCGAATAAAACCGTAAGTTATCCATCTATTCTTATTTGTTTTTACTTTATTTTTAAGTATATTTGGAATTAAAAAGGGTTTCCTTCTTTTCCAATTATAGGGTCGCACGCTGAGTCGCACGCTGAGTCGCACGCTGAGTCGCACGCTGAGACGCACGCTGAGTCGCACGCTGGGTCGCACGCCGGTTCGAATTTCGATCGATTTCTTGGTCGTTTGTTTGATACGATTTCTGAGAAGCACCTAATTAGTAGAGATG
This sequence comes from Brachypterus glaber, assembly GCA_958510825.1. Taxonomy (NCBI): domain Eukaryota; kingdom Metazoa; phylum Arthropoda; class Insecta; order Coleoptera; family Kateretidae; genus Brachypterus; species Brachypterus glaber. Next base: position 5,706,484 of record OY294052.1, read on the forward strand.
AAGCTTGGTATCCTGTATTGTTGGTTCTCTGAATGTACCACTCCAGTTATTCGTTCTGGTTAGTGGATTCTTGGGGTTCCAATAGTTGGAAATCGTCATATGTCCAAGGTGGGACACATTTCCTTCTAGTTAACTGCCAAGGTGACTCTATGGATTTTTAAGGTATTTATCAAGCATATTTGTGTTGTTCCGTTTGAGATTCCAAGCGAAAAACCAAATGTTGTCTCCCTTCATGGAGCTGTATCATCACCGGATTATTTTGTAATTGTAAATTGATATCGACTAATGTATTTTTAAAATGTTTAATGTATGTCTAAGATTAATTTTATGAATAAGTTATACTTATTATCGGCCGGCCTTAACATGAGTACTCATTATTAAAGGTTAAATAGATTCTTAAAATTTGTCTGTAGGATCCAAATTTCCATTAAAGGAAAACATTTGCTAATTTACTTGCTCTGGAGTGAATATCATTAAATAGTTTACTTTGGGGTGCATACCAAAAAACCTGGAAATGCTATTTATTTCAGAGAAAGTTCACATTTGTGCGGCACGATCCTACGGATAAAAACTATTGTAACATTTTGTTATCAATCAATATTTATTTTTTTTGTCTCACTATTGTTAATAAAACTAATAATTAATTAACTTTTTGTGCATTATTTGTCAATCTATTTTTCAGCTGTGTTTTGTTTTGATATAAAGCTTATGCCCCCTCACTTGTCTATTTTAGACTGGCGCCCACAAATATAACGACTGGTTATAATCAAAAATTATAAGGAACTCCACCCGCGACCCACGCTCTCCAAAAAACTTTAATAGCTCCGTGGTATGCAGCCTTTCTCCTTGGATGTTTTATAAATTGTAGGTTACAATTTTTTAACACCAAGGCAAGGGTTACAAATTATGGCGCCCAACGTTATTTTTGGATTTTAGAGTTCAATTTAAGAAATTTTTGATTTTTAATTTTTGCTTAATTTGTAGTAAAATTTTTGTCGTTAATTCTCCCCACCCTCCTTCTCCATATTAAGCTTTATACAAGACGGACTATGCTGTGATTGGGAAATAATGACAAAAATAGTTGTGGTAAATTTTTTGGTGATACAGCTGTTTTTATTTTTTGGGCATTTTCTGTGTTTGAGTGTATTTGAATAAAATTGAGATATTTTTTCAAATCGGTAATTGATAGACCAGTTACGGTTTATGATTTTTTTTGTGTTTCAAAGTTTTTTTTTTACGGTATAGCCAGCCTCTGTGATAATTTTTTTTTATTTTGTAATTTTTGGGAAATTTATTAAATATGGATCCCAATCTTTTGCTGAACCATGAGGTAAATTATGAATTGCTTATCAGAAAAAGGTCTACGCGGTTAGATATTGAAGTAAAAAGAAAAGCACTTAAGAAACTGTTATTAGATAATTTTAATATTTTTTCGGACCCAAAAATAGAAGTTGAAAGAGAAAGGGCGGAAATTACGCAAAGTCAAATTGCTTTATCTAGATTAATAAATGAATTTGATAATTTAAGTGAATCTGCTGGGGGGGATCGTAAGAAAATTGACTCTAGAATTTTTCATGTTAAAAATAGGTTAAATAACGCACCTTCTTATAGAGCGCAGGATGAATTAGAGACTTTTCAAGATTTTGTTGATGACCACCAAATTAGATTACTTTCATATGAATGTGATTACCTTGAAAAATTAGAACAAAAAGTGGATAACGCACAAACGGTCACTGTGTCTAGTTTTAATTCTGAAATGGTAACTAATAACTTGGTTAATTTAAATAGTAGTGGTGTTAGCAATATTTCGCAGGGTAGTGTACCGGTATATAAGTGGAAAATAACTTTTGATGGCAATTCAAAAAATACTGTTAGATTTTTAGAAAAAATAGAACAAGTTAGGTTGGCTAGAAATACTGCTAAAGAGGTTTTGTTTAATTCGGCCGTTGATTTATTTACAGATTCGGCTTGGGATTGGTTTATTTCGGTAAAGGATAATGTTAAAAATTGGGATGAGTTAATAACTGCACTTAAACAGGATTTTCTTCCAATGGACTTTGATGATGCAATATGGACAGAAATTAAAAATAGGAAACAAGGTTATAAAGAAAGGGTCTCACTATTTATTAGCGATATTAGGAATTTGTTTAATAGATTATCGGGTAAAGTAGATGAATTGACAAAAATTAAATATATTAAAAAGAATTTGTTGCATTGTTATGTAGGACCTCTGTCTGTTATAACAATTAATTCAGTTCAAGAACTTTTATCATATTGCAGAAATTTAGAAAATGATTTAAAACCGTTTAATTATAATCAAACCAATAATAGCAGCAATAGTAACAATTTTCAACAAAATTTTAAGCCAAAAGTACAAATTAATGAAGTAAAGTGTTGGTCTTGTAACAAATTCGGTCACATAAAAAATAATTGCACGGAAAAACAGATAAGATGTTTTGGTTGTAATAAGAGAGGTGTAATAAAACCTAACTGTCCAGATTGCAAGTCAAAGCCAGTTCAAAACAAACCTTCTGTTTGTGAATGCAATAGTAAATCAAATAAAGGGGCGGGTAATGATAATAATCAGGCAAAAAACTAGTAAGTTTGGAGCATGGTGTTGGCGCATGCTCTGTGAAGTCAAAAGCCAAACAAAGTTTTTTTGATAAAAGGGACTGGGATCAGTGGAAAAGCAAAGTAAGTAAATTTTTTAAAGTTTCAAGTAGTAAAATTAAAAATGGGGTAGTTTTTAATAATACGGTTGAGGATTTTGGTAAGGTTGAAAAACCAGTTCAAATAAAAGGGAGTTTAGCGAAAAATAATTCGGTTGTATTAAGGGTTGAAAGGCCAGTGCAAAACATTGCTGTTGTTGCAGAAAATAATGATGCGGTTATAAATAGGGTTGAAAGGCCAGTGCAAAACATTGCTGTTGTTGCAGAAAATAATGATGCGGTTATAAATAGGGTTGAAAGGCCAGTGCAAAACATTGCTGTTGTTGCAGAAAATAATAAAGCGGTTATAAATAGGGTTGAAAGGCCAGTGCAAAACATTGATGTTGTTGCAGAAAATAATGACGCGGTTATAAATGGGGTTGAGAGGCCAGTGCAAAACAGTGCTGTTGTTGCAGAAAATAAAACTTTTGTCAAAGTGGTTAAAAAACCTGCGCAAAGTGGTAGAGCTTTTGCGGGAAATAGTATCCATAGGAATAAGGATATTATTTGTGATTTTAGGGTTGAAAGACCAGCGCAAGTCACTGATTGTGTTGCAGAAAATAAAACAAATGTTGTTAAGGTTAAAGAAAATGAGAAAGAGGTTAATGTAGCTCCTTGTTTTGTTAAAGTAGGTAATGACATTAGGCCTTATGTAGATTTTAAAATATTTGGGCAGAAATTTATAGCAATGTTAGATTCTGGTGCAAATAGATCTGTTTTGGGGGCTAAAGCGCTGCACATTGTTAATAAATTTAATCTAAAAATTAAAATAGACAAGGATTTAGTAGTTACAACTGCGGATGGGTCAAATCAAAATGTTTTGGGAACGGTAGATATTCCAGTCACATTGGATGGAATAAGAAAGACAATACCATTCATAGTGGTAACATCTTTGCAACATAGTTTTATTTTCGGTAGTGACCTATGTAGGGAATTTGGTTTGCAAATAGACTTTAGAAGTAAAACTTGGTTTATAAAAGGGAATTATGGCAAGACTCATGTTTTTAATTATCTTCTAGGGCAGCCTTGTGAAGTAAATGAATTAAGCGTAATTCAAAGTAAAGATAATTTAACAATAGAGCAAAGGGCACAATTAGAGAATTTATTAGAGAAGTTTAAAGAGTTGTCTAATGGTAAACTGGGTAGAACAAATTTAATTGAACATAAGATTGATACTGGAGACGCAGAACCTATAAAACAAAGACAGTATGCTATGAGTCCTTATGTTTTACAAACTTTTAATAAAGAATTAGATAAAATGTTGGAGTTAAATGTAGTACAACCCTCTACCAGTCCATGGGCTAGTCCTCTAATTCTAGTTAAAAAGAAAACTGGTGAGAATAGAATGTGTTTTGACGGTAGAAAACTTAACAATGTAACTAAAAAGTGTGCTTATCCATTGCCACTAGTTGATTTTATTCTAAATAGGTTGGGTAAAGCAAAGTGTATTCCCAGTATTGACCTTAATTCTGCATTTTGGCAAATACCATTAGAAAACTCATCTCGCGAAAAGACTGCTTTTATAGTACCGGGGCGTGGTTTATTTGAATTTGTTGTAATGCCTTTTGGTCTCTGCAATGCTGCGCAGACTCAACAGAAACTCATGGATGTACTTTTGGGTCCTGAATTTGAAGAATTTGTGTTCGTTTACCTAGACGACGTGATAGTGGTTACTGAGACGTTTGAGAAACACGTTGAAATTTTGAATAAAATTTTTGAACGGTTAAAGGCGGCAAATTTAACTATAAATTTGGAAAAGTGTGAATTTTGTAAAAGTTCCTTAAAGTATTTAGGTTTTGTATTAGATAACAAAGGGCTTCGTACAAGTCCAGAAAAAGTACAATGCATGATTGACTTTCCTAGACCTACTACGGTAACGGAAATAAAAAGGTTCATGGGTCTCTGTAGCTGGTATCGCAGATTCATTAATAATTTCTCTACTCTAATTGCTCCCATCAATGCTCTAACTCACGGTAAAAAGAAAGCAAATAAGGTCATTTGGAATGATGAGGCTGAGAAAGCATTTGTAAATATAAAACAGGCATTAGTTTCAGCACCTGTGCTAGCATCCCCAGACTTTACAAAGCCTTTTGTCCTACAAACAGACGCTAGCAGGGTCGGCCTGGGTTCAGTACTCACACAGACGGTTAAAGATAAAGAGGTAGTAGTTGCCTATGCCTCAAGGACTTTAACAGCACAAGAAAGAAAATACACTGTTACAGAATTAGAGTGTTTAGCAGTTCTTTTTGCGGTACAGAAATTTAGACCTTATATTGAGGGCGCGGAGTCTTTCACAGTTATTACTGACCATTATTCACTTTTATGGCTAAACCAATTAAAAGACCCAGTAGGCAGACTAGCAAGGTGGGCAGTTAAGCTGCAACAGTATAATATGACTATAATGCATAGAAAAGGCGCTTTAAACGTTGTTGCAGACGCACTTTCGCGTGCTCCTGTAGAGATTGCCACAATTGAAATTAGTGACAATGACCTTGAGGGTGATACGTGGTACATAAATATGGTAAAAAGGGTTGTGGATAGCCCTGATAAATTTCCTGAATTTCGTGTAAAAGATGGGTTGTTGCAAAAGCATATACCGGTTGATTTTGGTTTCCATACGAATGTTCCGGATTGGAAAATAGTAGTACCTCGGTCTAAGAGGCTGGCTATATTCAAAAAATTTCATGACGAACCAAATGCGGCACATTTGGGTCATTTTAAGACGTTGCAAAGAATTCGGCAAATTTATTATTGGCAAGGTATGTCCAAGGCAGTTAAGAAATATGTTAAGTCGTGCATAATGTGTAATTCTCAAAAAATTAACACGAAGGGTCGTACTGGTTTAATGGGAAAACCGAAAAGGGCTTATTTTCCGTGGCAAGTCATTTCAGTGGATATTTTAGGACCGATGCCTAAAACAAAATCAGGAAATTTTTATTTACTGATAGTGTCTGATTATTTTACGAAATTCTCACTTTTGCATCCAATGAAAAAGGCAAACTCTGCTACGATTAATAAATTTGTAGAAAACCATGTGTTTTTAGTATTTGGTGTGCCTCAAATAATTATTAGTGATAATGGGTCTCAATTTATCAGTAAAGAGTTCGAAGTACTTTTAAAGAAATACAAAGTAAAATGTCATTATAATGCAAAATTTCATGCTCAGCATAATGCAGTAGAGCGAATAAATAAAGTAGTAGGAGCGGCAATGAGATCATACATCACTGATAATAATCATACCACTTGGGATGAGGAAATACACCATATTGGTTATGCTATACGCACAGCTGTGCATGAAGCAACTGGATATGCCCCAACATTTTTAAATTTTGGAAGGCATGTACCGATCAGTGGTGATTTCTACAAAGATATTAATGAAGTAGAGGATGTAAATGTGAACAATTTTGACATAAAGGACTATGCGGAAAATATTTCTAAACTGCCGGAGATATATAAAGTAGTTAGGGAACATCTTAGGAAAGCTTATCTTAAGAATGCTAAGAGTTATAATTTAAGAAAACGCCCTGCGGACGTTTATCATGTTGGTGATAAAGTTTGGAAAAAGAATAAGGTATTAAGTGATGCGGGAAAACGTTTTTCTGCAAAATTGGCACCTAGATATGTGTTGTGTTTGGTTAAGAAGACCAAGGGTGGATTGGTCTATCAATTAACTGATTTAGATGGTAAAGATCTCGGTGACTGGCATGTCAAGGATCTTAAGCCATATGGGGATACTTTGGATGATGTCGATGATTTGAATGAAACTGAAGCATAGGTAGTATGTGTTGAATGTAGCGAATGGGTTTCAAAAACCGACGGGTTTTCTGAATGAGGTGTATGAATATTAGCGTGGTTTTATTCCAATCATAAGCTGGCATAGAGTTCTGCGTACGGGAATATCTGTGTTTGGCGCAGGCGTTATTTGAAGGTATCTCTGACAATTACCGATTGTGACGTACTTTATGTACTGTTGATACTGTGGTATCACTTGATTTTGGAATATGGTGTTGGTCTGAGTGATATGTACTGTTAGTTTTGATATTTGGGTATCATGTTAGGTTATCGTTTTTTTCAGGTTAGGTACATACATCAGATCAGCATTGTAATTAGGTTTTTAAAATTCCCGATTGTGACGTTTAAACTTGGATGGACCATTTGATGAAAAAAAATGTTCCATTGTGGAATTTTAGTGTGCTTTCTGACGCTAAAGCTCAGTTGTGTCAGTACTAATTGTTTAGTTCACCAACAGGTGATAGCCATGGTTAGAACCCGCGATAGGGTTAAGGAACAGGCAGTTGACAGAAGCACCAGGGTGCACATTATATCCGTAGATAGAACAATTTTAACATAATGTTAATTCCCCAACCTGCTCTCCGTGATTTTTTTAGAAGTTAGGTATTTTTTCTGTATGTCCTGGCTAACCCCGAACTTCAGATGAGTACCGGTTTGTTTTGTCCCCTTGCGTTCAATGTATGTAATTACATCTTGAATGGCAATAACGATTTTAGCAGGGATCGTTCATAAAAACCTAGGCTAGTCTTTTTTAGTAGTTAAGTAGTTTTTTGTTAAGTCTAGTCATATAACGTTAATAAGGTATATACCTTGAGTACGTGCCGTACGTGTTGAGACAGTAAAAAAAATATTTTTACTAAAGTAAAAATATTTTTCCGTAAGTTAGGGGGGTGTGTAACCTTTGCTTTTAGCTCGGTTTACTAAATTATAACATTTTATATTGTAATGGTAGCCCCATACAATTAAACTTGTTTAATTTACCTGTTTGTTATTTCCTAGAACGTCATAGGTATCATTTTTAAGTATTTTGTCTCATATTATGTTTATGGGGGCCCATGTTTAGGATGGTATTCTCCGAAAGCAGAATTTCTAAACATGCCACAATCGTAGGATCACTAGGAGCACTGTCAATTCTTATTCTAGGCTTGGAATTCCATAAATAGACATTAATTATAAAGATAAACTAAATAAACTTTAATATTTAGTTTTCAAAATTAAACATAACCTCACTTGTCAAAAATATTTGGTCTACAAACCAAATATATAGCTTCAGGCTTCTGTCGCAAGTGGTGTGCAGGATTTGGCGCATAGATGTCGCTAGTATGCAGATTTCGTAATATTTTGTAAAAAGATTATTTTAAGATATTAAGGGCTTAGTTTTATTTAGAGCATTTAAAATTGCTTTAAAATGTATTGTAAAACGTATTAAAATAGTATTAGCTAATTTTGCTTCTGTAAAATTGTTTTTTTTTTTAAATTTGATAAGTTGCTAACTTCATGCCAGGAAATCATATTTTTGATAATTATTGAAATTTAAACAATCAAAGTTAATTATAATAATTATTAAACCAGTTGAATGAACCTTTTAACTAAAAACAATTAATTTTCAAAACAAATAAAATTAAGTTTTTAAGATTTGTTTTTGACAGATCGAAGCTATCTTCATAGCGTCCTTCTTGTTAAAATGGGCGAGGCAGCAAGTCGCAATAAGTAGAAAGTGTCTAAAAAACTTTTTAATTGGTGTATTTCACTTAATTAAATGAATGTTAATGCTTGGTTTAAGCGTATCCTATAATTTAAGTACAAAATGGATAGATAAAACACTCCTAGGTAAGCAAATTGTTATTTTTGTGTCATGATCGATTTTAACGGTTATATTTTTTATGTAGGAATAAAAAACCTTCCTACAAGAAACGAAATTGGAAGCCACCGGTTTGGCGAATAAAACCGTAAGTTATCCATCTATTCTTATTTGTTTTTACTTTATTTTTAAGTATATTTGGAATTAAAAAGGGTTTCCTTCTTTTCCAATTATAGGGTCGCACGCTGAGTCGCACGCTGAGTCGCACGCTGAGTCGCACGCTGAGACGCACGCTGAGTCGCACGCTGGGTCGCACGCCGGTTCGAATTTCGATCGATTTCTTGGTCGTTTGTTTGATACGATTTCTGAGAAGCACCTAATTAGTAGAGATGAAGCTTGGTATCCTGTATTGTTGGTTCTCTGAATGTACCACTCCAGTTATTCGTTCTGGTTAGTGGATTCTTGGGGTTCCAATAGTTGGAAATCGTCATATGTCCAAGGTGGGACACATTTCCTTCTAGTTAACTGCCAAGGTGACTCTATGGATTTTTAAGGTATTTATCAAGCATATTTGTGTTGTTCCGTTTGAGATTCCAAGCGAAAAACCAAATGTTGTCTCCCTTCATGGAGCTGTATCATCACCGGATTATTTTGTAATTGTAAATTGATATCGACTAATGTATTTTTAAAATGTTTAATGTATGTCTAAGATTAATTTTATGAATAAGTTATACTTATTATCGGCCGGCCTTAACATGAGTACTCATTATTAAAGGTTAAATAGATTCTTAAAATTTGTCTGTAGGATCCAAATTTCCATTAAAGGAAAACATTTGCTAATTTACTTGCTCTGGAGTGAATATCATTAAATAGTTTACTTTGGGGTGCATACCAAAAAACCTGGAAATGCTATTTATTTCAGAGAAAGTTCACATTTGTGCGGCACGATCCTACGGATAAAAACTATTGTAACATTTTGTTATCAATCAATATTTATTTTTTTTGTCTCACTATTGTTAATAAAACTAATAATTAATTAACTTTTTGTGCATTATTTGTCAATCTATTTTTCAGCTGTGTTTTGTTTTGATATAAAGCTTATGCCCCCTCACTTGTCTATTTTAGACTGGCGCCCACAAATATAACGACTGGTTATAATCAAAAATTATAAGGAACTCCACCCGCGACCCACGCTCTCCAAAAAACTTTAATAGCTCCGTGGTATGCAGCCTTTCTCCTTGGATGTTTTATAAATTGTAGGTTACAATTTTTTAACACCAAGGCAAGGGTTTGTGAGAAATGGAATTTTAGCAGAAGAAATAAAAGTCAAAAGTTGTATAGAAAAAGATTTTGAGATATGTATCTCAAAAATTAAAATGGGAAAGGAAATTATATATTTTGTGTCTGTGTACAGATCTCCTAAAGGTAAGTTTGTGACTTTTATTGATAAATTAGCTGAAACTTTAGACACTTTGTACAATCCAAATTATAGATATATTTTATGTGGCGACTATAATGTTAATCTATTGGAGGAAAGTAGTGAGAAAAATACCCTTCTTAATACTTTTAGTCAGTATGGTATTAAACCAACTATTTTGGAACCCACTAGAATTTGCAATGTAAGAATGTCAAAAACATGCATTGACAATATTATGTCGAACTTGAAGGCACTTTCTACTGAAGTTATTGCTTCGCATTTGTCGGATCACACATATCAGCTAGCAAGTTTTTCAGTTGGCACGAGTAACAATAAAAGTAATGATAAATACACAAAGAGAATCTTTTCTGAGTACAAAATACTAGAATTTGAAAAAAAGCTAGGATCAATAAATTGGTCGTTTTTAGGTAAAATAAATAATAGTAATGTAATGTTTGACAAATTTTACTCGCAATTTTGTGAACTGTTTAATTTTTATTTTCCGGAAAAAACGTACACGAAGAAAACAAATAAAACAAAAAGAGAACCTAAATGGATAACTCGCGAACTAAAGGAACTGAATGACTTGTTGGCTGAGATGTGTAAAATTAATAGGGAGATAAAAAATGAGGTGTATAATAATAGATACCTAAGACTAAAAAAATTTTACAAGGAAAAATTATTGTTAGAAAAGAGTACATACAATAATAACAGAATTATTAATGCGGATAATAAAATCAAAGAAAGTTGGAAAATAATAAATGAGGACAGGGATAAAAAGGTGGATGTGGTAGAAATAGAGGGTACAAATGACCCTTTATTGATGGGTAACCTATTTAATGAGTATTTTTCAGATTTGACTTTTAAGGAACCTAAATCACCCACACTAAACCACTTACAAGAAAGGGAAAATTCATTTTTTCTGGCGCCCACAACGCCAGAGGAGATTGAAAAAGTGATAAAACAAGTGTGCACCAAAAATGCAGCTGGAATTGATGGGGTACCAGGTGAGTTACTAAAAAAAGTTGCATGTTCTATTTCTGAACCACTGAGTATAATTATTAATAACTCTTTCAGTGATGGTATTTTTCCAAACACATTAAAATTTTCTAAAATTGTCCCCGTTTACAAAAACAAGGGCAGCAAAACTAGTAAATCCTCATATAGACCTATCTCCTTATTAAGTCAGTTTTCGAAGATATTTGAAAAGTGCTTTCAAGTTCGATTAACACAGTATTTGAAAAAGTATAATATTTTGGACACCCATCAGCACGGTTACACTGAGGGCAAGTCCACAATCACCGCAATGGATGAAGTAGTACAACTTGTGCTAAAAAATTTGGAAGATAAGCAGCTCATCTTGGCCCTTTTGTTTGATATGAGCAAAGCCTTTGAAACCATTGACCACCCCCTGTTACTAAGAAAACTATTTGTATTCGGAGTGAGGGGGCCAGCCAGTGATTGGCTTTGCTCATATCTTGAAGATAGGTTCCAGCAAGTTTTTATAAATAACATTAAGTCACAATTTAAAAAAGTTAAAAAAGGTGTTCCTCAGGGGTCCATATTAGGACCCCTATTATTTTTGATTTTTGTGAATGATATTGTAAAATATTGCAAAAATATATTTAAAATAATTATGTTCGCGGATGATTTAAATATTTTGATAAAAGCGAAGGACCTGGAAGAGCTGCTGTATTTAGCTAACCAGGTAATCACATTAATACAAAACTATTGTAGTGAGAATGGACTTGTCCTCAATGTGGCTAAGACGCAGTTTATGCGGTTTGTCCCCAAAAATTTTACCAACAATAATAGTATTCTTATCAGATTAGATGATAAGACTATTCCTCAAGTATCAAGTTGCAGATTTTTGGGTATACATTTAGATCATAAGCTGCTTTGGAATTCTCACATAGATAACCTGACTTCTCAGTTGAGTAGGTACTTATTTTTACTAAAACAAATAAAACCAACGGTTTCGATGGAGGTGTTAGAGATGTTGTATTTTGCTTTCTTCCAATCAAGGTTATCATATGGAATTGAATTTTGGGGAATGGGAGCAAATTTTAATGACATTTTTACATTGCAAAAAAAGGCAATCAGAGTGATGACGGGTCTTAATAAAAATCATACATGTCGGGAAAAATTTGTTGAGTTGGGTATTTTGACAGTCCCTAGCCTTTACATTTTTAATATTTTAAACTATATTCATAAAAATGAGGAAAAAATATCAAGAAATAAGAGTTTCCATAACTACAACACCAGAAACAACGATAAGTTGTCAATTCAGAAGTCACGACTTACACTTACTCAAAACGGGCCACTGTACAGGGGCACAAATATGTATAATAAATTGGGCCAAGAATATAAGATACTGGCTCAAAATATTTTTAAAAATAGAATTAAAAAAATTCTCATAAAAAAGGCATACTACTCCATTGATGAATATTTTAATGAGAAGATATTTTAGATGTTTAATTGTTATTGACTTGTTCATTGTATAAAATTTTGATGTACTTTTTTTTTATGTCAAATTTCTTATAATATGAAATAAAGACTTACTTACTTACTTACTTACAAAGTGATTTTTTTTTAAAACCTCCTCCTGCCTTTCTAGAGTGGGCACTTGAAATCAAGCTACCTCGCCCAAGAAGCAAAACACTACATCTGCTTACTGTGTTGTCATGTCTAAATTATACAGAAGGTACTATAGAAGAAATTTTTACTATAGACTATTTTCTGTTTTATTCATTATCCAACTATACAAATTTGGTGGGCCCTGTGCTTTGTTTAGCTTATCTATGGCTTTGTTGTCATGTCAATTTTGCTGTTATACATTTTATGTATCAAATAATTTAAATTTTCCAGAGTAACATAATTTATGGAGGAGACAATAAAAATTGTTTATTCCTTGTATTTTACCATGAATGAACCATTTTGGAGTGTTACGCCCATGTTAATGGTATAGGAAAATAGCGTTACAGGGGAGGGGGGCCAACATGATCAAAATTTGCGTTACGTAATACTTGAACGTTCCCTAACTTTTTTGTTTTTGGAAGGATTACTTTCAAAAACCCTAGGAGAACTCGATCTTTCTTAATAACGTCGATCGGATTATTCGTTATTGAGTTATCGTGTTCACAAAAAACTTGATATCGGACATAGGGATGGACGGACGGACGGACAGACCTAAAAAACTTGCTTATTTTTTCATGAAACTTATATATATCCAAGATTTTTTTTCTAGGGCGATTTTTGAAAATTTCTGAAAGTTCGAAATCCCATATAAAACTATTCTGGCGCAAGGCGCTGTGTATAGTATAATAATAAAAATTTATTTTTTCTTCAAGCGTTCTAAAATGTTCAAGTTAGAAGCGATCTATTTTTTTTTACAGTAAAGAAATGATTTCATTGTTGTACGCCGTAAAAAAAAATTAGTTAGCAAAACCACCACTGGCGGCAGCACTCTTTGACTTTGATGACAGCCATACTTCAAAGTTGTTTGTTTATTATGTAAACAGGTGGTTGACTCGAGATTCTGTGCAAAAACCTTGTATGAAATTGATTAAAAATAATTGAAGAAGAATATATGGTTTATACACCTACAAATATCTCCGAAATTGCAAATGCTACATTAGAAAAAGTTACCATCGAAATCGCGAAAAGTGTACGATTTAGCCTACGAAAAAAATTTTAAATGAGCAAAGTAAGGTTTAAGTTTATTTCGAAAAGGTTTTATTGGCATATTTTAATAAAAAAAAATACTTTATTACTGAATAAATTAAATTCATAAATTAATATTAAAAAATATATATAGAAGAAAAAATAGTATGTTTCACTCAGAGGATAAGAGCTTTTTTTTACTCGTCTGTAGTTTCCGGACTCCGCTTTGCGTCGTCCGTAAATTCTACAGACTAGTAAAAAAAAGCTTCACTTTTCCTCTTAGTAAAACAATATACCATTTTTTGCTCCTTACTTTTATCGCCTTAAAGGTTCTCTTTTTGAGTGGATCATCACAAATATTTAATTGAGGTTGTTAAAACATTCTCATGAGGGTCCCTCATGGAGCATAATTTCTGTAGGAAAAAGCTAAGCATAGCTAGTTACTTTATGCATAATTATACACTATTTACCAGCGAACTAATAACTCTTCTCTCTAGAATAGGCATTTCATTCGGTAAAACTGACAAAAACGTCGGCAACATAAACATTCGTCTGTCTTACTCGCACATCTTTGTTCTAACAGAGACAACAATACCAGTTACTGGTACTGTTATTGTTCAGGCCTGAATATACCTACTATTTGTTTACAAACAAACCGAGATGTTGGCGATACTTTATTTTAACGTTATGCCTATTCTAGAAAGAAGAGTTATTAGTTCGTTGCTATTTACTGTTTTCAGTTGTTTTTTATACTTATAGTATTAGTAATACAGTAGTAATACTTAGTAATAAAATTTAAATTTAAAAAGACCCTTTATTATGATAATTCTTGGATGACTATTAAATTATACATGATGTCCCAGAAATATAAATTTATTGTATATAAAGCTAATAACGAAGCTTCTGTAAAAATTTAAATAATTTTGTTTCCCACTTTATGTTTTATTTTTTTTGAGTCGAGATATTTATTATTTATTTATTTCTAGTAAAATTTTTCGTCCTGAATCCAAATCTAGGGTTATGGGGGTAAGACATCTCGAAATATGCAGATAGGTCACCCTTAAATGAAACAGAAAATCATACATTTTTAGGATGTACAAAAAAATACATATAACAATTTTTTTTTTTAAATTTGGTCATCTTTATTATTATATCCCTAACGTTTTATTGCAACGTTTTTTGCCCTAGAATACACCGATCTTGAGATATTTTGAAAAATCCGTTTTATTTTTGTGAAAAATACGTCAAAAAAATTGAGTTTAAGGACGCAAAATTGTTTTTTTTATAACTTTGCGACCCTAAACCTTACCCAATAAACCCAAAATCAAAACTTCCTCTAAATTATTTTCAGGCAAAGACTCTTTTATCGCCCTGTCGACTGGATTATATGCCTTGAATTTATTTTTTGATCATCATATTTTAACAATACCAATCTACAAAACCCTTCCTCTTCCGCGTGTCCGTATATCAAACGTATTCAGAAGGGTATCCAGGAAATAATTATTAACATCCCATCAAATATTTAAAAAAGGCATTGTCTCATTTGGCAACATTGTTACGGTTAAATCGTATAAGGCAAATTAAGAAGAAAATCCACAATCGGGCGCAGCTTGCCTTGAATTTAACCACCTGCCCATGCTTCTAATTGAAAAATACTTACAAACCATTCGCAATGTCCACTCAGTATTCATGGAAACACTCCAAAAGATAGTAAATTGAATTAGTAAATAAAGAATTTACATCGGCACTTAGTGCTACTAAGAGTGCCGATGTATTGAAATCTTCGCCGAAAAGTCAAAATCTTTGACTACGTTTTTTTCACATTTCTCGACGTTTTAGACCATTTTGAGTCGAAATCAGTAAAAAAAATTTTTGCGTCCGTCTGTCTGTCTGTCTGGGTGTAAACTCTCTAACTCCATTTCTACATAAGATATCGACTTGCGGTTTTTTACATATTGTTTCTTATCGTATTCCGAAGAGCTGATTAGATTTTGGGGGTAAACGATTGGGGATAATTTTTGTTTATAATTAAGGCAATTATTATTGTATTTGGTTAATTTAGCACTTATATAAAAGATAATTTTAAATTGGTCAAAAAATGTTATACACAACCTTTTCCTCAAACGCATTGTTTTCAAGATATTGGCGTTAAAAGCAGTAAAAGGTTTTTTTAGCATATCTCACATATTTATAACCCGATTTCAAAAAATTAAATTTAAAAAAAAACTCTTTTTAAGCCCTATAAAAAATGTTATATACAGTTTTTTGCTAGAATATAATGTTTTAAAGATACAGAATTTAAAATCAAACAAAACACCTAGTTTGAAATTTTCAAACTAGATGGCTCTAGTGTACAATAGTGTCGATGTTTTGACAGGGTGCTTGCAAAGTTTCATCTAGTTTAATTATAAAACCTATTCACTTCCATATACCGGCCGAGTTTCTGTCTATGGACACCCCCTAAAATGGAATTGGTTTCAATCCGAGCAAAGCAATTTTTTTGAAGCTTATATTTCTTAACAAAGGCTACAAAATGGCGTACACAATATTTTATTGCGCTACCAGTTTTGCCGGAAACTAAGTCAATTTTATTTTTTATAATAACACCCCCCGTATATTTTTGCATTTTTAAATTCAGAAAACAATTTTACATCTAAAAAAAAATGATTTAATTAATTTTTTATTTATTAAAAAAAAACTTAAATGCCTTAATTTCGGGGCTAAAGCGGAAGTGAAAGAAAAAAAAACTACGCCATTTTGTAGCGCAAATAGTGGGTTACCATTTGAAAAATATAAGTTGAAGTAAAAACCGTTTTGAAAAATTTTAAATACAAATAAAATTACCAAATTTTGATTTTTACATAAAATTTGTAATGTAATGTTGGTTTCAACCAAGGCGTAACCAGTTTTTCTCCATCGAAAACACCATACAAAAACGAAAACACCACTGTCGCTTTTTCGGTATATTTTCGTGAAAATTTCGGATATATCAAAAATATACCTCTCTGTAGCTTTATTACATACGAAAAGAACTAAATTGTAAAGAGTTGTAAATAGTACTATATTTTTTCTTTAGATGTTGTTACTTTAAAATATTGGTAGAAGAGATATGACAGGATCATAAAATGTAACACTATTATTATGCATCACTACGTTCTGTTAGGAGACCAACGATATGATTTGGTTTCTTCTTGGTCTTATCCCCTCGTTCTTATTTTCCATCTCAAAATTCATTATATCATTGCCGTTTAAAAAAATGTCCACCTGACGCCAGAAAACACATTGATTTTGATTCGATTTTCACTTTTTAAAATATGGTGTGTTATTAAAATGGAAAGTTAAATTATCAATTTAATATCTGGTCCTATAAGCATAATTAAGCTGTTTTTTATCATGATACCAGGGTACTCCTTGCGTGTTTTTAAATAGTTTAATTATTTTTTATTCAGTTACATCTAGATATAAATATATCTATTAGATATTATCTGATACACTGATAAAATAATAGCGTTTTTAATACAACAACATACTGTTATATATGCGCCAACCTCAAATTGTTCTACAACATAGTACCAACGAACTAATAACTCTTATCTCTAGAATAGGCATTTCATTCGTTAAAACTGACAAAAACGTCGGCAACATAAACATTCGTCTGTCTTACTCGCACATCTTTGTTCTAACAGAGACAACAATACCAGTTACTGGTAACTGTTATTGTTCAGGCCTGAATATACCTACTATTTGTTTACAAACAAACTGAGATGTTGGCGATACTTTATTTTAACGGTATGCGGTTATTAGTTCGTTGCATAGTACTAACTAGGACATAAGATAACATTTTTTGTTTTATTTATAACAATTGTATGTTGTTAACCTCTTAATTCTACAACTGGATGTTGTATCGTATAACATATTTATGCTATGGCATATTACATAATATTGTGGCGCCTATATTAAAACAACATTTATATTAGTGTATGAGGGGGTGATAAGGCAAGGGGTACATTGTAACCGGTACAAGTGACAATTTTAACGAAATTGAGTTAGGTATAGGAGTAGGTTTTTAGGCTTAGTAAAACCTGCCTAACTTAATTTCGTTAAAATTGTCACGGACCTTGTATAATACTAACGCACTTTGATATTGAGTCTACAGTGCGGTCCAAAAGTCACCCCCCCCCCTTTTAACTTTTGAACGAGTTGAGATATCGACTTCAAATTTAGAACTCTTAAATAAGACAACTTAAAATATCTTTTAGCATATATTTGATATTTTCAGCTCTTAAAATGTGGGCAGGGGTGCATGGGGGGACATTTTTTTAAATGGAAAGGGGGGTCGTGTGATACATCATTTTCAAGCTTATAAGATTCTCTATTTAAACTAACATTTTTAAATTTAATTAACATTTTTTTATGATGAAATTAGGCATTTTTAAAAAATTATTTGTTTTTTTAGAGGAATTTTGACATTAATACCCATTTTGAACCCCATTTTAAACCCAATTTTTTTTTTTAATTTAAAAATATGGAGTTAAATAAAGAATTTTATAAGCTTTAAAATGATTTATAAGGTAACAGGTATAGTTTGATAAGACAGCCATTGGCCGTTTGGAGGGTATTTTTGACATGCTGATCCCGCGTAAGGTTTTTGTTAGTGTTAGTTTAAATAGAGAATTTTATAAGCTTTAAAATGATGTATTACACGACCCCCCTTTCCATTTAAAAAAATGTGCCCCCGTGTCCCCCTGCCCACATTTTAAGAGCTGAAAGTATTAAATATATGCTAAAAGATAGTCTAAGTTGTCTTATTTAAAAGTTCCAAATTTGAAGTCGATATCTCAACTGGTTCAAAAGTTAAGAGGGGGGGGGGTGACTTTTGGACCGCTCTGTATATTATTGAGGATGTGTTAGCAGTGAAATAAGAATATTTCTTTACGCTTGAGGAAAAAAAAACTTTCTGTTGGTAATATCTTTAAAAAGTGTTTTTTTTTACCCAGTCTATTACTACCTGCCAAATTTCAAATTAAAGCATTCGCAACCACAGCTTAACATATTTATTAGTACGTCCTTGTTTAGAAACATTATCCTGTTTGAAATAGATGAATGTTACCAAGCTAACTAATCCTGTATTATTAGGGTTTATTGATTATGTTTCACAGTTGAAAACTACAACTTTTCAAAGGGGTTAACGCACAATCCCGCACTGTAGTCAGACTGTCCACTGCACCACCGGGGCCGGCAAAATAGTAATTATTTTTAAAAATATTTTCAAATATCTTCAATAACTTTAAATATCGTAAGATCTTCAAATTTCGGTTCTGCAAAAAAAAACAAATCATTTTTTTTCCTCCTGAAAAATCAAGTCAATGACATTTCCCTCATGAAATGTGTGCTCTTCAGTTTAGCTTTGAGTGTAAATTACTAATTACCAATTTATTAGATTGAGTGAATAGTGCCAAAAATAAATTTTTGAGATAATCTGTACCTTTTCACTAAAATTAAAAATACAAGCCTCCTAAAATTTTTTACACATACTGTAACTCCGTTATTATAAAAGCTAAGAATTTAATCAAAAAAGAATCCCAAGTCCTAATTTTTGGTCCTCGAAACCTAAAACTTTACTTTTAAATGCATTTTTATCAAATACGGTTAAACCTTTTAGGTATTACGTTACGCTGAAAAAAGTTGCAGAGAAAAAAGTGATAATGACCACCGTTTCGCACGCCCTTGTTTAAAAAAAAACGACATGAAAGTAAGATGCACGTCCAAGTAAAAAATGTTGAGAAAAGGCTTTTCCTCTGGCAAAAATTTAGATGACTAAAAAAAAGTTCTCGCCTTTGAAAAAAGCTTAACCCTTGGCAGAAATGTTGAGTGAATTGCCCTTGATTGACTTTTCCTGACACTTCTACAAAACCCTAGGTAGACCTTTTAAACATTATGTACACAGATAAAAATCACACAATCACACAATATGTTATGTAAAATTTTATTTTAATCAAATTTTTACAGAATATGTTCCGTAAAACAGAACATGTTCTGGAAAACTCACATAACTTAAAGTTGGCAATATTCTTACATATTCAGCCTGTTCCAGAACTCGCGTACCGAAATTTTAGAGGTGATTCTACATCCAAAAATATGAAAAAAAGTTTCTATAAAGGTTGGTCCGGAAATGAGCCCTAAGGGAGCTACGGCCCTTCGAAGATGACGTATTGAATGGGGAACAAAAAAAAGCACCAATAAAATTTTAATGCTGCAGGGTGATTCTTCATTTAAAACTGAGCAAAAAAGTATTATACACCAAAACACCTAAATTTAATATTAAAGGAGTAATAGCCTTTTAAAAAGTAACGTTTTTGGTGGCACAAAATGTTACTTCCTCTTAATTGCATTTTTTTTTGATAACGGTTGCTCCTACAGTGTTACACTATATGATATTTTATATGTATTTTTACTCTAGAAATCTATATTTTTTACAACAAATCCAAAAAACATACACATAGAAAAGTTTGGGGCAAAAATGTTTTAAGCCTCATATATTTTGTCCGTCTGGGCACGCCTCTGAATAAATTAAAAAAATAAATTAGCATAAACTTATTGCCCCTATTAATACTAGTATACATGCAAAAGCTCGCCGCTCTAGCTTAAACGGTACCCGAGTTATTAATTAAAAACCTTATTTTTATTACAATTTTAAAGGGCCCTAGATCCCTTAGGGCTCATTAACGGACCAACCTTTATAGGAACTTTTTTTATATTTTTGGATCTAGAATCACCTCTTAAATTTTGGCATGCCAGTTATGGATCACCCTGTATTTTTATCAGTGTAGGTACCTAAGTATTACTAAGTTTAAGTTTAATAAAGTTTCCCCAGGAAAACTGCATATAAAGTTTTATCTTATCTAGATTTTATATTTTAATTTTGTGTTTAGAGATGAAGACTTATTCAAGTTTTACTTAGTTAGGTAGTAATCTTTTCACCAAACGAATTAATTAAAATTACTTAATTGGCAAGCACTAATTACCAGAAACTTTGAAATTAAGGCTTTAAATATGATTTATATTTTATTATTTTATATAAGTTAAATTTTGAATAATAAGGGGTTGAAAATATACATGGACACTGCTAAAGTAAAGGGCTGGAAGTGGTAAAATATATTTTCAGTTTTTGTATAAGGCATTTAGCTTTCTCATTTTAAATTTTTCAAATATTTTGGGAAAGCCTTGTATTCGTGCAAAAATTTTCATTTTTTTTTTGTATTTTGGCGTTTTATGAAGCTTAATGTCGATAAAAATCAATTTCTAGCAAACAAATTGTCGGTCGGTCGGTCTGCACGATAACTTAAGCTAGAGACTTGAAATTTGGCATACAGGTATTTTACCAAAAGTTCTCACTTGGGATTGTTTTGATTTCTTGTTGTCTTGAAATTTTTGCTAATTGATGTGGGTATATGATACGCGATAATGCTTATAAAGTGAATAAAATTACAGTATTGCGTAATAAATAATAACATTAAGAAATTTAATACAGGCTGACTTCCGTTTGCGCAAAATTGACCAAATCTACAAATTTTAAATAATTTGACCGGAAACAACATATTAACTTAGTTATTGCTAAAAATATATGGTATGCCACAAATTTTAAGGGTTATTAATTTGATTTAAAATGAAAATATAATATCTATGTTTAAAAATAATTGTTAGATTTCTGGGTTAAAATTACTTAAAAAGGCAGTCATGTATACCTGTTTGCTAACTGAAAATTGGTACCATATGTCCTTAAACCTAACCTATTAAAACTATATTATATATCAATAAAGTTAAAATAAAAAGTAAGGCAGACTAACATCTCTACTCTAAATTTCTCTACTCCCTAACATCCCTACTCCATAACATCCCTAATCCACAACAACTCTACTCCGTAACAACTCTACTCCGCACTATATGCACTCGATTAGCCACTTGTCTTAACTCAAATGAATATTTGTCATGCTAAGTCACTGTCAAATATGAATTTAATTTATTAATTACTTACTTATTAGTGCATATTAAGAGTACGCGGTCATTGTGGCTTTTAGAATAATTCATTTATGATTGTTCTAGATTTGAATTTAAAGATAAACGTTTTCTAGGAAAAAAATAAAATAATCTAGAAGAAGATTCTTTGTTCTTTGAACTGCTCTTTTATTATTAAGTGGCTAATAAAGTCCTTATAGTGTGGAGTAGAGTTGTTACGGAGTAGAGATGTTATGGAGTAGAGATGTTACGGAGTAGAGTTGTTGTGGAGTAGGGATGTTAGGGAGTAGAGAAATTTAGAGTAGAGATGTTAGTCTGCCAAAAGTAAAAGGTTGTTATACTGTTCCAAAATGATCAAAATTTGCGTTACGTAATACTTGAACGTTCCCTAGCTGAAAAAATTTATACCTGATGGAAACAAAAAAATGCTTGTTTGGCAGTCACAAAATCCTTGTTGGCCTGTGTAATTATTTAAAACGTAAACGTAAAAAAAGTATAATACATATGTATATCTATTATTGGACAATAACAAATTATTTCAATTTTACTTTGTACTTTGGAATGTAGGTTTTATATGTTTTGCTTAAATAAGCGTTGATTTGGTATTTGGGAAATGGTTTGGTGGTTTTGTAGAAATGTGAAGGGCAGAATGTCACTGAATTAAAGCAACATAGTTTAGTTAAGTTCAGATTAAGTTAACTGTTGGTAATAAATGTATTCTGTCATATTTTTTTTTTATTTTTTAATGTAAATTTAATTTATTAATATTTTTACCATTTACACTAGTTTTTATATGTAATTATTATATTGTTTTAATAAATTTGCACTGAAGAAGCCCCAACAATAAGGGGCGAAACGTTGGATTTTTAATTTTGAGTTTTTACACTGTGTTTTTAAAAGCAAGATTAAAATCAATATATAAAGAGTAAAAAACGAATTTCGTTTGCGTAACTTAATAATTTTTTTTTATTTTGCGACTCTTATAAGCTCATAATCACACGCATTTTGCGTGTTCTTATAGGTCCATAAGAGGTCTGTACTTTTTGTTCTTTTGGGTTGGCAACAGACCTGGCCTATCGCTTGACGTTTTCCGTGCAAATGTCAATGTTCGTTTAAAATTGAATTTTCTGCAAAATTTTGTGTTTAGGTTATTTTTACCATGTTAAAATTGTGGCTTGGTTAATTGCAGTAAAAAAGAGAAGAGATGACTATGAAATATATCAAAATATCATTTGTTCTTAGAATTTTAAACATGGTGTAAACTGTAATGCCAATCCAAAACAAAAATCCATAAATCAGTTATCAATTTAAATGTAAGTTTTTTTAAATTTTAGAGCAAAATAGAAAAAATTGTAATAACAGGTTTTAAGCGCACTAGTACTTTAGAAAACTCGCCGCAATCCGCTCGTTTTCTAAACTTGTACTCGTGCGCTAAAAACGTATGTTATGAAACTAGTACTTTAATATACTATTACCGCATTTCTGCAACTCGCGTAACTTTATCACCGACCATTTTATTTATAAGCGTCTGGACAACTTTTGCGGCTTTTTTGTTTTGATGTTATTACATGTATCTACAAAGTTTGTCTAGATTTTACAGATAAAACGTTTACTTCCATTATCCTTAGATGACAAAAGGTAAAAAAAGACATCCATCAGATTTAGGTTACCTGATAGGCAGAAACAAAATTTTTTTTTAATGATTTTATAAGACAGGTAAAATAATTTAAGGTAACAATAACATGTCAATATCAGTATGATTTATCATATTACACTGCCCCCTATTATAAGATTTAGTATTTAAGTAATAGGAGTTAAAAGATCTTACCTGACATATTAAGGGTCCTTTCGAATAAAAAAAAAACTAAAAAGTTTCTTGTCCATGATGGAAAAAAAAGTAAAATATGTATGTGTGAAAAAAAAAACAATTTCACCTCCAACATGGCTATTTTTTAATTGAAATTTGAAATGATCCAAACCAGAATTGTTGGAAATTTTCTCCTTAACAAAATTGGTTATACTCGTTTTTATCGTAAGATGCATGTTTAGCGAGATAACCACACTCACCCCTAAAATTCAAGATAGCGGACACCCCTTACGCAAATCCCCGGTGAAAAACTAACAGGAATGTTCTGTTACTATCCACTACTACCCCTCAAAATATCAGCACGTGTACATTTATTGAAATTTAACATACACTGTAAAAACTGCATGTAAAATAATTTAAAAATACATGAATTTACATAGTACGGAATAGTAAATTTACTATTATGGACTATGCATAATTCATGAATTTATGTAAAAGAATGTAAAATAATTTAAAATAATGTAAAATAATGTAAAAGAATGTAAAAGAATGTAAAAGAATGTAA
The DNA here is from genome assembly GCA_958510825.1 of Brachypterus glaber. Classification (NCBI taxonomy): domain Eukaryota; kingdom Metazoa; phylum Arthropoda; class Insecta; order Coleoptera; family Kateretidae; genus Brachypterus; species Brachypterus glaber. Next base: position 5,730,253 of record OY294052.1, read on the forward strand.
AAGAATGTAAAAGAATGTAAAAGAATATAAAAGAATGTAAAAAAATATATTTACATTGATTTACATATTTTTACATGATTTTACAATGTCGGGCTATGTTATTTTAAGAGGCGCGTGCGCTTTGGGCAATAACCAAGAAGGCGTCGCATCATAACACGGACCGTTTAATATTGTTATTGTTAGGGAGATAACGACGCATGCTGCTAGGTTAAAGTGTTAAAAGTGTAAAAAAAGGTAAATATTATTTATGTGCGATATTTAAATGCTCTATTTGTGGCCTAAAATTTACATTCATTATAAATTACGATCTTTATCAACCAATAGATCTTTAAAGAAAGATGTAAGCAGTTTATACTCCTATTAAGGGTGCAAATCGTTTGGTTTATTAAACCAAATGAACTTTACGCTACGATATTTCATAAAAGCTTTGACACAAAGACTTGTAATTTGGAACAAACATTTTCTAAGTAGTAAATATTTTTTTTCAAATTTCAAGTCTCTATGTCAAAAAGTCCAAACCATTCTGGATTATGTAATTTTTAGCGTTCCGGTCTATGCAAAATATTACCATTCTGGACTATGTAATTTTACCGTTCCGGTCCATGCAAAATATTACCATTATGGACTATGTCATTTTTACTGTTCGGGTCTATGCAAAATATTACCATTACGGACTATGTAATTTTTACCATTCCGGTCTATGGCAACATATTACCATTTACGGACTATGTAATTTAATGTAATTTATTTTTAACGTGTAGGAATTTCTCGTTATTTGACTGAAATGTGGTCGGATTTTTAATTTTTAATGATTTTTAAGACTTAATTTATTGTATACTTTCACAAGAATATTCCCAGGCTGATATTATTTGTATGTCGTATACTGTTTCTTCCTTCCTGCAATAAACAATTTAAAATGTCCTGCGGTTAATAAAATTGAGATAAATGAACAATATCAATATTGCAAATTTCCATGCCTTGCACATAAAAACGTAATTCAATAGACAGTAAGGTTTATCTAGACAATTTTGAAATTTATGAATACTTACCCAATAATTGGTAAATATACATTATATGAAATCATCAAATATATCTAAGGGAGCTGGACATATTGAACGGGAAACAAAAAAAGCAGCAAATAAATTTTAATGCTTTAGGGCGATTCTTCACTTAAAACTTAGCAAAAAAGTATTCTTCACCAAAACACCTGAATTTATTATTAAAGGAGTAGCCTTTTAAAAAGTAAAATTTTTAGTTGCACAAAATGTTACTTCCTCTTAGTTACATTTTTTTTGAAAACGGTTGTTCCTACAGTGTTACACTAATGACATTTTTTAAGTATTTTTAGTGTAGGAATCTATATTTATTACAAAAAAATCCAAAAAAAATACACATAAAAAGTTTGGGGAAAAATGTGTTAAGCCTCACATATTTTGTCCGTCTAGGCACGCCTCTGGATAAATTTAAAAAAAATTAATTAGCATAAACTTAATGCCCTTATTAATACTAGTATACATGCAAAGCTCGTCGCTCTAGCTTAAAGGGTACAAGAGTTATTAATTAAAAACTTTATATTTATTACAATTTTAAAGTGCTGTAGTTCCCTTAGGAATCATTTCCGGACCAACCTGTATAGGAACTTTTTTTCATATTTTTTAACGTAAAATCACCTCTTAAATTTCTCGAACTTATTTCTGAATAACCCTGTATATTATTGAATATGTCCAAAAGTAAATAAATTTATTATTTCTAAAAGCACGAGAAAAGTATGTAAAGTGTAAAATGTCTATGATACTTAAAATGTTCGGTGTTTTCTATTGTGTTTCATGTTGCACCTGTAAAGTGTCACAGTAACTTAACTAACTTGTAACCCAATAACGTTAACTTTATTATTTTTGTATCGTTCGGAGAAACGGCTAACGAGAAGAGCTGAAAGAAAACCTTCTACAAGAAATCCGACTCGAACACGTGAAAATAGGTATTACCTTACCATAGGTCTTTGCGCCACGTTACGTAATATTCCGCTGGTTGAAACACAAATCAATTAAAAAAAAATTATAATAAAAAAACGGAAAAACTATAGATTCAATATATTAAATATAATATACCTATATTTTTTTTTGTTTATCAAAAAAAGATCTTAATTTTTTTTTATTTTTTTTTAAACAATTTTTTTGATTTTTTTTTTATTTTTCGTTTTTCGCAAAAAGAAAATAAAAAAATAAACTTTTTTTTTAGGTATTTGGAAAAATGCAATATACCATTTACTGTGAGTATATAATGAAATGCGTAGCATTACATATTTTCACGCCTTTTTTGTCTGTTATTACTTACTTACTATTACTTTTTGTTTATCTAATATAATTCAAATCTCAGATAATGTTAAAGTTTTACTAACTGGCACCTGGAATCTGAGGCGCGGGGAAGAGAAGAAGTAAAATTTGGTGTGTATTCTATAGGCAACCTTGCATTCCAAACATTCCAGCCAGATATCTGCAGATGCCAGTTCGTAAAATTTTAACTTTATCCGTCAAATATATTTTATTAATTTAAAAACGTCATTGGTTAAAATGTTTTATGTTTTGTAGCTGCTCACTATAAAAGACACTTCTATCTTTTATACACTGAAAAAAATAACGTTCTTGGCTCAAAGTAGTCAACACTCTTGGAAGTTATTCTTTTAGCTTAAAAGATGTGTATCTTCAAACAAAAGTATTTATCTTGTCCCAAGAAAAGTGTCGCTTTTGAAATATTTTTAAAATTATCTTGGACCTGGCGCATTTGAGGCAAAAACTATTTATCTTGTTTTAAGATTGTTAAAAATTAAATAAATTAGAATACTTTGGCCCATGAATTTTTCTTTTGAGACAAGATCACTTGCATTTCACACAAGGTCAACGAATTTAAAGTTAAATAATCAGAAAGATCTTGGCAAGTGAATTGTATTTTCATGTTAAGAGAAGGCACTTTTGGACGTATTCAATAGTGCGAAGCATTTGGCCTAATTTCATATGCCATTACCGCAAAGGATACTTTTTTTCAGTGTGGGAAATAAAATATAACTAGGTTAAATAAAATTAAGTAAAGCATAGGGATAAAATTTTATAGCGGTGAGTATAGTAAAATCCCCGGTCTTAACTTATTTTGCAGTTTTGCCGACAATAAACGTAAAATAAACAAGTATATTTTCTCAGGGCTGAAATTTATGGCGGAACTTTTAAATGGGGCTAGAAACTAAATGAAAAGTTCTTAAATCGTTCAATGTTTTCGCATGAAATGCATATTTGAAGAGTACCACTTTCAGTAGGGACAACGATCTGATTTATTTTTTGCAGAACCAAAATTTAACAAACAATATTTAAAATTCGATAGTAGTTTCACATTGCCAAACTTTAATGTTTACAGTTTAAGAAAAAAAAACATGGTAAAATTTCCAATTATTTAACAAAACGCAATGACAAAAAAATCGATTTTTTACTGAGACAAAAATCTGGTGTCAAAATTTTATAATGTCAAAATATTTTAATTCGAAATGGTTGATCCAATATGTTCAAAGCTATATTTTCTTGTTTTAAGACAAGCATTTCTTTGAACCAAAGGCAATGTCCTTGAATGAAGAGGGGTTTTTGAATAAATATCTTCATTGAAAACCCCTTACTCTTGTTTCAAGAACATTGACTTTTGTTTTAAAAAATGCTAGCCTTGAAACAAGAGATCATGACTTTAAAAATTTCGTTTTATTGCAAAATCCACTTATACCAAACCTGGCGTTAAACCCTTATGAAAGTTTGAATCTTCATTTATCTTATGTCGACAATTTTGCCACCAAGTTGCCATTTATTATTCTTTTAACAATAAGGATAATTTATGGGTATTGTATTAATTTATGTCAAATTAATTAGGAAAACTTTGAAATTATTCAAGTAAAAAATGCGGTGAAATAAATAAAAGGAAAACTTGATAAATTACTTAAATTTTAATTAAAAAGCTTTTGTTTAATCAATCATTGTTTTGAATTTAGAATGAGGATAATCAACTCTTCAAGTCTAAAGAATAGTTATTTATGGTACTAGTGGGTAAAGTAAGATATTTATAATTTTCTAGAGAGCAATATCGGTTTACCCATGAGTGCCATACAAGGTTTTATCCAATAAATAGCTTAGAAATTCATATTTTTATTAAACATTTTAATGACATTTACATGAAAATAATTTGACAAGTGACAGTTGAGTGGGTAAAATAAATAATTATCCACTCAATAAAGTAAAAGCCACACGGGGGTTATTATTGAGTTTATCTATTTAAAATAAAGCTGGTAATTGTCTTATTATCTGTATGTATTGGATAAATATTTTTATTTCCCTACTGAACACTCAATATCAAAGTGCGTTATTGTTTTGCAGTTACCCGCAGTTAAGAAATGTCAACATTTTATTACTAGCTACTGAAGAAAAGGATCCTTTGCGGTAATAGCATATGAAATACGTCCAAAATCGTCTTCTCTTAACACAAAAATATAATTCACTGCCAAGATCTTTCTGATTCTTTAACTTAAAATTATTTGATTTTGTATAAAATGCAAGTGGTCTTGTCTTAAAAGAAAAAATTCTGGGGCTAAAGTATTTAAAATTATTTAATTTTTAACAATCCTAAAACAAGATAAATGGGTTTGGCCTCAAAAGTGGCGCAAAAAGGTCCAAGAGAATTTTAAAAATAAAAAAAATAAAAAATAACTATTTCTAAAGTATTAAATTGTCGTCTATTATCGTTTATAATAGACTATAACTACGAAAACATATTAAACTCGCAGTGTGTAACCAAACTACCCTTTAATATAAAATTTAAACGATATTTTCAGCAATTTTAAATTTTCCACGCCATTTACTTTTATTTTAATACAATATTATGCATTGCACCAAAGGCGTTATATTCTCGCACTTTTCCACCTCAATGGCTTTTTTAAACTTGATATAAGCATATAAATTCCACAATTTTAAACTTAATTATCTCAACTGATAACAACAATTCTTTTAGTTCTAGTTTGCAGTTGTTGAAGTTGATTTTATTCCCGGCTGGGGCTCCGTAAAGGAGTCGTGGTTTAAAGGTTTAATTGTTGAAAAGAACTTTGTTTTTAATGGATGGGGCGTTTTTCATACATTTTAGGGCTATACCACCTTGGGAAAGGCGGCTGTAGGCTATTTATAGGGTGTTTTTGACGTGCTGATCTCACGTAAGATTTTTGGATAGGGTCATGCGAGAACCAACTTTTCTCTTCGCACTTACTAAGTCTTAAACCTTTTGACCAACTAAGTTCAAAGAGAAAAAATTGTTCTTGCATGATATTTCAAGTACGCTACTTAACCTCTGTATATCATCGACTAAAAAATTAATAATATTAAATGTAAAAAGGCTTCCCGATTAGTTTTGATTTTTTTTTACGGTAGCTCAGTTGCTAAAGCATGTGACTGGTTCGGTTCGGAAGGTCTTAGGTTCAAACCCTGGCGTGGAAGAAACTTTTTTATTTAATACTCTTATCTAAAATATTAGGTCCTAAATGCCAACAACCTTATTACTAGATTTTAATATAATTTATTTTGAAAAATTTGTATATTCTGACACTTTGAATATCATTTTACATACTGTTTAATCTAAATAGGATCATAGAGAAGCTACTTTGACACCAACATGAAAAGATTAAGGTCAAATTAAACATATGTTTCTAAAATGATAAATCTGTTTCTGGCCTATTTTATCTCAAGGATTTCTCCGCTAGACTGCATCCTATGAATTATATGGCGACTATATCAGTGATGCCACCTTAGGGCTCATAAAACAGGAAGCAAAGGATGAAGGATCAAAGAGTCATGTGAAATGGGTCCTAAGTTATAATCGCCGCCATATATTTAACATCAAGTTTTATATTATCATAGCATTTGTCTTTTATTGAAAAGTAACAAAATTTACATGAAAAAAGTAACTATCCTCTAATATACACACAGTTCTTTGTCAGAATGCAGACTTACTTTTTGACACGTTGCCAGTTTTCGCCCCCCGCCTTGGAACGGAACGCTTTCAATCATTTTCTAGTCTTCTGATATCCGGAGTATGCTGATTTTTGCAAAAAATTATTCCTTTTGCCATCTGCTCCAAAAATGTTGTTGTAATTGTTTCAGCCATTGGTACCTAGATAACTTGGGCATCGAAATGTGGGTGACATTTGGATCTGGTATTGATGTCAGAGGTCTACCAATCAGAAAGTGAGCTGGCGTGAGGGGATAGTTAGGGTTGGAAAAGAGGAGGGAAAATGGACGTGAATTTTTTATTGCTTTGGTCATAGCCAGTAATGAATATAACTCTTCAATAGTAAATACGAATCCCCTGCAATCCTACGCGGTCTACTTGGACTATATCCATAGGTCGCTGGTTCATATCCGGCTCGAAGGACCAATGTTAGGTCGCTGGCTCATATCCGGCTCGAAGGACCAATGTTTTTTATTCAAAACTAAAAAAAATTACATAAAACAAGTAACTAGCCTCCAACAGTATTTTTCGACGTATTTTGCAACAACAATGTTTTAAATTATTGCTTTTGGTTAATTAACACACACCGTTTTAAATTGTTATAATTATAATCAATAATGATAATAATTTTGAGTAAAATACAAATATTTATTCTGCAGTAGAAATTTAATTATGATTGTAGACTATATAATTTAAATTCTACTATAAATACCAAATTTCGAACAAACAAAAATGTTTTTTTTTCTATATTTTATAAAATACAGTATTGAGAAGCAGGAATTATATTTAATTTTAAGAATATAATATTCTTAATGATTAGAAGAATTTTTAATTTTAACTTATTTATATAAACTGCCAAACTTCGAATGTAATTTTCTGGTTTGTAATAAAACTCGGATTTTTTGGCAGGTTTTAATGCGTTACTTTATTTTATCGCTAACGTTTCTCCCCTCTTTGGGGGCTTTATCAAAGCTGAAATTGTGTGAGCGTAGGCATATATATTATTAAATTGAACATATTATGGACAAGGAACCTTTTACAAACATAAAAACAATAAATATTACATGAAAATATAAAAATTGGTGTGGACACCAATATTTATTGTTTTTATGTTTGTAAAAGGTTCCTTGTCCATAATATGTTCAATTTAATAATATATATGCCTATGCTCACACAATTTCAGCTTTGATAAAGCCCCCAAAGAGGGGAGAAACGTAAGCGATAAAATAACGTGACGCATTAAAACCTGCCAAAAAATCCGAGTTTTATTACAAACCAGAACAACAAACAAAAATGTTTTTTTTATATTTTATAAAATACAGTATTGAGAAGCAGGAGTTATATTTAATTTTAAGAATATAATATCCTTAATGATTAGAAGAATTTTTAATTTTAACTTATTTATATAAACATCATGAAAATATAAAAATTGGTGTGGACACCAATATTTATTGTTTTTATGTTTGTAAAAGGTTCCTTGTCCATAATATGTTCAATTTAATAATATATATGCCTATGCTCACACAATTTCAGCTTTGATAAAGCCCCAAAGAGGGGAGAAACGTGAGCGATAAAATAAAGTGACGCATTAAAACCTGACAAAAAATCCGAGTTTTATTACAAACCAGAAAATATAAAAATATAAAAATTTGTAGATTTTTAACATCATATTAATTTTATTATTAATTTGAATGTTAATTCTTAATGCAGTCTGTAAATTAAATCTTCTAGATTGACTTAGATAACTCTTGGTCCACCTTTTATGACCAAACATTAGCATTCAAGATACTTTGATTACCACACACCTGCCCTTTGCAACATTTAATTAATATTAGATGGGTTGAAAATGTTTTATGAATTATTCAGCTTTATTACACAAAAATTATTTGTTGTTGATATAACCCAAGCATCTGTTTGAATATCATTTACATTAAATTATACTTTACTTATACCATACTTTATTATATAAAATTTGTACATTTTTTATCATATCCTTGTATCGCTATATTTTTATGGCATATAATTAATAAAAAAAGCTTAATTTTTCTTGAAATACTTAAAGATTTTTTAATTTATTATTATTAACAATACTAAATAATTTTTACGTGTGTTTGAGCATTTTTACCAGTTTTTATAAAAGTGCATTTATAATTTAATAACGCTACAACAATTTTCAAAATGGCCAATATTAAAACTATTTAAATATATAAAAAAAATTCATTGAGGTGAATTTTAAGTAGAATCTACCAAAGAAATCCATTAATCGAAATATTTCACTACCACTTACTGTAAAAGTTCATAATATGGTATTTTTTACATTAGTTATTAGTGCATTTTTCTGTAATTCTCAATATACCCCACGTATACTGGAACTCAACGGTATTTTTTGATAAATCACCGTGTATGTTTAAAGAAATATTCTCTTGTTTCAAGGCTAGCATTTTTTTTTTGAACCAAAGTCAATGAAGAGCACGGGTTTTTGAATGATAGGATATTGTCTTAATTTGAAATAAAAATGGGAACTTATTAATAGATTTTTTGATTTCAACTTTTGAACTTTTCTTTTTAATTTTTTTTTTATTTACCCTCGTATATAGTTTTAACCTAAAACTTTTAGGCCTAACTTGTGTGGTATATCGGTATTCTATTATTATACATATTGATAAATATACATATTTCTCCGTTATTCAGGCACTTACCTACTTATTTTAACACCATAAAATTATCATGCATATTATGCAGGAATACTTTTTTAAAGTACCTAACTGATAATAACTATAATTGAAAAATATTCAGGGTATTCGTTAAATGTAAATTTTAAATTTCAAGATGCTATATTTCACACCTCACTATGTTATTTGAATAAACTTTTTATATGACTGTATTTATTTTTTTTGAAAGTAAGACCAAATATTTTCCCGTTATCAATAATTGGTATTTATTATATCGAAAAAAACATGAAGGAACGGAAAACAAGATTTATTTATAAGAATTATTATAAAAAAAATATATATATATTTGGATGAGCCGATGTAATTTTATTGGGTTTAAATTTATTATCCACTATTTTCTTGAGGGATCGATAAATAAATACTATAAATACTATGATATTAGCTAGCTAATGCCTTGTTGGTAGTTTTGCAGACTGCCAAACTAAAAAAGCCCTAACCTTTTTTTGATGAGCTATGGACTACATGACTACTAAAGGACATGGCACAATTTATAGGGAATTTTGGCCCTCGGTGAAATTCGCTAAATTTTTTGTATGTTTTAGTTTATGCTTTTTAAAAAGGAATTAGGAATGTTTCAAGCACTTTGTATGTACAGTTTTTTTTCTATAACGAAAATAAAATAATATTTTTGCCCCAAACTCCTCATAAAAATAAGTTTAATTAGCTTAATGATTAAGAAAAAAGCTTGATTGGTATAAGTCAAACTGATGTCTGTCAATTTTTTTATATATTATTAGTAATATAAAATTAATTTAGCATGGCTTTTAGAGCCTTTTTTCAAGTAAATTGCTTTGTATGCAACCGTCAAGGTGGTCAACAGCAGATGCCCCGAATGGGAGGAAATGAAAACATTTTATTTATTTTTTTATAAAAATGTCCTAATGTAATACTGTGAAAAAGAATTGAATCAAGGACACGTGTCTTTTGATAATTACAACACCATATTCTCTTATTTTAAGGCTAACATCTTAAATGAAGAGCGCGGATTTCCATTCAAAGACCCGCGCCAGTTATTAGGTTCATAAGAAATGCTAGTCCAAAAATAAGAGAATTTGGCTTAAAATATAATCGAAAGATGCATTTTCTTGATTCATGGATCCTTTTTTTTAGTGTTCATATTTTAAATCATATCGAGGGCTTCATATCAAAGGGGCATATCTGCTACATGTTAACACGGTTGATACAGCCCTGTTATGAAGCCCTCGGTATGATAGTTATATTGGATAATTTATTCTATGCAGAAACACAGTATTTCACTTTCAACTTAGTTTTTCTGTTCTGTTTTACTTCTTATTTTATTATTTTATTAAGTTCTGGAGTTTTAACATGGGTTCCAGTACATTATATTACAAAAACACATATTCAATTTCTTCTATGTAGAATTTTGGAAATAATTGTTTTTTTTTTGCCGTACAAAAAATAAGGGATACACTTTCGGCATTAAAATTGCTTATTATTTTACAAACGATTCCCTTAAAACGTATTTCTATTCTGCTTTTCTTCTTATTTCATTCTTTAGTTCAATTTTATATACGTTTTAGTACTTTTTACCAGGTTAGCAAATAACTTATTTCACGTATTTCACTAATTTAGTCCTTAAGAAGTATTTCTGTTGCACTTTTCTTCATCTTATTTAATTATTCTGTCCAATTTCAATATGTATTTTATTACTTTTTCCCAATAAAACTGACAATTTAGTCTAAAAAACTTCAAAAATACGTCAGAATATCCCTTACTGACAAGTTGTCAAACGAAACAATGCCTACTAGAAAAATATTTTTATGAGGAGTGTAGGGCAAAAATATTTTTTTATTTTCCTTATAGAAAAAAAACTGTACATACAAAGTGCTTGAAACGTTCCTAATTCCTTTTAAAAAAGTATAAACTAAAACATATAAAAAATTTAGCGAATTTCACCGAGGGCCAAAATTCCCTATAAATTGTGCCATGTCCTTTATTGGCTGCGTTCAATGGAAACAACAATACTAATCAAAAGTTATCAAATGATAAGTTTTGCTAGCAAACTGCTGAACGGCTAATATCTTTCACTTGTCACAACCAACGAACTAACACCTCTTCTCTCTAGAATACGCATACCTTTAATATAAAGTATCGCCAACATATCGGTTTGTTTGTAAACAAATAGTAGGTATATTCAGGCCTGAACAATTACCGTAACTGTTATTGTTGTCTCTGTTAGAACAAATCTGTGCGAGTAAGACAGACAAATGTATATGTTGGCTACGTTTTTGTCAGTTTTTACAAATGAAATGCCTATTCTAGAGAGAAGAGTTATTAGTTCGTTGGTCACAACCACCATTTGAGGTTAGAAATACCCACAAAAAGACAATTCCAGCGCTTTTAAAAAATCAATCAAAAGTAATCATCTCAAAACTTTGATGAGAAATGATTGCCGCGACATCTGTCAATCGAAACTGATCATAGCGTTCAGTAGTGATTTGACAGCTCTCGATTAGTTTTGCTGTTTCCATTGAACGCGGCCATTGAAAACTTGTTTTGTGGAAGGAAATTTTACTAACAAATAACAAATGATGTGGGATGTAGAAATTTTAGGGAAATATAAGATTTGGCTAAGGATAGGGTGGTATGAAGAGCTGCCTCAAACCAGTCTGATGATAAATTATTTGGAAAAAGTAGCTTAATGATTCCAAAGATATATAACTTCATATCTAACAACTTGGTTTGAGCTTTCGACAATGTAACTTGTCATGACGTCATTCATTTAAGTTGAGGCGTCACTTAATTTTGTTTTATGTTAATCTCCATGGAACAACAACAATCTATGCTTAAATACATTTAAGCTTAGTACCGAGAGTACTATTTATTTTATTAAGAAATTTAATGCCTTCATAATTAAATGATTTTTGGGTTGTAGGTTATTAAACGACAGTATGACATTTGAATGTTATTAAATGTATACTAAATAAAATTTTTTGCTTTTGTTTGACTTTAAGGCTTTCTTTATGTGTCGGGTATTATCAAGTATAAAAAGATGCCTTAGTACAAATTATAAATACCCGCATAAGTGTCACTAGTAGTGATCATATAATTGCTATCTGCGAGCAAAACTTATACATAATCACTTTTAAATTACTGTTATTCTACCCTTATAATGCAACTGAAGTAACAATATTTTACTGGATTTTAAAATTCACACCTTTACCCGTTACATACTATTTTAAAGCTTTTTCGCGTTTTACTAAATGTACATGTGCAAATCAGACTTTTTTAATTTGCTAAAACTGACATTATACAGGTATCATGAACATTTCCAATATCGACTGGTTTATAATTGTCAGAGCCCGGGGAGTTGCAAGCTATGGCTCATCTTTTTTAGCTTTTATCGTAGATACACTGGCGTTGCATTATTGTAGAGTGGGACAGACGTCTTGCAGTCGCTTTTAATCAGTGCTGAATTTATGCTTAGCTCATGAACGCAAGAATAGCTCACTTTTCCCCGAGATATGATAATAATCATTAAGTTCTAAGGCACTTATGTTACTTTTCCAACTTTGTCTATAACTTTTACTTCAGAATAAGATCCTTACTTTCTCTACTCCTTGGCATTTCTACTCCGTAACAACCCTACTCCGCAAAATTCCTACTCCATAATATCCGTATTCCCCAACAAGGATGTTAGTCTGCCACTTTGTCAAAATGGCTATCCATCCGGCGGTAAATAACAGAACTAATTCATTACAGAAATCTGTAACATAAAATAATATATTTTATACAGAAAGCTTGTCTTACTTACAGCCTATAGAGCCGGCTAATAGATGGCCATGATGTAATAGCTTCGCCATTTTTTTGCTTTCCTTAGTAAAAAAAAGATGAAAATTAAAAAAAAAATCATAACTTATGAAACTCTTTTACTGTTAAATACATAATATCCTGTAAATAACATTTATTGAAAATTTTTGGACCGTGTATAAAAAAATTAGATATTTTTATCGTTTTATGTTGGCAACAAGAAAATACAGAATATAACTGTTATGTATCTTTACAATGTTTGTAAAATCGATATTCCAGCTCACGTGAAATCCTCGTAGCAACCATATACTGACTCTCCTAAATTAGCCAAATGCTATCGCTAAAACCACTTCAAATCTCATTTACAGCCAAGCTAGCTTTAATTTGACAACGGATATGTAGTAAGAGACACTTTAAAGGTACTTGTGTTACTTGGGTAGTGTTAGGTACTCTTTACATACTTTTAATTTATTTCGTTTGTTTTACCTACACTTTATAATTATTTATCGGCATTTTTAAATACAAAGGACTCATCCATAGCCTACACAAAATTATAAATTAAAATAAAAAACAATGAAGATACGAGGATCATTGTTTTCTGTGCCGATACTCATTAAAATTCACATTGATACTTTTAATTATGCGACTTTACAATAGGAAGGAAGTTCTATGATGTTTTGTTCCGATTGTTTGTGCCACGAAATACAAACTACGTGATGAGTGATTATAGTCACTGTAAAGTGTGTACAGATTTTTTTTTTAATGGTACAGTACCTACAACTTTTAAACGACTTTTACTTTTAAACTCCTTGCAATATAGTCCAGGTATATGAAACCATGACACTGGTCCATACAGAGGTCTGTCAAGTTTTTCAGGTGTATAGAAGCAAAACCTATGTTTTTGCTGTGGTGAATTTGGTGTGGTTTTTAAGATATTAACAATTAAAGGTCAGAAAATGTTAATTTTTGCACATTTTTGCATACCAGTTGAGTTTTTTATCAACAATCAAAGTAACCATCTTGTAGGATAATTTGTTGCTTAGAAAACTTCAAAAAATTATCAAAATTTGCATATTATTCAATAAACAATAAATTTTGCAACAGGGTATTTTTTTGCTCATATCCCTGGACTTTTAACCTTTAGTGATACAGGATTACGAGGTCATCCGTTAAAAGTATCAAAAGAAAAGTTTAAAACAACGACAAAACTTCTTTTAACCGATGGAACTCGCTTCTAAGCAGTGTTGTTAGTGTAGATGCTTTAAAAAAAAATTATGACAATTACTTGATTAGTATATTTAGGTGTTCCTCGTAATTTTGAGTTATAATAGGTTTGCAGCCTCTGCTCTAATCTACAGTTTAATAATAATTATAAATGTAGTAGGTTAGGTTTTTGGGGTATCGGGGGTATTCATTAAAAAACTTCTTTTCTCTAAATTGTGACGTTTCGATAGGGCCTTTCTATAATTAACAACAATAAATAAAAGTATGAGCAAAATATTTTCTGCTACTATGCAAAAAAAAATAATTATACTTACAAATTAAAATTCAAAGTTTCTCATTGGTCAACACATCTACAAACATTTTACCATAAAGTTGGACGTTATACATCCTATTTTAAATACATAAATACTATTTTCTACATAAAATTATAGATATAAACATTGACAGGTTTTCCTTCTTCTTCTTCTTCTTCTTCTTCTTCTTCTTCTTCTTCTTCTTCTTCTTCTTCTTCTTCTTCTTCTTCTTCTTCTTCTTCTTCTTCTTCTTCTTCTTCTTCTTCTTCTTCTTCTTCTTCTTCTTCTTCTTCTTCTTCTTCTTCTTCTTCTTCTTCTTCTTCTTCTTCTTCTTCTTCTTCTTCTTCTTCTTCTTCTTCTTCTTCTTCTTCTTCTTCTTCTTCTTCTTCTTCTTCTTCTTCTTCTTCTTCTTCTTCTTCTTCTTCTTCTTCTTCTTCTTCTTCTTCTTCTTCTTCTACTATTTGGCATGGCTGAACACACAGAGCTAGAAACAAGGAAGGAACCTAAGTACCTTTTCGGAAGTATGTCATTTTTGTATTTGGACCAAATTAAAGTAGACTCCACTTTAGTAGTAGTAGTAGTATTTTCTCAGCGTGAAGCCCCTCACATTACAAATCTGTTGGGTGTTGAAAAATGATTGCACTGTAGTGTAAAACATTGTTTTTTTGTATTTTTTTGTTAGGTTGTCTAGACTAGCTTTGGTAATACCAAAATTTGTAATTCAGTTGCACAATATTAAAATTCTAAAAATAATAACTACTTTAAATATTAAATGCATTTTGATATATCGGTTCATCAAAACAATTTATTTTGAATCATGTTACAGTTAGTTCAATCAGGATAATATCGAAAGATAATAGGCAATATTAATTACCAAAACGATATCTAATATTAATATCGTCGGCTTACAAGTAAAGAGCACTAAGTCCAAAAACATGGTTTTGAGATATTGACAAATTTAACTTTCATTGTTGTTTTTTAATTTTTGTAATAAATGTTTGTGGAGAAAAACTACCGCAAATTGCAATGACATGTTTGGACATAATAATGTCCCATTTGCAGTTAAATAAAGAAAAATTAAAGTAGTTTAATTCAAGTAAATTTGAAAAAAGACATGGACTTAGTGCCTTTTACTTGTAGGCCCACGACGTCGGCTTACAAGTAAAGAGCACTAAGTCAATAAAATAATATAAAAAACAACTATTTAAAATTAAAACCCTTCTATTAATTAAACGTAATGTATAACTATAAAGTAGAAAACAAGATATTTACATAAATTTTCAAAAACTAGATTTTTAAAAGAAGGGTTTGGAATTTTTGATTGTTTAAAGAACGTTTCCAAAATTAATAATAATAATAATTAATTAGTATTAATTATCTGAAACTGCTTACTATGCTCGAACTAATACAGTTTTCAGAGGCCATCGGCTGTGCCGGCAAAGAAGCATCTCCTAAAGTCAATAATTATAATGAATCATTATTAATGATAAAACACTTCACGGTGCATTTCTAAGGGCTGTTTTCCGAACTTGCCGCGAACTTTAGTTTTTTTTTATACTCTTGTTATTTCTGTGCTGTCTCTATTCCATCAACTTTAACATGTAAAACGCACTAAGTGACTAAGTGCCTATTGCCAGATAAAATTTTAATCAAAATCAAATTGGTGCGTTTTGTATATTGGGTAACCTCCTTGGCAGTCCACCTAGAAGTTAGTTCGGTTTACCTGTACATAGATCATCAAAAATTAATTACAGTGCCATTAAAATCCCATTTTTGCAAAAAAGTGACTTAGTGCCTTTTACTTGTAAGCCGACGATATATTACTGATATTAGTGATTTATTGACATATTGTACAAGCATTATATGAATATAAGTAAAATTTATGATCAAAGTGATATTACCTGCTACATTACATCTAATTAATGTAGAAGATGCATAATAATTATAATTATTAACTATAATCATAGTTATAATAATAATTATTAATTATAATTATTTATGAAATACGTATGAACATTTATTTATATTCTTATTATTTAAATGTGTATATCAATTGGCTTAGTTTTACTTACTTTCTCAGACAACTTGTAGAGGTCCTCACGGACCCCTGCAAGCTAAGGAAGCACCTGGCAACAATGCGGATTCTAGAGAGTCCGCTATGCCCAACGAACTAAAAACTCTTCTCTCTAGAATACGCATACCGTTAATATAAAGTATCGCCAACATCTCGGTTTGTTTGTAAACAAATAGTAGGTATATTCAGGCCTGAACAATAACAGTTACCAGTAACTGTTATTGTTGTCTCTGTTAGAACAAAGCTGTGCGAGTAAGACAGACAAATGTATATGTTGGCTACGTTTTTTTCAGTTTTTTTGCCTATTCTAGAGAGAAGAGTTATTAGTTCTTTGTCTATGCCCAGAGTGCGGAAAGGATGAAACATCCTCTCATTACTTAGCCGAGTGTGTCAGATACGACAGGATCAGGTTGCAAGTCTTTGAAACTCAAAGACTCAACCAAGAGGAACTAAGAGATCTCTCCTGGGCTAATATCCTGACCTTTATTGAAAGGACGGGCAGGTTCAAGGAGGACTCAAATTAGTAAATGGCTGGGATTGCCTGGAGTGACAAAAATGGCCAGAAATGGCCTAGTTGTCCGGCTTTGGGTTTTCCGGGTTTTCGTGAAGATTAGTATATTGGGGTTTTTGAGGTTGCTTAAAGTGAATCTGATATCATCCTCGAAAACCCCTGAATATCAGTTTTCATGAGAGTCCAATAAAATCTAACAAATTTGGCCGCCATTTTGGATCCGCCTTTTTGAATTTTGAATTCATATTAACAAATTCGGTTTCAGCATCCTCGAAAACCCCTAGTTACTAACTTTTACGATATTACGGCTAAAAGCAAGCCGAGTTTTGGCCAATAACGATGGTCTCCTGGCCCATAGTGCAACCTAAATAGACAGTCAGGTAAAACATAAAACTAAGAAAAGAATAAAAGTTTTTATCCAATACATACAGATAATAAGACAATTACCAGGTTTATTTTAAATAGATAAACTCAATAATAACCACCGTGTGGCTTTTACTTTATTGAGTGGATAATTATTTATTTTACCCACTCAACTGTCACTTGTCAAATTATTTTCTTCTAAATGTCATTAAAATTTTTAATAAAAATATGAATTCCTAAGCTATTTATTGGATAAAACCTTGTATGGCACTCATGGGTAAACCGATATTGCCCTCTCGTTAATTTTCTCATGGACAATATCTTACTTTACCCACTAGTACCATAAATAACTATTAAACCGCTGCATAATGATCGATATGATATTATATTACAGATTTATTTTATCAGATACCTATCTAATATACATAGTACCGATTGGATAATCAAATTCTTTATGGTACATGCTCTTTGGGAAGTACAATAAATAATATTTAGTTTTAACAATGGAATATGCATTTTAGTTAGCCATGTATGGTATACATGAATTATTAATAGTTTAAAAAATATATACATCTTAAACAATGTAATAACTTAAAGGAAAAAATTTAGATGCCTACTCATTTTAAGCAACCATTTTATTAAGCTATTTATCTACGAATTTACCGCTGACAAATTATTGTTTCTCTGAAAGCCTAAAGTATAAGTCTGTTCTGGTATTCCTTTGCCATATATAACTAATTTTAATTATTTCTGATAAAAAGAAAATAATGTGAACTTTTAATCGCAGATGATTATAATTAAATAGTGGACAAACCAACCCAGTGATTTAAGTGTCTTAAATTTGATTTTATTTAAAATTACTAAAGAGATTTCTTCCATGGATAGATGATGGCTATCCTGGTAGCCTCCATAATTTAAAAGGACATAAAAAGCTCGCTAAGGGTCCTAAATCAACTTTCTTTCATTGTTATATATTTTGATATACCTATCTAAAACATGAATATCTAAAAACTATATATCATATATATATAAGATCCTACATTATTCTAAAAAGCTTTTGGCATTGGTTTCATATATTTTATTCCATAAATAATTCGCGATATGATCTAAACATAAAGATAAAAATCTATATATATCTATAAATAGTTAAATTTACTGACCTAGAACTGGTTATCCTTTTATTGCTATGGGAATCTTATAGTTACAATTTAATAATCCTATAGAATTTAGCATCCATGTGAGAGTATATCTTTGCGTGAAGCAGCTATCTCTTAGTATTAAAAGTGAAAAATTATTGAATTATTATTTGTAGGTAAATACCATATAGGTTGCCAAATTTCGAATGTAATTTTCTGGTTTGTAATAAAACTCGGTTTTTTTTGCAGGTTTGGACTTTTAAGTTTGATAAAGCCCCCAAAGGGGAGAAACGTTAGCGATAAAATAAAGCGACGCATTAAAACCTGCCGAAAAATCCGAGTTTTATTACAAAGCAGAATATTACATTGAATTATCATTATTATCAGTTGGTTCCCTTATTTTTTCCTTGCAAAACAAAATTAATCAATACATGGGGTGGAACGTATGGGGCGAAAATGGGGAGCGTGAATTTTTTTTACTATTTACCTGTCCAGTCCACTGATAACTTTTATTTTTAAATAATTAATTTTTCCATTTGGTATCAATAAACTACATGCACATTGCAAAATTTATTGAGCACGCTATATTTTATCGGGTGCATGAGTTAGTATGGACCATATTTTGGTTTAGTAGGTTGATATTTATACTAATTAAGTCTTATAGTATGTACCGCATAAATCGTTGCAGTTTCGTGAAGAATCCAATTTAAATTACCATAAGAAACAACGAAACCGCAAGCTGGTTAGTGATCTCAGTTTTGAAAACCTGTTCGAAATCACACCACTGCGCTCCAGTCAATGTAGTCTATAAACTTTAACTTGTATGAACTTTGAAAATTTGTTGTATTTACTAGACACACATTCCCTCAAATCTAAATAGATTAAACAAAATAACATATTTAGATGATGATGAATGACGGTAGCAAAGTATCTGTTAACTTTAAAACCTCGTAGAACGAAATACTAATGAATGGTTTTTAAATGTTTGTATAGGTCGAAAAAAAATGGGTCCCATTTATTAGAAACTCAATTTGGTAATAACAGAGTGGAAGAATTTGGTTAATTCCAGAGAGAATAAGAAAATGTAGAAAACTTAACAAACAAGTCTATTTTTGAATGCGCCACTGGGAAAATTTCATGATATATTTTGACACATTTAGAACTAGAAGAGAAACTTGGTATATCTGGTAAAGGCTAAAAGCACGTTTTCGGGTTTGCCATTTACCAAGATGATTAAAGAAAAATCATCTTGGTCTCGACTCTTTTTCCTGATAGAAAGCGTCACATTAAGGTACTCTAGTATTTATTGGTCACTGCAGATATAGATGGTCACTTGATCGGTTGTTGTTTAGTTTAGTTGGCGTCTTATGATAAGGATTTTTAGAACATTCAAAATGACCAATCACCAAAACATATGAAAACCAACTAAACAAAACAACCCTAATTACAAATTCTTCATTAGTTTTGGGCTAAAAGATAATATTTCGGAACATTTGCTCTGTAACATCTAAAATTTAATTTAAAATTCAGACCAATTCCAAATTTAATGTTAAACAGTAGACTGTCATTTCACTTCGTCTGACTTCACTTACTTTTCCCCTTCAAGGCCATTCGAAAACCATTTTTGTAGTGGCACACCTGTGTTGCTAATTTCAACTGTGTATAGAGTTATCTGTTCACTTATTGAACAACAAACAAACAACAAAACAACAAATAAAAATATTCCAAATGTGTCAAATGCAGGTTTGAATACAACAAATGTTCCTGGCTCGCGAGAACTCCTATATAATGGAGGCGGACATTGATCGGCTATCTTTTTTTCACTCGTTGGTTCGGCTTCTACCTCACTCTTTCCTTTCAATGCTTTATCCTTTTTAACGAGTTTCAGGTAAGGTGTGTTCTTACCAACTAAAAGGTAACCACATGGTCGATGTATTAGTACTGTAGCGTATAGGCTAGCGTTTGTATCGACTATGCTTTTTCGCTAAAAGTGCACAATCACTGTCAAATACATACATCATAATACCAACAAAATAAAACTATGAACTAACCTTATCCAGTGACCGATTTAATAATAAAACAATAAACCGTTTTCCTGTTTATATTTCTTTCTGTGAGTGACAATATTTTTTGTGTTGTATCATGTTTTGTGGAGGAAGTTTTCGTGCAAAAACAATTGATAAAAATGACGAATACAAAATAGTTTCAGTAAACAATACTAGTATTAAAATTCTGAGATCGGCTAGTTTGAGTAAGGCGGACAGACCACCGATTGGCAGAAAAATCTTTGTGATGCCGCCTAAAGTTCCAGAGGCTGCCGTTGCTAAGAGAATTTCGCTGCAAACACCCCTCCCGGTGAGTCATTTATGGCCAACTTGTTGGAATTCCTAACGAGATCTTACCTGTTAAATGCACTATACTAACCCCAATATTTCATTGATCTTCTTAAGTGTCATTGGAAGGGCCACCCTTCAAGAATGAATCATAGATGTTGGAGAAAACGAAATCACTTCGATTAGTTTTCTGACTTTTGTAGAAAAAGCTGTCAATATTAATTGGTAATGAAATTAAGTTCAAATTAGAAACTAAACATTATCAAAATGAGTCACATAATTTACTGTGTTGCTCAGAAATAGGGTACACACTAATGATTGTATATAAAAAATGTGGAAAAAATAAATTTTTGCACGAAATGTCTTACAGAATCTGCTTTAGCATGGTGCTAAAGGATGTGTCAAAAAACTACTTTTTATTAAATATCTTAGATATCGTTTGAGCTACACAAGACAATGTTTTATCTGATAATATCCGCCGATTTTTTGTGGAGCAGCGGTTACTAACCAAATTACGGGAATATGTATTTCTTTTTTTAACTCATCAATTAAACAAAGAAAAAGATACATACAGGTTAACCGCCGCGGAGTTACCGAAAAAATTGACTATAGTAGCAAGTTAGTATTCTTTTAATCTCCATTTTTATAAGGTTAATTTATGGGGCGGTTCTTTATCAAAAACTATAAAGTATGGATCCTTACAAAATTTGTCTAAAGGAGCTACAGCCATTTAAAGATAGTTCTATTAGGAGTGATTTTAGGACCTTATTCTTGAACTTATTGATGTATTATTATTAAAAATTTATTAAATTAAATTAGATTCAATTTCTAAATCATAATAAAAATATTAAACTGGTCTTTTTTAAGACAATTTATAAATAATTTAAAGAAATAATAGGTACTAGAATAACCAATATAAATACTGAGTACAGTAATATAATCATTAGAAGTTAGTATTTTACGTTTGTAATGCTGACCATAATGTCAAAACGATTTTACAGATTTTAAAAATCATTATTATACCAAACCAAATATCAATCTTTTATTAACAAAACAAAAATATATTTTAATTTATCTAGACATCTATATAAAATTATTAAGAATGAACAACTTAAGACTTGTCAGACGAAGTACCTTTCTATTTGGACAAACCTACAGGTACCTGACTAAAAAAATATCTACTGAAAAATTGTTTGGTTGAAATAACTGTTTTCTAGATATAATATCTTCAGGGTATTAGTTGTTATTATTAAGGTGAAGAAATCAATAAAAATACCTGTTGTATTTGTGTTTTTAACATTTAAAAGTGTTAAAAATAATTTTAAATTATTATCTTAACCGGTAAATAATAATTTTTTTTTATATAATGGAGAAGAGTAACTTAGTAGTGAAAAGTATCTATTCAAAATTTGTTGTATTAAAACAGTCGACTAAGGTATAAAACACCTTTTATAGGTCCCAGAAAGACTATAAATAAATAAATAAATAAATAATATTACGATTTTATTGGTTAACCTTATTTCTGTTTATTTGTTTATTTATAGATTATTGTATAGTTTGCTGTCTATAAGGCACTAAACTTTATTTAATTTATTATTAATAATAAAAGGAAATATATTTTTATCCAATACATACAGATAATAAGACAATTACCAGCTTTATTTTAAATAGATAAACTCAATAATAACCCCCGCGTGGCTTTTACTTTATTGAGTAGATAATTATTTATTTTACCCACTCAACTGTCACTTGTCAAATTATTTTCTTGTAAATGTCATTAAAATTTTTAATAAAAATATGAATTCCTAAGCTATTTATTGGATAAAACCTTGTATGGCACTCATGGGTAAACCGATATTGCCCTCTCGAAAGTTAACCTGCTTGGCTGACGCCTCGCAGGTTAATTTTCTCATGGGCAATATCTTACTTTATCCACTAGTACCATAAATAACTATTTTTAATGTTTGAAGCAGTTCTTCATAGGTAAATGTTTCCACACTAAATTTGCTAGAATGCACACAGAAAAATATTATCTTAAATCAAGATTGCGTGATTTGTATATAGCGAATAGAATATATTCTCCTTTAAAGCAAAATTTTGCTTCAAATATGAAATGATAATGATATGATATGGTATACTTGAAAGGAGAATATATTCTCAAATATGAAAGGATAATAATATGGTATGCATAAAAGAAGAATATATTCTCTTCGTTATATACAAATCACCATATTCTTGATTTAAGACACTATTTTTCTGTGTGTAAAAACTTACATTTTTTGTTTAATACAAGGACGAATAATATTTTACGATTCCTTTTAAAAAGGTTTATTACTGTAATAAAAAAAGTTTAATTCTTCTTTAATTTGTTTTAAATCGCATTTAATTAACAATTGTCTTTTAATAGAGCTCTGTACAACTAGAATTATGAAACAGAAGACGTCTACCCTATCTCTATCTCATTTGTGCACGGCACGCCACTACCAACTTAAATAAATTAAAAAAATATTGCATTTTTTTCAATTTTTATCAACAATTACCGTTGATTTTTGTAAATAAACCTAAATAAATGAATATTTTTGCTAAGAAATAAAACTGATTATTTAATAGTAAAATAAAGAATGAAATCCTATTAATTGTTCTTAGGTTGGTTGCTTGATCTGTTTATTTATTTACAAAACATAACCTTAAATATGAAAAGGTAAATATGAATTTATTTAATGTTTATCATATTTATTATTACTATATATTATTATATATTTTAATATCGTTACCAGTTTCTACATTTCAAGAAATTAATTTTATGACGAGCGTTATTTCTGTTATAGCTACCAAAACAGTTGCAAAAGTCCAAACGAATTTCGCCTAGGTTTTAAATCTAAGGTATAAAGAAAGAACTTACCTTTGGTAAACAATAATTAAATATCAAAACTCGTAAAAGTACTATAATAGTCAATAAAAACACAATATTTAGTAAAACACAAAAAACTGAAATCAAAACAATATCAATCGCAGTTCACACAATGACAGTGTCTAAAGAAAATGGCGTTACTGACAGTGCAGCCAACATAAAACCTAGGAGATTTTTTTTTCTTTATGTTGGTGATATTACTTCTATCCTTTTTGGGTAGAACTTTTGTCCCTGTCTAATCTAAATGGAGAAATCTCCATTGTATTTCTTCATATGAATTTTTAGACATGCGATCACACGTACCTTTTACTGCTTCATCGCACTAGTGTTGCCGCCTAAAGCGATAGTTATCGCCAATAAATACCTTTCGTATCGCAACTACGATGCGATAGTTCAAAAATTATCGTCTCGCACAAACGATAACGAGAGGCCTCTCGTTATCGCCTACCTCTCGCCTACCTCTCGCGATAACGATACTTATCGTTCCAGCGTAAAAGTTGAATATTTCAGCCATCTAATATTAGTTTAAGGAATTTGACACAAACGTCATTATTTAATTTTTGAATTTAATAATGCAAATATATTCTTTAATAGGCATTATGCATCATATATTAGCACATAATAAAATGCTTTAATCTTTTAAAATCGTATCCAAGGCAGGAACCCCTTCAACATTGTCCTATTTTTATAGCAGATACAAAAACATGAACTCCTGGCAGATGCACTAAGTACCTAACTAGGACTATAGTAAGTACGGTAGTATTTGACTAATACGAGGGGTAATTTAAAAGAAGGCAAAAATTTCAGATCTGGTGTTTGTAGGATTTGAGTGCTAAACATCAATTTTAACAGTGTTTATATATTTTGCTTTCCCATGTTTACTTTCTCATAAAGAAAAAGGAAAAAAAATATATAAAATTACATCTGCATCCCAAATTTTAAATATCTAGCTCAAAGCTTTCTTAAGTCTTAAGACAGACCGACAAACATATTTTTTTGATTATTTTGATTTTTTCTCGACCTTTCAGGAAAACATAAGATGATTTAAGCAAAAAAATGTTTAATTTGTTTTCTATGACAATACTTTCTTTATGAAAAAGTAAACATGGGAAAGCAAAATATATAAACAATGTTAAAATTGATGTTTAGCACTGAAATCCTACAAACACTAGATCTGGAATTTTCGCCTTCTTTTAAATTACCCCTCGTATTAGTCAAATACTACCGTACTTACTATAGTCCTAGTTAGGTACTTAGTGCATCTGCCAGGAGTTCATATTTTTGTATCTGCTATAAAAATAGGACAATGTTAAAGCGGTTCCTGCCTGCGATATGATTTTAAAAGATAAAAGCCTTGTATAATGTGCTAATATATGATGCAAAATGCCTATTAAAGAATATATTTGCATTTTAAAAATTATTAAAATCAAAAATTAAATAATGACGTTTGTGTCAAATATTTTTATCTGATTTTAGGTGGCTTCAACATTCGACTGTCTCTTACTGTACGATAGTTATCGCTCTCGCGTCGGTCTCGTTACGGGCGAGAGGCCTCTCGTTATCGTTACAACGATACGATATTTTTTCACCTCTCGCTATCGTTCTGTCCAACGATAACGATAGCGAGACGATAGGCCTTAGGCGGCAACACTACATCGCAGTGGCGGATTTAGAAAATGTTAAATGGGGAAAATTAGTCCCCATGACCATAATTTTAACCCAATAATCAGGCCTATTCACATGTAACATTGATATTGAAATTTGTGGCAATATTGACGAAAATTGCAAGGTCATTTACGTCAACTGTATTAAAACTGCATGGTACTGTAATTTTTGTCAATATTGAATAGATTTCAATGGTACATGTGAATAGGCCTGAATGAACCTTGTTACCATTTGGGAACATTCAGATCCCTGAATTCTTTAATAATCAAAATTCGAACTATATGGGCATCTAGTTTTAAATTGGGAACACTGGTCTTTATGTTGGAGTATCTAATGATAGATGGCAGTATGGGAACGTTCAAGTATAACGTAACGCAAAATTTTGCCATTTTTGACCCCCTCCCCCTCCCTGTAACGCGGCATAACATCTACAACCCGAATTAGATTATGCTAATGCATTATTATGTTAATGCATCATGATGTTTGAAAAAATAAAAAAAAATGCTCATTCTTTGATTAAAAAAGCAAAACATATAAACGATATTGTTATATTTTTTGACTTAAACAAATTGTATGGGAGTTCTTTATTTTTTCACTGATTGCCGTAAAACCTTTAGGGATTTATTTTCCAATTAAATGATGATGAGCCAAATTTCATGCAATTCGAATGAAAAATTCCAAATTTTTGGCGATTTTTGGCCGATTTTTGTACGCGAAGGGTATCAAAACTTGGTTTTATCGCCAAAAGAATGTCAGATTCGGTTTTCTCGTACCATAACCCCCCACTAAAGATTTTCATTCTATTTGAACGAAGTTTTAAAAGTGTCGTTTCAGGGTGTCTAACAAGCAAAGTGCCAAATCGATATTTCAAAAACTAGACGTGATGGAACAATACGTCATTACCATTGGAATCAGGGCACCTGATATTATCAGAAGTGGTCAGTTCCAGTCAGTGGGATAAAAAAGTTTTAAAATCGAGCATAGTGTAAACTTTATTTTAATATTTACTTTATTTGGCTGCTACTATTATTATTATTATTTGAAGAGGAAACTTTAAAGTTTTTTTTATTGAACTGTAATAGTTCTTATATTACTTATACATATCATAAATATTAACAACAATAATTATTGTTGCTACTATTTATTATAATTCCGGTTAGTACTTATTTAAAATAATTAATTATTATCGATAAAAACTATTTTTTATGTTTATTTAATGACCAATTATGCATAATCATTTATGATTAATTTGGCTTGCATAATCTATAAAAAATACCCATATAAAACAAAGAAATTATAAAAAATACGCTTGATAAAACAATTTTATAATGAAGACAGATATGATAATTCTTGATCCTGTCTCCCATTGCTTAAATTGAATTTTAAGTCTCTATATAGCGTTATTGTGATATCACAGTGTAAATTTTTTTTGAAGGCTTCCAAGTACTAGTACCTCGAAGTATTTGAAAACCCTTGGAAGTACTTGGATGTACTTCGATGGAACTTTAAATAAATTTAAAGTACTTACAGAAATTGGAAGTATACTTCCAATACACCTATAGGTGTACATTTTCCGAAGAGTAAATTGCACCTCGCTAATATATTAGGTACTGATTCCAATATACAGGGTGTTCCAGAACTCACAGAAAAAAAATCTGGAACACCCTGTATTATTTTAATTTCTTTAGGTTTATTCTTTTTATATTTTTGTAAAAAGGAAGATATGGGAAGTTAAATTGTTTCTCAGTAAGCTAATGGCCGGGATGCCGCAGCTTTACACTGTTTAATAAATAGTATTTATCCACGGCAGTGATTATTGGGCCTATTAATCAAGGGTCTGTAAAAATAAATCGTTTAAAAATTAAAACGACCGTGGATAAAGTATAGAATTCTACTCGCGTAGCTATTAATCATTCGGGTGATTAGGTCACTCGCCTTTCGGCTCGTGTCCCAAAATTCACCCTCATTGATTAATAGCAATTATTATACGCTCATTGAATAATATACTATTACGAATAAGTAATAAATATGGTATTATATTATACACTTAATTATAATAAATAATATTATATTGACTTTCACATAAATGTAAATTATATGTATTTATCTCATACCTATCTAATAGACATAAAAATTTAAAAACCATCTAGTAAATTATAGTAAACTAAGAATAAATCAATAATTATTACATTACACTGAAACTGGCGCCGATCAATGTTCTTTACTAAGTCTACAAAAATAACGCGAAATCTAGTTTATCTTGACCTATTATTTAAAAAACATAAAATTTTAATTAAAAATATAAATAACCTATTTTGATAAATAAATTTACAAAATTAGAGAAAATAAAGTATTTAGTCGATTTTTTATGATTTAAGGGCCGATCTTATTTAAGATTTCTCAAAGAATCTTTGAGAATAACTGATAAATTTTAAATGCCAAGCGTTCTTTTTTTACTCAAATTAAAGACAAATAATTTTTTTTAATAAATTCTTAAGGAATTTTCTTAAAGAATATTCTTAGAGAATGTTCTTAAAGATTTAAAAAAAAAAATTACATTGTAGTTTTCTTTAGTTATTAAGTGTCAATTCTAAACTTTAATGTTTTTTTTTTGCCAAAAGCGAATAGTTTCGTAAAACTGTTTATTATGATAGTGTAGAAGTAGATTTGGCCTACCTCGGAGAAGATTTTAAACATTTTGCCGCCATTCTTAAGATTTTTTTTTAGTAAATGATTTGGATTTATAGGTTATGTTGCTGGTGGATACTGTCATACGTCAACTGTCAACTTGACAGTTCTTTACTGAGGAATCCTCAGTAAGGATAGGTAAGAGAATACGTTCTTTTTGTTCTTAACTGCAAAGTAAGTTAAGCATATTGGCTTATTTTGATAAATTAGAATAAAAAAACATAGTTTTGACATTTGAAACTGTGTAAAATACAAACCTTTTTATCAACAAATTTAATGTGGATTGAAAATTCACGATTTTACTTTGCGATTTCCAAAAAACATAAATTTTAATTAATTAAATAAAATTAAATATAATAAATGTAGTACGTGCAATACAATAAATATATGGCGTAATGGCTTTTAAAAATTGAAATGATGCAACGATTCCTAGATTTTCTCACTTATTTATGTATCGTCACGCCGATACATACAAAACAATTATATTTTTATATTAAATATGACTTAAAATCTGTTCCGTTACGGCAATGGGAAAAAATATATTTTTGTAAAATGTATCTGGGAATCTTTAAAATAAAGATATCTGCTTCTGAGTATTTCTAATAAATTAAAACCTTTTGTTCCCGTGTGATCCTTAAATAAAACCAGAAGCTTTAGTTTTTAAATAAAACTAGTAGCTACACTGAAAAACATGACTTTCTTGGCTCAAAGTAGTCAACACTCTTGGCAGTTATTCTTTTAGCTTAAAAGATGTGTATCTTCAAACAAAAGTATTTATCTTGTCCCAAGAAAAGTGTCGCTTTTGAAATATTTTTAAAATTCTCTTGGACCTGGCGCATTTGAGGCAAAAACCATTTATCCTGTTTTAAGATTGTAAAAAATTAAATAATTTTAAGTACTTTGGACCAAGAATTTTTCTTTTGAGACAAGACCACTTGCATTTTACACAAGATCAAAGAATTTTAAGTTAAAGATTCAGAAAGATCTTGGAAAGTGAATTATAATTTCATGTTAAGAGAAGGCGCTTTTGGACGTATTCAAGAGCAAAGGATGCTTTTTTTCAGTGTAGATATACACGTGTTTATTTATTGAATTTTGCACTTAATTAGGAAAGGAATTTGGGTTTGTTGAAGCAATTTTAACCCTATATTGCACATAATTTACTTTTGCAACAAAAAAAATATGATACGTCTTTTGGACGTGCATTATTCACAAAAAATACTAGAACATTTTTTTTTTCTTTTATTACATTTTTGTTCAAGCCCATTGTGCATATGAAAAACGAAAGCGAATACAAAACTAAACTAGATGAAACGTTGCAAGCACCCTGTCAAAACATCGGCACTATTGTACACTAGAGCTATCTAGTTTGCAAATTTCAAACTAGGTTTTTGTTTGCTTTTAAATTCTGTATCTTTAAAACATTATATTCTAGCAAAAAACTGTATATAACATTTTTTATAGGGCTTAAAAAGAGCTTTTATTTAAAATATAATTTTTTGAAATTGGGTTTTAAAATATGTGAGATATGCTAATAAAACCTTTTACTGCTTTAAACGCCAATATCTCGAAAACAATGCGTTTTAGGAAAACCTTGTTTATAAAATTTTTTGACCAATTTAAAATTATCTTTTATATAAGTGCTAAATTAACCAAATACAATGATAATTGCCCTAATTATAAACAAAAAACGCTAAAAATAGAAGTTTTACCCTATTTTTACCCCCTTACGGATAATCAGCTCTTCGGAATACGATAAGAAACAATATGCAAAAAAACGCAAGTCGATATCTCATGTAGAAATGGAGTTAAAGAGTTTACACCCAGACAGACAGACAGACAGACAGACGGACGCAATTTTTTTTTTTACTGATTTCGACTCAGAAAGGTCTAAAACGTCGAGAAATATGAAAAAACGTGGTCAAAGATTTTGACTTTTCGGCAAAGATTTCAATACATCGGCACTCTTAGTACCACTAAGTGCCGATGTAATAATATCTATTTGCTCACAAATTATGTGTGATAATAATAAAAAACAATTTTAAGATTTTATTAGAACTCAAAAGCTCGTTTTTAAAACAAACCAACACACTAACAAAAATTCGACTCCAGATAATTTTCATAAGTGCGTGATACGATCACAAGTTTAAATTTTTACCGGAATGTTAGATACTGCCATCTTTCAACAGGTACTCTAACTTGAAGAATAGTGTTCCCAAGTAAAAACCAGGTGCCCATAATGTTTGGTTTTGGTTATTAAAGAACTCAGGGGTCTTAATGCCAGTGTTGCCAAATGGGCACAAGGTGCAATATAGAGTTATAAATACTGCTGGAATTCATTTCTGAATGCTATTCATTTATGGTAAATTTAATTTTCATTTGAGAGTTGTTGGCGGGTATTGCATGGAATGAGTTTTAGTGATCAACATATAATTTTATATATTAAAGAAGCGGAAAATGGAAGACAAAAACAATAAAATAATCTGAAATTATATTTAGATTCGACAAAAAAAGCGTTAAATAAAGTAAAGCACATATTTTACTGCAAAAATATTTCTCAAGATGAAAATGCCAATGAAATAATGATGGTAAAATGTAGATAATACGAACATCACATAAAATAAGAAAGAAACAAACAAAAATAATAGTATATTAAAGTACTAGTTTCATAACATACCGCTTGCGGCGAGTTTTCTAAAGTACTAGTGCGCTAAAAACGTGTTATGAAACGAGTGCTTTATACAATTTTTTCTATTTTGCTCTAAAATTTAAAAAAACTTACATTTAAATTGATGACTGATTTAAAGATTTTTGTTTTGGATTGGCATTACAGTTTACACCATGTTTGCAATTCTAAAAACAAATGATATTTTGATATATTTTATAGTCATCTCTTCTCTTTTTTACTGCAATTAACCAAGCCACAATTTTAACATGGTAAAAATAACCTAAACACAAAATTTTGTAGAAAATTCAACTTTAAAGCGACATTGACATTTGCACGGAAAACGTCAAGCAATAGGCCAGGTCTGTTGCCAACCCAAAAGAACAAAAAGTACAGACCTCTTATGGCCCTATAAGAACACGCAAAATGCGTGTGATTATGAGCTTATGAGCTTAGAGAGAAGATGCGCACAGACAAAGTGTTTTTGGAATAAAAATGCTTACTAGGTTAGAAAATTAAAAAAAATCCACTTAATAAGAGGTATAAGAACTATAGTAATTAGTGAACTTCAAGCAAGTGTAAATATTTATAATTAATATTATTATTATTTTATTGATAATAATAATTTTCTTTCAAACGACCGCTGAACTATTTCTGAATATGAAAGAAATAATTTTTAAAACTAAATTATCTGTATTTATTTCGTTTTGGAATCTTCATTCGTATAAACGGAGAAGCTCGTAAAGTTTAAATTAAAAAATGCCACACCATTATCCAAGTCATTTAGTTGTTATTTTAATGTCTTAACACATTTGTAGTTACTCTGAGTATCCATTATAAATGACCATGAAGTATAATTATTATTTGTACAAAACTGTGTTTTTATACTGTAACAGTATACAGATTGTGTATGAATTGACTTCAAATGTAATAAAGTACCTAGTAGTAGTAGTAGTAGTAGTAGTAGTAGTAAAAGGTGGGTAGGCTCCGACGCCTGCCAAGTAGGCCCAATGGCCCTTTTGTCTGCCCCAAGATAACCTACCCAACCTGCTGCCTACCCTCCCTCTTCCTGAATCTGCCAGACCTTATGATGAAGTTCATAGCATCTGAAAAAAAGTACCTACCTTTTTGTTAGACAGATTGTAAGGTTCTTGTTTTAGGAGT
This sequence comes from Brachypterus glaber, assembly GCA_958510825.1. Lineage (NCBI taxonomy): Eukaryota > Metazoa > Arthropoda > Insecta > Coleoptera > Kateretidae > Brachypterus > Brachypterus glaber. The sequence continues at coordinate 5,761,804 of OY294052.1, forward strand.
ACTATAAGATCCGTAATTGGATGGCTGAGAGGCTAAATTGCTGCGACCAAAGGGAGGTAGTACAATGGGCCCAGCTAAGTGGCCTAAGTGCGTGTAGATAGCTACCCTCCACCCTAATAACCATAACCATAACCATAAGATCCGTAATTAAAATGGATCAATATCAATTATTATTAAGGTAACACAAATAATTTTAATGGAAATAAACCTATATTAAAACCGAAAAATAAAAACATAAGTCATATTTTATTGAATTGTTAAGTACTTGGAGTAAAAGTGGTGATAAATTTAAAAAACTTGGTTTCAAAGAATAATTTCAACAAACGCTCATTTAAGAAAACGCTGTACAATTATAATTGTCAGTATTTCATAAGTTCCAGCTCGCATGATAAGAAAAATTAGTTATATAAAATTGAATTAAACTGTTTTATATTATACATACTTTATAATTAAGATCAATTAAAGTTAAAAAAAACTGTTTAAGAAAAACATAATAATTTCTAACTTAACTTAGGTCAATTAAAATTGTTTAAATCTAGTAAATAACTGTTAAGTTACTATATTTCTATATAGATATAACAGATTAGTTTGTATTTGTAGTGATACATTATTTATAATTAATTTTATCCAATACATACAGATAATAAGACAATTACCAGCTTTATTTTAAATAGATAAACTCAATAATAACCCCCGTGTGGCTTTTACTTTATTGAGTGGATAATTATTTATTTTACCCACTCAACTGTCACTTGTCAAATTATTTTCTTTTAAATGTCATTAAAATTTTTAATAAAAATATGAATTCCTATGCTATTTATTGGATAAAACCTTGTATGGCACTCATGGGTAAACCGATATTGCCCTCTCATATAACTATTGTGTCTATATTTTAAAATATAAACAGTGTCGGACTGGGCCCACAAGTTAATATTAATAAATAAAATTTTCCGACTGAAATCTTTTTTCCCCTCCTAAATTTTTTTTTACCCCTGCCAGACATTTTGATGACCAAAAACTCCTGGCGAATATTGTTGACTGACATGAAGGCTAAAGGGGTCCTTACCTCCGGCGGGGGCCCCATGTATAAAGGGCCTCTAAAAGTGGGGGGCCCCGTAAGATTTTTCTCACTATTTCACCCGTCCAGTGAATATAAATTTAATAGTAGTTTTCGTAACGAGTAAGCGACTTTAGTCCTTAGTGCACGAGAATGAAGTTTTTTTGACGAGACGAAGTCAAAAAAAGTCAAAAATCATTCGAGTGCACTAAGGGCTTGTCGCAAACCAGTTGCGAACAACATTTTTCCTTCGATCTACAGACTAGACTTTAAAAATGTGTATTTTAAAGAATTACCTGTTTAATTTTGAAATTTCAAAAGTTTATAAACGTCAAATGACTTTCGTCAAAATGAAAGCTATGTGTAATCGTTTGGATAAATGAGTGTGCATAGTTGTCATTTCATTCAAATATGCACTATGTACTCGTGCGATAGAAAAATATCGTAACGAGAACATATAGTGAACATGCATTTTTCTTTATTTCGTGTACACTAGGTCGTACGAAAAAATAATAATAATCATAATTATTTAATTTATGTATAGTGAATGATTATAATCGATCAATGTCTTCTAAACTCAAAGGGCTTTTAGCTAAATTACCTTAAGTGGCCACCCTGTAGGGCTTTTTTTGGTTCAATAAAAGACACCTTTGTTGAAATGAATTGACACTTACTAGAAGTACCCATGAAGATTTAACACTGCTTTCTTTTTCGACTAGAAAATGGTTTATGTAGTGTCATAACTGGCCAGAAATTTTAGTATCTTTCAACCTAAAAAGGCGAGAAATAGAGGCAATAAAATATAAAGGCTGTCAAAGTGTGTGTGGTATTCAAATAACAATAGTTAGTGTTAGAGATGTGCTATAAGTAGGCGTAGTGTTGTAAAACATCGAGATTTTTATTATTTACAAATTCTCAGACGGTCGTAACTACTATGCTACTTCCTAGAATATGTATCTATATTTGTTTTATTCAAAGAACTTTTACCTCAAGAAGTTATTTCAGACCAATGTTTATGAAGGTGTCATCTTTTTGTTTGTTTGTTTACATAAACGTACGCGATACTGCTTCTGGTGTAAACATAAGTATCGCTAGTTTTGACCTTCTGGTGAACAGAGCGATGTTGCGTAATTTTCACTTTATCATTATAATAAAACTTTATACCTACATTAAAATTTTAAAAAACTACTATACTACGACACTATAATTATGTTTAATAATGTAATCTAATTAAATTTATTAAAATTAAACTACTAGTTCATATAAAACTCAAATAAAACTAATATTTCTTAAAATTTACCATAAAATATCTAAAGCAGGTGTTGCAACCGGCAACACTGTATTGCTTGACAAAGTTTACGACATTAGACTGTGAGTTTACACATTCTTTCTCTCTCTTTACGCGTACTAAGTGTAAACAATAGTCACTCCCCACCAGCCCCTCACCGTAGTTGGTTCACGCTTCAAACAAAGCATACGGTAGATATCATCATGTTCATTCTTGAGGTAAAAGTTCTTTGATAAGTATCTATACTTGCTTTATCTCTTAAATCGTGTTTTATTTGTACTTTCAGTAATTTCGGACGAGTACTTACTTCATAGATAAGAGAACAGATGAAACTCTGGGATTACAGAATGTTTACAGCTAAATTTTTCATTCGCTCGCCGCATAGATGGCGCTGGTGTTTGTAACTACATTTAAGTTGGTAATTGAGAGCAATTGTCTCAATATTTTAAATTAAAAGTCTTTTTGTAAAAATAATAAAGGAATAAGATGTTATAATAAAGTTGAAGAAATGAAGACATAATTTTCGGAGATTTAACAGATGAAGAAGCATTTAAAATTTCTGTTATGACTAAGTATCTGTAAATCAATAGGCCATTTTTCTTTTAACATTAATGGAGAGCCTCTAGCACAAGCATGTAAGCTTATTTGGGGCTCTCCGTGATGTTGTGTAATTTTAAACTAAATAAATAAACTTAATTTTATATTTGGTTTTAAATTAAAAAACAAAACCGAGTGATTTTAAAATCGAACTACAGGCAAGTGGCAGCGAACCTAATACAGATAATAATAGTATATTCAACTTCAAGATACAGTAGTAATAAACAAACGCATGTGATTTCAACGGATTTAGTGACAGTGCAATGCATTGTACGCTTCATCATCGCAAGTGCTCACGTACTGACCTGTTTAATTTTCTACATCCCTACTCTCGCAACATTCGAGTGTTTTAACCAATAAAATCACGCGCCCGCTGCCGCCTGATCGATTCTTTTGTTTACTTCCACTGCACCTTGGACTTGAATTTACTATAGAATATTTAACAGCTAAAGTAATAAATACTTAATTAAATTTCTAATTAATTAGTATTGGAGTACCTGTATCAATAAATAATTAATTAAAATATGAGCTTATAAACAATTTTACCAACTATAATTAAATTTAATTATTATCTGTAAAAATATGGTCATTTTATTGGTACTATAGATTTACTAACTAACGGTGATTATAGGTTAGCACAGTGCCCCGGGTTCATGATAGATTTTATCTTCGGGTCTAATCGTGTTGGTCATTTTTTTAATTAATCGGAACCATAAATAATGGTAAATATTCTAACACTATAATATCATACCTTTAGGTGTCTTAAGACTAAGTTCTGCTATTGAAAAAATATTAACTCGTAGCACAGAGAATTTTCATTTAATGCAACTTCTCCTAAACTCCAAATTAAAAATTAAACGCACAAGCTTTTTTGTGTAATAAGGACTCTATCAATACTCTTAATACAACCCCAGCTGATTACATTGTAAGATAAATATGAGAATGCCAAAGATTAATAAATATTTAACAGTCCTGCCTCATTTAGATCGTCTCTCATCTTTGAAATAGCAAAGTACGCACTGTTTAGTTTTTTGCATACAAAATTAATGTGACTCTCCCAAGAAAGATTGCCATCAAACATTACGCCTAAGAGTTTGGTATTTTCACTAAATGAAATAGGTACATTAAAGTTGATAATGCTGTTTCTATTGTAAAAATTAATAGCAATAGTTTTGGAATTGTTTAATATTAATTCATTTCTTTGACATCATGTTTCAAAGTCTTGCATTACTTAAATGGGATGGACGAGGAAACGCCCTACCACTTCATAGGGGGTTGTAAAGCGCTGGGCAGGTTTAGACAAGACGTCTTCGGAGTGGTAACACTAGTGAAGGAAGAGTTGAGCCTCCTAGCCTGGTCAGATGTTATGAACTTCATAAGAAGGTCTGGCAGATTTAGGAAGAGGGAGGATAGGCAGCAGGTTGGGTAGGTAATCTTGGGGCAGACAAAAAGGGCCATTGGGCCTACTTGTCGGGCGTCGGAGCCTACCCACGTTTTACTACTACTACTACTGCATTACTTGCTGTATTAAAGTACGTAGCTCTTCCAGAGATGTAGCAGAAAGTAAAATTGTGGTATCATCCGCAAATAAAATTATTAAACCATTGCGTATATGAAGCGGCAGGTCATTAGAAACACCTTTGGTTAAGTCTTGAAGTTATTAACAATTATAATAGATATTAATCAATAATATTTCTTTAAAATTATTAATTAAATTAAATTTATAGATGGTTTTCCCAATCCTTAACACTACATAGAAAAAACGGATTCCTTGAACCAAGGACACGTGTCTTTGGATATGTTCAAAGCCATATTCTCTTGTTTCAAGGCTGGTATTTTCTTGAACCAAAGTCAATGTCCTTGAATAAAGAGCGCGGATTTTTATTCCAAAACCCGTGCTCTTCATTCAAGGACATTGACTTTGGTTCAAGAAAATGCCAGCTTTGAAATAAGAGAATATGGCTTTGAACATATACAAAGACGTGTTCTTGGTTCAAGGAATCCGTTTTTTCTATGTAAACTAACTATGAATTTGACCAATGAAATGTCATAAATATTTGATACATTTTATTTTATTTAATGATTGATTAAATCAACTTTAAGTTTTATAAAATTTATTATTTAAATTATTTAAATCAAAAGTAAAACCACGGACGAGTAAGCTTTTAATTTCAGAATATACCTAAGGTAAATATTTTGATGTTTTTAAGTTACTTAATTTTGTTCTGCAGCTGGGATTATCTCCCCTGCTTGTTGTACCCTATATATTTCAAAAATGTATTAATATCCCAAATTTATTCTGAACATTTGTTAATTACTCAGATACCGGGGTGGTCAAAGTGACTGAATTCATTTACATAAAACGTATGCGTAAGAAAATGTCACCATTTTTACTCATAGTACAGCAAGTTGTGTACTTTTGGGACTTTTATCATGTTATATCCTTTATAATACCTTACTTACACGTTACATGGAAATATATACAAAATATTTTTAAATAAATGTATACGATTTTTTATGATTTTGGTCTCTAATTTTATATGCTCTTCTTTATAAGAAAAATATTCATAAATATGTATATTTAAAAAAAAAATAATTAAGAAACTGTATTTGTAGAATCCAGGGGTGATCAAAAGTGCATTTACGTAAAACATTACCTTATAAACATATTTTATCATTCTATTTGAGTAAGTAGTTATATGGATGGTAAATTTTGATGACATATTTAGCTTAAGAGCTGATGAATATTTACAACAAGTTATTTACTCCTGGCTAAATTTTATACTTAAAGTACATTCTAATTATGCTATTTCCCAAAAGCCAGTTTTAGGATTCAGTCCCTTTGGATGCTGAAAGTCTAAAAAGAGCTAAAATGAGGTAACCTTATAACTTATTTTTAGCCGAGTCATAAGCGTTACTTTTTGAAATAATGCTCCTCAAATGTAACAGTTGTAGTACTCAGCCTGAAATACTTGAATCCTGCTTAACTCAAATGGATTTGTTGCCTTTTTTTAAATAATTCTACTCCTCACTTATTACATTCAGATTAAGATATTTTCATAGTTACACACAAGTGTTTTCTGGACCAAGAGGTAAAAATAGTCTTTAATAACTGCCTTTAACGTATACATACATACATGTTTGTTTAACCTCGTACTATTCTACCTAATTAAGCATCCCCTAAGTCCAGGACTTGTGTGGGCTAGTAGTAGAGGGAACCACCGGCTTATACTGACTTTCGAACCAGTTTTTATAGGGTGTCCACTTCACTTACGCCTTCGCCAAATTTCAATTATTAATTAACTGAAAAAGGCAAATCGGCGCCAGTGAGGATCGAACTGACGCTAGTTGGCTAGTAGACTTGTCATGTACAGACGCGGTAGACATCTACACCAATCCTCCCAGAACTAAATTTATTTATTTTTTTTAAATTCTGATTTAGAAAGTTTTTTTACCCTTTTGCTACAGATATTGGGTTAAACTATGAAAACAGCCTGATTAGAATGTAATAAATACAAGGCCCTTTTTTTGGCTTCTAGCATCTAAAGGAACCGGATCCAAAACTTGACAATTTGGACTTTTTGGTGTATTAGTTTTTACAAGAAACCGAAAATAATTTTTTCGAATATACACGGAAAGAAATTAGTGGGCTCTGCGCTATACATTATAAGATATTTGGTAACAGTGGCAAATTATAGTGATTTAAGCTATAGATTATAAGGGACACAATAACTAATAATGTTAAAAATAAATTGGAAACGATTATATATATTACAGACACGATTATATTTATTACAGGCACTATTATAAATTTACAGAAATTTTATTATATTATAAAAATTATTAGCACGGACAATAATTAAATCTATTTAAGCTATAAATGCCATACTATTTGTTATATTTTATTATTCACTAAACAATTAAAGTATTTCATATAAATTTTTACACTGACTGCCATAATTGTAAGAGAAAGCCTTGTATTTATATAATAAGCGATTATAATTTGCTTGGTATGTGTGTTATAGCGCTCCTAGCTATAATTTTTTTTCCGTGTACGTTGTTTTGAAATTCAGCCGTCTTATTAAAAATGTTCACCAACTTTCCGACTATAAATTGTGATGTTACATCCAGAACATGAATCGATAAATATTGCAAATGTAAAGGACCTTCAGGGACTTTTATATCATCCTTTATAATGCCATAGACTCAGCTGGGATTATTCTTTGCATTATAGTTATGAGGTGTGGGAATATTAATCCCTCAATCCCATTCATATAAATCGAATATACTTTTCATTCCAAACGAATCGTGAAATATATATTACATAAATACAATAAACTTTTCAATCTTTTACTGGTAAGAGATAAGGCTTGGTTGGTTAGGCGTTGGTTTACGTTAACAATGGTTTGGTTTGGTAGTTTGCTTGTTTGGTGTTTTTTTTTTAATGGGAGGCATTTTTCAGATACGATATTTCAGAATTTAGAAGGCGATATATTTTAAGAATCAAATAAGATTATATTTAGGCTAAATAATTTAGCTTTAGCTAATTAAATAATAAATGCTCGCCAGGTGTAACAATATGCATAAAAAATTCATTGTTTTAATCAAATATTGAGAACCTCTGGAGAATACAGTAGAGGGGGTAAAAGCATTTCTTCGGCAGGACAACTTTCGGCCGCATGATCCAGACTCTGATATTTAAGTCTATGGTGTTTATAAAAAAGTTAGACTTTATTATGAACCATTTTTAAAAATTTATTTTCTTTAATTAAATTTTTATTTATGCGGTTTATAACCCTATAGACCTGTGCATAGCTATACTTTTTTTAAATTTATTAATGTACGACATTGTACGATGTTGCCAAATAGAAAACTGAAAAAAATCTGGGATATTATTCCTGAACAATAAAAATCATAATTATGATTTAATGTATGATATTTTGTAATTTTTAAAATAGTATTAACATAAAACTAATCACGTATTTTTATTTTTATTAATTAAACTTTAATCTAGTATATTTATGTGCAAAATACATTTGACTTATTTTACCAAATTGTTTAAAACTGTTGTTTTTTTCTTGTTTTCTTTAAATAATGACACTAATCCTTTCACAAGCAACCCATTTAAAACCCTAGCTTTACAAAGCTTTGGCAACGCAGCATATGGAACAGCGTTAATCGTCGTCAGTGTGAACTGAAAGATTTGAAGTCTAACATGGTTTTGTGCCTAAGTCTTCCCCCTCTCTTTGTTTGGGAACTTAAAATATCTACAAGTTATTCCCCTTTGCATTTCGAGGCCCACCCGCACCCTTTTGTATTTGGTAACAGATCCGTAGTAAAAAAATCGTATGGGGCCATACCAACGAACTAAGAACTCTTCTTTCTAGAATAGGCATACCGTTAAAATAAAGTATCGCCAACATCTCGCTTTGTTTGTAAACAAATAGTAGGTATATTCAGGCCTAAACAATAACAATTACCAGTAACTGGTATTGTTGTCTCTGTTAGAACAAATATGTGCGAGTAAAACAGACGAATGTTTATGTTGCCGACGTTTTTGTCAGTTTTTACGATTGAAATGCCTATTCTAGAGAGAAGAGTTATTAGTTTGTTGGGCCATACATACTAAATAAAAAAGCAACACAAAGACCAAACGTTAACGTTAACTTTAACGTTAATCAACGTTAATTAAATGAAGTTCAAATGTTTTGATTATTACTATTTTTTTTTTTTGAATAGTTTCATTACCTTGGTGTAATCTCAGTAACGGGAACGAAGTAGATATTCAAAACAAACTAGATGAAACGTTGCAAGCACCCTGTCAAAACATCGGCACTAATGTACACTAGAGCCATCTAGTTTGCAAATTTCAAACTAGGTGTTATGTTTGATTTTAAATTCTGTATCTTTAAAACACTATATTCTAGCAAAAAACTGTATATAACATTTTTTATAATAGGGCTTAAAAAGAGCTTTTATTTAAAATATGATTTTTTGAAATCGGGTTATAAATATTTGAGATATGCTAAAAAAATCTTTTACTGCTTTAAACGCCAATATCTCGAAAACAATTCGTTTTAGGAAAACGTTGTTTATAACATTTTTTGACCAATTTAAAATTATCTTTTATATAAGTGCTAAATTAACCAAATACAATAATTATTGCCTTAATTATAACCAAAAAACGCTAAAAATAGGAGTTTTACCCTATTTTTACCCCCTTACCCCCAATCGTTTACCTCCAAAATCTAATCAGCTCTTCGGAATACGATAAGAAACAATATGTAATTCGATATCTCATGTAGAAATGGAGTTTGGAGAGTTTACACCCAGACAGACAGACAGACAGACAGACAGACAGACAGACAGACAGATGGACACAATTTTTTTTTTTTCGACTCAGAATGGGCTAAAACGTCGAGATATGTGAAAAAAACGTGGTCAAAGATTTTGACTTTTCGGCGAAGATTTCAATACATCGGCACTCTTAGTAGCACTAAGTGCCGATGTAAAGCACTTATCAGTTTTGCAAATGGTTTTAACAAATACATTACTTTGGTTTGATAATAAGTATCAGAACAAACATCCGTATCGATAATGCTCAAAAATAATAGTATGAATAATTCAATTATTATCTAGTAGCTCTTTGATAATAAACTATGCAAATAATATGGACTGTGTTTTGCAAAAACATGTTAACCCACACGCAGTGGGGCAAATTGAATTTCTAGATGGACAAAATTCTAAAAATTTCAGTATTAACTTAAAATAATCTGTTGATACGAGAAAAATAGTTAAAAAAATCTATTAAAATTTCTAAAAACCCCCTGATACCGATTTTGGTTCGAATCGACCAGAAATAGCACAAGTCGTCCGCCATATTGGCGCCGCCATTTTAATTTTTTTAATTTTAGCCAAAAATTTGAAATCTTTGACCCCGATACCAATTTTGGGCCGATGTGAAAGCATAACTTTAAAATCTACATTTTGACGCTAACCTCGACTTCGACCACACACATATAATAAAAAGTCCAAACGGTATAAAAAAATAATAAAATTGTTGTTCATTATATCATTAAAACATTTTTTTTTATAGGTATATTTTTAATACGAATTTAATGAATATGATTTCTAGCAATACCAACTATTTGTAAAAAAATCTTTTATTCCATTAATACACTCATACAGCTCGTAAGCGCTAGAAGAGAGTAGTAGTAGTAGAAGGAGTATTAGTAATATTATTATACGATAGTTTAGAATTTTTTTTAAATCCTAGTCATAGTCATTATCCGACCAACTCTAAATTTTCAAGAAAATCCCTGACCTACCCAGAAAAAGCCCTTGAACCAAGGACACGACGTGTCTTTCGATATGTTCAAAGCCATATTCTCTTCTTACAAGCCTAGCATTTCTTTGAACCAAAGTCAATGCCCTTGAATGAAGAGCACGGGTTTTAAAATGAAGATCCGTGCTTTTTATTCAAGGATATTGACTTTGGTTCAAAGAAATGACAGCCTTGAAACAACAGAATATGTATTTGAACATATCAAAATACACGTGTTAAATTATTTTTTATTTTTTTTTTTGATTTTTTTAAATTTTATTTTTCAAAACTTTTTTGTTTTTCGAAAAAATAATTAAAAAAAGTATTTGGGAAATCGCAATATACCATCCACTGTGAATAGAATATAATGAAATACGTAGAATTACATATCAGCACGGCTTGTTTTATACGACAACCTTCAAGCTCTGATGGACTTAGCTCGGGTGCTATCAAGGTTCCATCTAACATTTTACTTCCTTTAGATTTTTTTATAACCTAATTACTAAAAAAAAACTTTGTTTAGTTTTATCTTTTATTATTTATTATTATTATTATAATCTTACAAACAAATTATTTAATTTTGTCATGAAAGTATACTTCACGTTAAGGCCTATCCAGAAGCTTGCATAAGAACATAAAACATAAGATCCCGTAATTGGCTTACAAGATACATGGCGGCATAAAATATTAAGAGCCTATAAATTATATTATAGTATATTATTGATGTAACTATACTGGGTGACCAAACTCTGTTTTAAACTAAAAGAGATAGTTCTGAGAAAACCGTCTTAAATAAGACAACTTAAACTATCTTTTAGCATATATTTGATACTTTCAGCTCTTGAAATGTGGGCAGGGGGGCATAGAGGGACATTTTTTTAAATGGACTTATTTTAAACCCAAAAAAAAAAAATGTTTAATAAAATTAAAAATACATAGTTAAATGGATAATTTTATAAGCTTTAAAATGATGTATCACACGACCCCCTTGCCCCCTGCCCACATTTTAAGAGCTAAAGTATCAAATATATGCTAAAAGATAGTTTAAGTTGTCTAATTTAAGATGGTTTTCGCAGAACTTGATTATCTCTTTTAGTTTTCGAGAAAATCGCTGGGTAAATAGAGTTGGGACACCTGGGATAATAATTATTACAAGGTACTCATGTCATAATAATAGCAACTGAATTTTTTACTCATATCATAGGAATGTAGCACTTATTTTAAAATTATAGTAATTAAAATAGTTTATGCAAATATTTATTCAAGAGCATTTCTATCACTGTTTTTCTTTCTAGTTAAGTCTTCACTAATTCCCAGCGGTTTTACCGCTCAATATTGTTAAATAATAAAAATATGGGAGGATTGGTGCGGTGGACTACCGCGTCGTAATTGAAGAGTTTACTACCCAAAATATCGTGAGTTCGATTCTCACCGGCGCCGATTTGCCTTTTTCAGTTAATTAATAACTGAAATTTGGCGAAGGCGTAAGTGAAGCGGACAATCCCTATAAATTGGTTCGAAAGTCAATTAAAGCCGGTGGTTCCCTCTGCTACTAGCCCACACAAGTCCTGGACTTAGGGGATGCTTAATTAAGTAGAATAGTACGAGGTTAAACAAAATGTAAAAAAAATGTAAAAAAATAATTATTATTATTATCTAATTTGTAAATGTTTGGTTTGGACTTTATAGCGGTTAATTTAATTATAAGGAAAATAATATACCATAAAAATACATAGTACACTAAAGGCATGCATAAAGGAAAGAGTAATTTAAGCAAACCGTCATGCGGGTGTGACGCGTCACATTACACTGTCCATACTTACCTATACATAGAAAAAACGGATTCCTTGAACCAAGGAGACGTGTCTTTGTATATGTTCAAAGCCATATTCTCTTGTTTCAAGGCTGGTATTTTCTTGAACCAAAGTCAATGTCCTTGAATGAAGAGCACGGGTTTTGGAATAAAAATCCGCGCTCTTTATTCTAGGACATTGACTTTGGTTCAAGAAAATGCCAGCCTTGAAACAAGAGAATATGGCTTTGAACATATCCAAAGACACGTGTCCTTGGTTCAAGGAATCCGTTTTTTCTATGTATGGATCTGCAAGAGAAATATATATTAACATCGATACAAGTCAATTAAATCTTTTGAATGTTGAAAATATAAAGCCGTTTTGGATTGCTTACCTATGCTTAGGGTTAGGATTGGTAATATATTGGTTCAAAATATTTAGCAATACTTTCGAATGTCTTGGTTCTTCTTCTTTTTCTCCTTCTTCTTCTTTTTTTCTTCTTCTTCTTCTTCTTATTTCGGAGTTAATGGCCTTTGCCAGGTACGAGTGTTTAAAAAATGTCTTTGTTACACTGACAGTTACTGTAGTAAACATAACCTATTAGAAGTATATTTTGTTTATTCTGGCAAGATATATTTTGGGCAAAATACAAGACTTTCGTTTTAATTTGTAAAAAGAAATGGTAAGATGTAAAAAACAGCCGTTTATACTGCGTATATTGGAAAAAATGAAGCGGTACAGTTGGGAAATTCAGTTAATTAGTCAAGGGTAAAGCTTTTTTTTGAGTGAGGCCTTTTTTTAGTCATTAAAATTTTCTGCAAAGCTTTTTTCTGCAGGGTAAAAAGTTGGGATATTCCTTAATATCTAGTTGGGAAATTTTTGACCTGCCCTCGCGTTCCCCTGGTGCCAAATAGATCTTTTATAACTTCCCTATGCCTATTAGAACCTACCTGTATTTATTAAATTGTAGTTTTTAAATTTTTTTAGTTTATAATTATACTCTAGGTAGTTAAAACGTGCTTTTTGTTTTAAGTATAAATTGACATTTGAACTGTGTGTGGAGCCATTTGAAAAATTAGCAAATCTTTTCCGCACTTCAACATCCGCCCACGTACTTCCTATGCGGCCTCCGTACTCGAAGTCAAACTGGTCAACTAGCTTTTCAGAAAGCGGAAGAAATATTAATTGAAAATTGAAAAAAAAATTTACCCCATTTTGCCCCTTACTGCACCCCGGTTTTTACCAAAAACAATCCCAGCCTAGAACTTTGGATAATCAACATATGGTCCAAATTTGAACTATTTAGCTCGAAGCGTTCTTGAGTTGTCGTGGTCACATATTTCACGGACAGACCGACAGACAGATTTTTTTTGGCAAAAATCATATTTTTCGTTTTTTCTTTCATTAAATAATTTTCTTTAGAATTAAAACAGGAATTTAAAAGATTATTTTCCACTTTTTAACAAAATGTTTTTTATCAAACTATAAATTTGAGATAACAAGGAAGAAATCTAACATTTATAATCCACCATTACTTTGCGGTGCATTGCTCCCCGGGTCCAAACTTCAACAGCATATTAGGTATATAGGTAAAACATTGTTATACTATAACAAGGTGGAGTGAAAAATTAATATACCTGTTAAAATGTAAATGCTTTTTTGAACTAAATAAGTAGACTTCAGATTGGTTGGTCGGATAGTCCTGGCAGCTAAGACCACAAATTCAAAGGTCAAGTCAAGTAGACTTCAGTGACAATTGTTTTTCATACAATCAACGTAAATCTATGTAAAAAATCGTTAATTACTTTTATAATTACCATTGTAATTGCTAGGTTTATTATTATAATACCTAATTGATATTAAAAAAATATTAAATAAATAAAAGTTATGCAACCTTGAATATAACCATGTCGTTTGGACTTTCATTACAGTATTTCTATGGTAACGAACTCTCAATGTATTTAATAAGAATTTTTTTTCACTACCAGCCTAAAACCACATCTTTATTACTGTTCTTTTCATTGGTAGAAATATTATTTCTCTACCTATGACGTCAGAGGTTCTAAAAATAATGAAATTGCACCATGGTTAATAATGAATTTTTTTTCAGCTGTTTTGGCATCTGACGTTTCACTTAATTAATTAATCACATTGCTATTTACAAGTGTCTTTAGGCACCAAATTTATTTATTGCATGATAAATTAAAAAATATTAACTAAATTAGTACCTAAAAACATGTTTTACAAAAAAACACTTTGAAAAGTGAAAATCATTGGTCCATCATATTCATCCATAGATTATACAACCCATATATTACCGTAAGGATCATAGATTACTAGAGGTACAACCCCCATATATTGATTTTTGAGGAAATAGATTCTCCCTCACAGTTTTCGCCTGTCCCCTTATTTCTGGGGGAGTACCAGAATCATCACTTTGCATTTCACTTTAATTTTTATATATTTTATTACACTTAACACGGAAACACTTTCAAACTTAATAATTTCAGCAGATCACCAGAAAATTTCTGCCGGAAATGTCAAGTTATTCATTTGTTTTTTTAATGGCCGCGAACGGCCAGCGTGATATTTTAAATTTATAAGCTTTTTCATTAAATTGTAGTAAAATAAATAAATAGCTAATTAATTGTACTGGTAGTGAAAAAAATACTATATTTTCCACGTGAGTGAAGATTTAACATTTTAGACCGCGTCTTGCGGGCTTCGCGCTGGCGCGCTCATCCCGCAATTTGACGCAGGTCAAAAATGTTAAACTTCTCTCACTTGGTAAATAATATACTATTTTTTTTTTTTGGGTTCAATATACAAAATCGTGCAGTATTTAATACGGTTACAAATTCTCAGTAAACCATTCACATTTCATAAATTTACAGAATGCTTGAAAAGTGAAATTATAAATCTAGATTTAAGGTGGCTGAATGAAATTTATACAGTGCAGTCCAAAAGTTGCCCCCTCTTAACTTTTAAACAATTAAAGAATAAATTAAATTTGGAACATGCAAATAAGATAATATCTTTTTATATTTTTAGAGTCTGTGAAAAAATATGGTTAAGGGAACGTTCAAATATTACGTAACGAAAATTATGATCATTTTTGACTTGGTAGAGAAGACATTTTTTATAGCTGAGCATATTAAATGCCGAGCTGCGTAGCAGCTAGAGATTTAAGAGTGCGAGGCTATAATAGTCTGCTCTGCCGTGGTTTATATATAATTTTTTTCACTACTAGCGCATTTATTCTTATTATTTAACATTTTTATATCAATAATAAACTAAAATGTTTGCTGGTTCTTAATATTAACCCCGCAAAAATTAGCCTTTGCCATTTCTAAAAAAAAAGGAATAAATTGATTTATTCACTGAAACTTGGAAGTTCTAGTGGGTGACATTTTGATATTTTTAAAATGTGTGAAAACATCGGTAAGTTTAAGGTTTAAGGAAAGTCAAGTGTCAGATATCAATTGTTTATTAAATTTACTCCTACTAGGAGAGAAAAAATTATTATTGGCTCTAGGTGAAGAAAATTGATTTCACAGTCTGAAAACATGATAAATAATGGTATTTTCTAAAGCTAGTAGTGGAAAAAAGTAATGATTGCTCTAGGTGCAGATAGTTTATTTTTCGTATTAAAAACATGATAAATAATGGTACGTTCTAAGGCTATTAGTAAAAAAAGTTATTTTTTAAGCCACTCTAGTATACTTCCTCCGAGAATCTAATCAAAATTACGAACACGGTCCTGATGACTAATTCACTCATTCACTTCTACCAGGCCTGTACTGCCGACTATGCACTCACTTTAGTCGCTTTTGAAACGCTGCAGTTAACAAATGCCGAACGAAACATGTGCTGGTGATCCCTCATACCATGCTTGGCATAGCCATCTTGATGTGTCATCGCATAAACACACAGACGATTGTTTTATGTAGCCCAGTGTTAAGGAATTTCATGGACTTTGTGTTGTTTTACACTGTTTAGTTGTATAGACATAGTGGACTGTAATGTGTTGTGTTTTATTGGTTGATTGGTGATTTTATTTTCGGGTTTGTGTGTTTTGTGTTGTTCTTTTAACAATGTCTTGGATTAGACGTTCTTCGGAACCGGTTAAGCTTCAGAATAAAATTGGATTTGAGTTTAAGGATGATGACAGTATCTCCACATTGTCTGATGATTCGGTAGGATTCTTTTTTAATTATATTCATTTAGAGTGTACAAAGAATGTCAAAAGCTACATAACTCGTAAATGATTTAATATAGAAAAACTTTATTTTCGCGAACAATTAACTAATATATTAAGGTACTCTCGTTCCAAATTTGAAGAGATTATCTTTATTTGTTAAAAAGTTATAGCCAATAAACGTGGACCCTTAGTACCCGGAACTACTAGTAACTGGGAGTCCAGGTTTATTTGCTATAAATAAAGATAAACTCTTTAAATTTGGAATGAGTGTCTTATTATAATAACCAATTGTTTGCAAAACAAAGTTTTTCTATATTAAACCATTTTCGTGTAATGTAGTTTTTGGCACTTAGTATATTTCCTTGTCAATCGCTCTGATTCATTTTCACACTAACAACATAGTAACATAACTTTAATATAACCATTTTAATAGACGTAAGTTGAGTTTACTTAGTTTATGATTTATGGTAACGTACTGGTAAATATTGTTCCCGGAGGAAAGTAGTTATATTACTCGTATATTACTAATTACATACCCAGCAACCAAGGCAGTAACCATTCATGTGTCATTAAATATTAACATATTTAGAAAAATTACAGTACACTGACAAAAATTACGTTCTTGGCTCAAAGTAGTCAACACTCTTGGCAGTTATTCTTTTAGCTTAAAAGATGTGTATCTTCAAACAAAAATATTTATCTTGTTCCCAGAAAAGTGTCGCTTTTGAAATATTTTTAAAATTCTCTTGGACCTGGCGCATTTGAGGCAAAAACCATTTAACTTGTTTTAAGATTGTTAAAAATTAAATAATTTTAAATACTTTGGCACAAGTATTTTTCTTTTGAGACAAGACCACTTGCATTTCGCACAAAATCAAAGAATTTTAAGTTAAAGAAACAGAAAGATCTTGGCAAGTGAATTATATTTTCATGTTAAGAGAAGGCGCTTTTGGACGTATTCAAGAGTACGAAGCATTTAGCCTAATTTCATATGCCATAACCGCAAAGGATCCTTTTTTTCTGTCTAGTAGTAGTTGATTGCTAATATTTAGGGTTTTGAGAATTCATTGCCCCTTGACCCAAAAACCACTTCCTCAACTGCGAATTAGATTTTTTTCCATTTTATCTAAAGATTTATCTTACTACAGTAATTAATAATATTAATATTTTATTATATATTATCTATAACATTACTATTATTATACACTTGAATTGATTTTAAGTGAAAACATTAAAATCGGTTAAACGTTGTCTACAGTTCATTGTAATAGTCTAACAACAATTATAAATATTATTATCGATAATATAATCAATCAATATTATTGACTAAATTTACTTATTATAACAAACGAATAGAATTATTAAAAAAAAAATTGATGGGGGAAAATGGTCATTACAGTTTCCCGAGATGAGTCCTAGTCGAATTTCACCTAAGGACTTAGTTGGTTTTAGTAGTAAAACGGCATTAGAGAAGAACGCATGTTATTGAAAATAACAAAAACACTGTTAAACATACAAAAATTATAATTTTTTTAAATTCTTCTTTGACGTCCAGGTGTGATACCGCTTCTGTTGGCCACTGCAGAATTCCTTCGTATAAGTTTTCAAAATTCCCCGGTATGTATTGTCTTAACTTTTGTAGATCGTTTATTTGTAAGACATTGAGATAAGACCTGTTCGATATTTATTTCAGAAGATCATAGAACATCGATCTATATGAGTACATGAAAAAAGAACGAAAAACTCCATTTTGAAAAAAACTCCGAGATGAGCTCTTTTCGAAATTTGCAATTCAAATGTATTTTAAATTAGTTTTTTGATAAAATGGGAAATTATTAGGCTAGTTTGTTAAGGTAGATTGGTAGTTTACAAACTACACAAAATAACCCGCGAAACCACTCCCCAGCTACCACCCAACTACCATAAAAAAAACCACCTATCTAGTGCTCTAGCAATTATTAGACCAATCTGGGCTCCAAATTGTTATTATACTTATTATAGAAGTACCAAATCATAATATTCTTTTTCTAATTATTTTTATAAAATCTCCTGCCTCCTTAAAATTTTAAGCCATTTGACATGTTCTTATCGGAAACTAATGTGCCTTATGTCCACGGCATGTTATACAATGGTACTATATATCATTTTGGTAAAATATTCTTTCTTCTTTCTGAATTCTCTGTTTATTATTAAAACGCCCCCATTAAAGAGAATCTGACAAACGCCTACTTTGTTTCCATAACTGTAAAATTTACAGCGTTTATAGTATATTACCGTATAAATGGTTTTTATCTTTTTTCTGGAAAAATGCACTTAAAATTCATCTTAAACTTTTAACTCATCACGTGCCTTACGTAAATATTTAAACTAACTAGTTTGATAATTTTACTAATTTATTTACATAAAAAAAATTGAGGAGTTTTAAATAAAAATGTATATTCAACTTTCATCTTCATTTACTTTAAATAAAATATTTAAATATTTGGTTGAATAATCTTCGACTTTAATATAATTTTAATATTTCTCAACAATAGTATATTAACACAATATGCACCGAGTATGAGAATAGTATATTCTATAACTAGTATGAAATAGACAATATTCCGCGCAAGCGGCAGGCGAGTATGACGGTCCCGCGAGCGCGGAATGACTATTCCATACGTGTTGTAGACTATACTTTTTCTTCGACTGCAAATATGAACACTGTATGGCTTTAAACTGCGGACAAGGTTAAAAACAATGTTTTTTGTGACTCGACATTGTAAATGCAACAAAACAGATATTTTTAAATAAAGCAATTAATGTTATTTAATAATTTTATCAAATCAGTACTTAAAAAAGATTTTTATTTAATTTTAGCACATATTTACAAATTATAATGCAAAAATTGAAGGTTATGTCAGATTGTTGTGACAGATATCAGGTTTAAATATTTAACAATAGATGGAGCAGTTTTAATTTTTTGAACTTAATTGATAAAAAACTGGTCAAATATTAAGAAAAACTAATAAACTTTATGCAATTTTAACGCAAAACTTTAAATTGCATTA
Source organism: Brachypterus glaber (assembly GCA_958510825.1). Lineage (NCBI taxonomy): Eukaryota > Metazoa > Arthropoda > Insecta > Coleoptera > Kateretidae > Brachypterus > Brachypterus glaber. The sequence goes on from OY294052.1 coordinate 5,781,114, forward strand.
AATTATTCAATGTTTCATGGTAAAATATATATTTTTTTTCAAAATTTTCTACAGTTTTCTTTACTTTTATAAACAAGAGATGGCACTATATGTACTCATTCTAACACTTGATACGGAATATTCATACCGTATCTAGAGCTAGAATGGATTCATTGTGTTTAAAAAGTGTGTGTATTTGCTTACATTCTAAAGCAGTCGTAGAAAAACTAGTTTTTGGTGCACCAGATGGTATGCTTCGAGGTGCGATGTGCACCGAAATGGTTTGCGTGTACTATTTTTCCTACGAAATAACACCTAAACATAAAAAAAAACGCAAAAATTATCTTAAAATTAATTTCTCAATTTGAGGTTATGGGTTTGGACTTTTACTAATTTTCTGACAGCAGGTATATAAAATCAGCTGATCGTCTCTTCCCAGCCGTTGTCATAGGTAACGGATGGAAAATACGCACTAGCTACTAACTAGGTTGTAGTATGTCGATTTAAAAAATTGTCACCCATCTAAAAAGGGCATCTATTTCAGCATGTTTCTACTTACTTACACATTAAAAGTGGTACAGTACCTAAATGTTTGTTTATACTTTAAACAGTTTATTGCCCTTTACATTCTATAAATTATCGCTCTTCCGTCTGTCTAGAAATGATTAGAGGTATTTTTGTGGAAACGTATACTATCTACAGTAGTTTAACAATTGTTTTACAAATTTTAATGGCCAAATATATTAATCCAGAACACGTAACTAACTGATAACAGTTAATAGCCATAAAAAGAAGAAAAATCCAAACCATAATTTTGGTGTTACTTTAAGGCATTACAAGATACATGGCTGCACATCAAGCCAATCACAGCATCGCATTCTTATGTACTATGTTGTTATGAGAGCCTGTGAATATGTCCTTAAGTAATGGAGCTCTCTACAACTAGAATTATGAAACAAAAGACGTCTACCATATCTCTATCTCATTTGGGCTACCCTTTCCAGCCAACCAAATAAATACTGTATTTGTTTTTCATACAACAAATACAGTATTTATTTGGTTGGCCGGAAAGTGTAGCAGTGAGCGGCACGAACGAACATAGCTAATGTGAATCTGTAGAATAAGATAATTCTACTAAAATTTAGATGGCGCCAGTAATTTCTTTAATAAAAATAATAGTTACACTTTTCGCCCGGCCAAGTAAATATTGTATTTGTTCAACAAAGAACAAATACAGAATTTGTTTGGTTGGGTGGAAGTGGGAGTGTATGTATGTCTTCTATCCTTTTTGGGTAGAACTTTTGTCCCTGTCTAATCTAACAGGAGAAATCTCCATTGCATGGTTTAAATTTTACGTTTTACTACTTCTATTTCGCGTTTGCTTACACTCAAAAAATGTCATTGCAATTTTAATACTAAATTTTATTTGTAAATGCATATTTGTTATTTGTATCGCCACCATTGGTATTTAGTACTTTACTTGTGATATTAAATACTGCAATGTGTGTATTGTATATAAAATGTTGTCATACTAACATAGAGGCCGTGCTGGTACATTTGAATCCCCACGCAACATGTGTTTATTAATACTACCATGTTATAGTAAAAATTACTGTAACATTTGGTAAAGAATATCACACTTATAGTATGGTAGGTATACTTTGAGTTGTTGTTAAGTTGTATTACTGATCTAGTTTATGTTACAGTATTCAGAAAAATTAACAATCCGAAAATAATACCAAAATTTTGATTAGTAATGTAAAGATTGCAACCACACACAATTACACACTGATAAAATAATCGATCCTTTTTTTACTTTTCCCTGTAGATTGTGAACCAGTTAAACATAGACACCTAAAATGAAACCCCGTAGGTATGTTATCTTAAAAATTGTTGGAATCACCCTTAAATGTGAGGAATTTCCGATAAATTATATTTTCTAAACTGGAATTTATCAAATTCCTTCTGATGCGAACAAGATAACATTCTCAAAACCTTACCCTGGCTTATATTTTCCTGGTTTAGATCTGTCAATAACGCTTACAAATGTTTTGATAGACGTGTGAAAGTTGAAATTTTATCGTAACACCATTGTGTATAGTATATATGTGTGGTATCATAAATATTGCTGTATAAACATATCGCGTTTTTATAATAAACAATTTTTTATTTCTCGCGAATTATACAAACGAAAGCAAAACTATTTATAGGGAGACTGTGGAGAATTGTTACAAAAAAAGCCTGGATCAAGTAGTACACTGAAAAAACGAACTTTTCGACGTGTGATACTAAATAAAATAACGTTTTATATACCGGATTTTTTCTATAATATTACACATTCTATACTGTAAAATTAGATGTAAACAATAAGTTTTTGGTTCTTTATTCGTAAAATAAATAAGCATTTAGTTTGTAATATAAAATTCCGGTACGCATGTAAGGTGGGTGAGCCAATAGTTGCCATGTTAAGACATTTTATCTTTTACTGCATTCAAATTTATTTGTAATCACCTGAAACTTCACTATATTAACAATAAACATATCTTTAATGGTAAAAAAATAAACAAACTGCAGGAGCTTCAAAAAATATGTTATTGCTTTTTGAAAAAGATTGCATACTGACCATATTAGGAACCCATGTCCCAAATATTGCCAAGGTACTGGAAATAATAGTAAAGGTCCAAACCAAACAAAAAAATTAACAAACTAGTAAGAAAATATTGTGGCACAATAACAAATTCAGCTGTTTTTACGTACAATTGGTCGTTTTTAGTAAGCCCCACGCACTTCATGTACGTATCAATTATAATATCATATATTCTCTTTGAATAAAAAGCAGAAGCAAGATTTAGAACTCTCTGATTTTTTCGTTACTTCATTTTCTTGTTGTTTTTTGTTTTTGTCATTTTTTTGTTGTCAACTACTTCGAATGGCAATATTAGGAATACCGCTACTTAGACAGAAATCTCAAAAATTACCTTTTTGCTTCTTTATTGAGTAAAACACAATATGGGCCAAGAAAGTGCATCATTTTGCCTACCTCATTACGATATTACAGATATACTGGCAGTGCCATCTATGACGCAGAGGACGAACTAACAAGTTTAAGAGGGGGCGGCAATATTAGGAACATGGCAATAATTGGCTTACCCACCTTATACCAGAAATTTCTTTTTAAGAAAAATATCAATACCTACCAATGTATGTTTTATAATTAATATCTATAATTAATTTATAAATAATTTGTCGCGAAATAGATCATACATTTTATACAATTACACATTGACTAAAAACCTATAACATCATTTAAAATTATCATATATCGCAGGAAACAGGCGATATCCGACACGATATGGACGGTCCAGATTTTAATAACGTTCATTTAATTTATAGTTTTTAACTGGTCTCTCGTTATATTCAAAACTAATTGATGCTTTTCAAATCTATTTAGTTTAAATTAACCATAAACCGTTCATCTTAAACAATACGGGCTATTATTAGGTCGACTGGGTCGATTGGGATTGGGTCGTTGCCTAATACAAATTCCATCTGACCAAAGTTGTTTCAATGAAGTGCTTGATTAAGGTTCATTAGTCAAAAATACACTTCTTAGAATAAGTATAAGGAGTTTTGGTCGATGTTATGGTCATAAGCGTAACCAGATCCAAATTTTGGGTGGTAGCTTGAGCCCCCTATGTATATGTATACAGAGCGGTGGTCCAAAAGTCACCCCCCCCCTCTTAACTTTTGAACCAGTTGAGATATCGACTTCAAATTTGGAACTTTTAAATAAGACAACTTAAACTATCTTTTAGCATATATTTAATACTTTCAGCTCTTAAAATGTGGACAGGGGGGCATGGGGCACATTTTTTTAAATGGAAAGGGGGGTTGTGTAATACATCATTTTAATGTCAAAATTCCTCTAAAAAAAAACAAATAATTTTTTAAAAATGCCTAATTTCATCATAAAAAAATGTTAATTATACTTTTAAACTAATTTTAGTTGACATAAATAAAAATTTATAAAAAAAAAAAACTTAAAAAATCGAATGGTTTAGCACAAAAAATTGAAAAATCAAAACCTTAAAAACCATTTTTAAAAATATTAGTTTAAATAGAGAATTTTATAAGCTTTAAAATGATGTATCACACGACCCCCTTTCCATTTAAAAAAATGTCCCCCATGCCCCCCTGCCCACATTTTATAAGCTGAAAATATCAAATATATGCTAAAAGATAGTTTAAGTTGTCTTATTTAAGAGTTCTAAATTTAAAGTCGATATCTCAACTCGTTTAAAAGTTAAAAGGGGGGGTGACTTTTGGACCGCACTGTATATATATATATGTAGATAGACAGACATGTGTAAACGATATATGCGTAATTTTTATATTTGTCTGTCTGTGAGACTTTTATAGTTTGATTTGGGGGGGGGGGTGTTAAAAAATACACAAATAGACCTCAAACTGGATTTTTTTCCACATAACAATACTTTCTTCATAAAATAAAAATATATAAAATGGTGGAATTCTTTTTGTTTGTATGAAATTGTGTATCGATATTGTTTTTGTCGATTCGTTCATGTGCATTTTAAGGATTATTGAATCGGAATAAAAATTTCATTTTGTTTCGTACGATTTTTGATTTTTGTTTGTTTTCCAAGGCTTTCGTTGCTTTCGACTCTCCGCGTTTAAAACACACTTTGGGGACACGTTTTCAACAAATTATTCTGCAATCTATAAAATAAGAAAACTTTTATTGCATGAAAATCCATTATGAGAGCACAGTATTGGAACTTTTATTGCTGCTTTAATCCAGTTTAAAATGTAATAGTTTTACAAATGAGGAGTACATCCTTCATAAGAATTTAAACGTGGTAAAAAGTTAATTTAAAATAATGTAAAAGTTACTAGTTAATTTTATCTTATCTGGGAGGCTAAACAATCCTTAAAGTATTAAAATATTGAAAAGGACAAAAATGGCTATGTATTATACTGCCCTACTAAGACAAGTTGTCCTATCTGCAAATTAGATGTTTTGAGATATGGCCAGTTTTGATGTTTTTGTTTGCACTTTTTGAAAACATGTTTAAATAAATATGGCGTTGGGTTATGCTTTATTTTAAATCAAAAATACGTGATATCCTTTGAAAAAATATATATATATATTTTTTTTGTCAGAAAATTAGATTGTAATACTAAATGCATTTGTACTACCTAAGAAAGTTAGGACAAAATGATTTAAAAAGTCCAATCAAATTACTAAGATCTGTAAAGTTAGTCCTAGTCCTGACTTATTCGTCTAGTAAAGACTAGTTAGGACAATTTTATTTAGAAAACATTAAAAATTTTCCACATAGGACAAATATCTTAGGCTAATTTTTAGTATTTGGGTTTTAGATAGGACATTTTTTTAGTAGGCACTAGCCCCATGTGTAAAGCAATACAATGGCGTGCTTATCTCAAAAAGGGAATTTTTGCAGATAGCACAACTTGTCTTAGCAGGGCAGTATAGCTATTATGTAAAAAATCAAACCTAAAAATATTAAAATATAAAAAATGACAAAAATGGCGCATATTACTTTGTAACTCTAACATGACCATTCACAATTTTGAATATTAAAATTTTAACACCGGATTTGTGATTCCAAGAACCCCATGGAGTTTCATAAAAAATTGAACTATTCTTTTCCATGGATAAAAAAACAATTGCATGATTTGCATCTTTATTATTTTAAATAATTTAAATCTGCAAACACTCAATAGAGAAAAAACCAATCTCCTGCAAATGTAGATAAATTACACCAAGATGATTTGGCTAGAGTTACTGAAAGTAGGTTCTCCAGTTTCTTTTTACATCTCCAGGTCAATAACGAACCGGCTTAATATTTACTCTACAATCTGCCTACTTATCTTGTGCGCATTTTTGCACAAATTAGGTTAAGTTGTTGCAAATATCTTAAAATCGTGTATAAAGGATCCTTGTATAATATTAACTACTCTGAGATATGTACAATGTGTAATTTGTCAAGGCTTGAAACATTTGAGCATATTTTATTTGAGTGCCCACTAAATAGACCTTTTAGATTAGCTCATATACCTTTTCTAACAAACTTTAATGAACTTGTGAATCTATTAGATGCTCTGGAGTTACGAAACATCAAATCTCTTTGTAACTATCTCATTCAATGTGTCAAATTAAGGGCTTTTTTTTCTAAATGAATAAATTAGTTAATTACTTAGGTACTTATTGTGATTTTTTTTTATATGTTTATTTCATTCGTGTTTATTTTTCTTTTCTATTGATTTATCTAACTCTTGCTGTAAGATGTATTTCTTTATAAGCAATAAAGATTAATATTATTATTATTTATTATTATTATTTGTATCTTTATTGTAACATTTTTTCTAAATTATGCATATATTCCTAACTACTATCGAATAATAAATATTTTTGTAAAAAACTTCGGTCCCGATAAAATAAATGAAATTTTTGTTTGAGCCCTTATGAAATTGTACTCTTCAAATATACCATTACGCTAATGAATTTGTTATCTAAGTGACCTAAAGCTGTATGCACTAATAAGAATCTAGTTAAAAATATATACTTCATTCTCTTTAATTTGTTTTAAAACGTTTTTGTGGTTTGTATGTATTTACTTATGAAAAAGCTGAAGTAGGGGTGACCGGGGCTAGTTATCGCAGGGGTAAGTTGTCGAAGTGCTTATATCTTAAAAAGTAAAATATTTTTCTGCACCAAACCAAGATTAACCGCTGCGTTACAACAGTGCCATTTATCATTTGTAAACTTAAATGCAATAAATTAAAAGAACATCCAGATAAACCTAAAAATGTAAAAATTAAAGAGGCCAGTAATTTTTTTGTGGTAAATATTTTTTCTTATTGTTACTGATTTAAAGCATTAAGATAGGAGAATTTTATGTATAATAATAGTTTAAGGTGTATATTATTTGTTGATATCGTCATTTAGGAGTGTTTATTCGTCAATTAGAAAGTACTTGATACATAACGTAAAATTGACCACTGGGGCTAGTTGTCGCATTTGGTTTGGGGCTAGTTGTCGCATGATCTGGAGATATGTTCATGGTATAACATTTCCTTTTTGGCATTTTTTTATTCAAAACTGTCTAAAAAAAGTGAAACTTTGTCGAATAGCAAATAAATTCGTTTATTAAATTATATTAAATTAAAAAAAAATCAAAAAAATATTATTTAATTATAAAGTTGGAAATTTTGGCACAAAAGTAAAAAGTTAGATAACAATCAGCTTGTGGGGAGGCACATGTCTTATTAGTTATTTATAATTTTTATAAATGCCTTTATATTTCTTCAAAAAAATATACTCGAAGTGCCGCGACAACGTGCCCCGTGATGGGGCACGTTGTCGCAATTTTCAAGACTTCACAAAAAAAACATAACTCTAATACCCTATAAATTTTTCCATGTTTTTTCTTTAAATAATGTTACTGAAACATGCAGCTAAAATTACCATTCGGTCAATTAAAAAAAAATAGAAAAATAAAGGAAAAAAAAACTGACTTTGAATGAAAAGTGCGACAATTAGCCCCGGTCACCCCTATTGAAAGAAGATCTTACAGTAATCAGTTGTTATTTCGAGTTAACACTAGAATTCTGGTTAGTTTTTAGAGAAATAAAACTTCGGTTGCAACTTTACATGGTTCTTTAGCCATGGAAAGAACACACAAAAATTCAAACGGTCAGAATCATTTAAGCTTTAACCTTTAACCTAGGTTTAGCTTGTATTTTTCAATACCATTAGGGAACGTTCTAGTATTACGTAACGCAAAATGTACCAAAATTCATACACTTCATACCTCGGTTCTCGCCTTATTCAAGGCTGTACAGATTTCATATTTTGGCTACCCCCCCTAACATACCCCCTATTAGGGGGGGTAGCCAAAATATGAAATCTCTATAATCTATAATAACGCTAGAACCGGGGTATGAATCGTATGAATATTGGTACAATTTGCGTTACGTAATAATTGAACGTTCCCTTAGCAAGTATTTGTAAAATCTAGTACTATATTTCAGAAAATCTAATCTAAACTATTTCAAAAATTTTATGTTTTTTTACACGTAGGTTGTGGTACGTCGTAAAATTTTTAAAGCTGTCATTTTATGCTGACTGTAAAAGTATAGTATATTCTATAACTAGTATGGAATAGACAATATTCGAGTGTTTCGAGCGGAAAGTTTGTCATACGAGCCGTCAGGCGAGTAGGACGGTCCCGCGAGCGCGGAATGACTATTCCATACGTGTTGTAGACTATACTTTTTCTTCGACTGCAAATATGAAACACTGTAAGGCTTTAAACTGCGGACAAGGTTAAAAACAATATTTTTTGTGACTCGACATTGTAAATGCAACAAAACACATATTTTAAATAAAGCAATTAATGTTATTTAATAATTTTATCAAATCAGTACTTAAAAAGGATTTTTATTTTTTAACACATATTTACAAGTTATAATGCAAAAATTGAAGTTTATGTCAGATTGTTGTGACAGATATTAGGTTTAAATATTTAACAATAGATGGAGAAGTTTTAATTTTTTGAACTAAGTTGATAAAAAACTGCTCAAATATTAAGAAAACCCAATAAACTTTATGTAATTTTAACGCAAAACTTTAAATTGTAATAAATTATTCAATATTTCATAGTAAAATATATATATATTTTTGCTAATTTTGCTACAGTTTTCTTTACTTTTATAAACAAGAGATGGCACTACATGTGCTCATTCTAACACTAATATATATATATAATATTCATACCGTATCTAGAGCTAGAATGGATTCATTCTGTGTCTGAAAAGTGTGTGTATTTGCTTACATTCCAAAGCAGTCGTAGAAAAATATTATTCCACGTATTTAAAATTTTACCTACCATATCTAATGAAAGTACAAATAATAGCATAATATTATGTATTGTAATATAAATCAGAGTCACTGACTTTTATAACATTATAAACGTTTAAAATTATTATTCAAGACACTCAACTTCCGAATTAAATATTGTTTGCTTTTTGTATTTAATATCCTGGAGTTAACGGATTTAAGATTAGAATTACAAGTAGGGGTGACCGGGGCTAATTGTCGCACTTTTCATTCAAAGTCAGTTTTTTCCTTTATTTTTCTATTTTTTTTTAATTGACCGAATGGTAATTTTAGCTGCTTGTTTCAGTAACATTATTTAAAGAAAAAACATGGAAAAATTTATAGGGTATTAGAGTTATGTTTTTTTTTGTGAAGTCTTGAAAATTGCGACAACGTGCCCCATCGCGGCACTTTGAGTATATTTTTTTGAAGAAATATAAAGGCATTTATAAAAATTATAAATAACTAATAAGACATGTGCCTCCCCACAAGCTGATTGTTATCTAACTTTTTACTTTTGTGCTAAAATTTCCAACTTTATAATTAAATAATATTTTTTTGATTTTTTTTTTAATTTAATATAATTTAATAAACGAATTTATTTGCTATTCGACAAAGTTTCACTTTTTTTAGACAGTTTTGAAATAAAAAAATGCCAAAAAGGAAATGTTATACCATGAACATATCTCCAGATCATGCGACAACTAGCCCCAAACCAAATGCGACAACTAGCCCGTGGTCAATTTTACGTTATGTATCAAGTACTTTCTAATTGACGAATAAAGACTCCTAAATGACAATATCAACAAATAATATACACCTTAAACTATTATTATACATAAAATTCTCTTATCTTAATGCTTTAAATCAGTAACAATAAGAAAAAATATTTACCACAAAAAATTACTGGGCTCTTTAATTTTTACATTTTTAGGTTTATCTGGATGTTCTTTTAATTTATTGCATTTAAGTTTACAAATGATAAATGGCACTGTTGTAACGCAGCGGTTAATCTTGGTTTGGCGCAGAAAAATATTTTACTTTTTAAGATATAAGCACTTCGACAACTTACCCCTGCGACAACTAGCCCCGGTCACCCCTACGTTAAACCTTGACTTTTTATTTTAATTTAATTAACAGATCTTTAAGAGAAAAATATATATTTCCATATTGACTTAAACATCTTAAAAAAATAAATTTGTTAAATTTACATTTTTAATTCTTAATAAAGGTTTTGTTAGAAATATTTTAAAGCTAGATATTTTCGGAAAAAGCCTATTTTTCATTCCTTCAGGACTTATAAGAATGCGTCAGGTATATTCGAAATAGTATCAGTGTATCTAAGACCTGTTACAAAGAATTAATATGTCACCTGTCATAATTTAAACTTTTTTCTACGATGTCTTAGATTAAAACGATAATAAAGTTAAAAATCCATCCAAGCGTAAAATAAGAATATAATAGCACCGAGCTTTATTTTACTTTGATACGATGGATACGTCCCAATCGTTACAAAGACCCTTTTGATATCGGTAGACCCTAGACGAAAAAATATAACGGCACCCTTAGAGAAGTGCACTTTTTTGGCATTTGGGAGACACCCCCGTCGTATAGGGCGTAACGCATTTGCACTTTTCAAAGGAGGGAAGTCATTTATATTATTTCCAGAGAAGGACCTTACCAGTAGTTTAATTAAAAAGTACTCTCATGGATGGTTTACCCAATCATTAAGGGCGCCTTTTCATGGAGCAAATGGTACGCAAGTTTGGTGCTATGCAAATTTGCTGCAAGATATACAAATTGCACTTTGATTTGTCTTGTCTTGTTTACACGGTGCCAGTTTGTCGCGATATATTGCAAATTCAAACATTGCTGCCAACCACACCATTTGGACGCCTGTTGACAAAAACCTAACCTAGCATTTGCTTTTACAGCGAATAAAACACCGGATCCAATTGCGATTTCTCCCGTTATATTAGACAGGGACAAAAGTTCTACCCAAAAAGGATAGAAGACATACATACACTCCCACTTCCACCCAACCAAACAAATTCTGTATTTGTTCTTTGTTGAACAAATACAATATTTACTTGGTCGGGCGAAAAGTGTAACTATATTATTTTTATTACAGAAATTACTGGCGCCATCTAAATTTTAGTAGAATTATCTTATTCTACAGATTCACATTAGCTATGTTCGTTCGTGCCGCTCAGTGCTACACTTTCTGGCCAACCAAATAAATACTGTATTCGTTGTATGAAAAACAAATACAGGATTTATTTGGTTGGCTGGAAAGTGTAGCACAATGAGATAGAGATAGGGTAGACGTCTTTTGTTTCATAATTCTAGTTGTAGAGAGCTCCATTAAATCCAATTTAAAACACAGAAACGCAATCAAAAAACCATTTAGAACGACAAAACAATCAAAAATGAAAGAAACAATCAAAAAAACGACAAAGACTATAAATGGCATTTTCGCCTGCTTTGGTCTCTTTTTTCCAGGTTAGTACCACGAAAATTACTATAAAACTAGAAATCATCGAAAAATAGAACATGTTCTAAATATTTTGACTACTCGAAACTAGCATTAAACTTGTCTGTAGACATGCGCAGTGATTGAGTCAATCATTTTTGCAATAAACTTGCATATCATCCAACTCCACCACCAAGCTTCATATAAAGGCGCTTGGTTAAGTTTTTAGATAGTTTAGTGTTAATTAATCCAAGTAATAAAAAGTTTATTTTGAGAAAATAACAGAGAAAGGTTTACACGGAAAAAAAAATTATAGCTAGGAGCGCTATAACACACATACCAAGCAAATTATAATCGCTTATTATATAAATACAAGGCTTTCTCTTACAATTATGGCAGTCAGTGTAAAAATTTATATGAAATACTTTAATTGTTTAGTGAATAATAAAATATAACAAATAGTATGGCATTTATAGCTTAAATAGATTTAATTATTGTCCGTGCTAATAATTTTTATAATATAATAAAATTTCTGTAAATTTATAATAGTGCCTGTAATAAATATAATCGTGTCTGTAATATATATAATCGTTTCCAATTTATTTTTAACATTATTAGTTATTGTGTCCCTTATAATCTATAGCTTAAATCACTATAATTTGCCACTGTTACCAAATATCTTATAATGTATAGCGCAGAGCCCACTAATTTCTTTCCGTGTAATAGCAAGGGAAACTAACTGGTTGGTTTTACCAAAAAAAAAATGAAGTCTAGAAAGTGTTGCTCTTTTTAAAAATGGCCAACTTCTTTCAAAGCTTTTAAAAAACATAAATGTATTGAAACCAATTGGTTTCCTTGTAAAAAGCATTAATATTACTGCTTAAAAAACATACCAGATTTCTTTCTGGGCACCGTTATATTGTAACCCTTCTACATGTTTCTCAGAAAAAAGCTTAAAATTTAACACAAACAAGGCCTTTCCTGGCGTAAATATACATTCTATTATGGTGATTTAGATAAGGATTTGTCACTGTACCAGTATATGCCATCAAGTCACCTAAATAAATAATTTGAAAACTTATTTGGGAAGACTTCAACGCCTTTTCAATTTTCTGGAAAGCTTCCAACAAGTTGTTACAAAAAGTTTTACTACTGATGAAATATTATTAAAAAGTCGACAATTTTCTTTCATCATTATTAATTGTTCATTATGATTCATTAATGAGCTTATTACTTCGCATAATTAATTCCAAAAACATCCTTATTTATTTTATATTAAAATCTGTGATCATCATTATCATAATGTTAGTTTTAGCACTGCAGTATTAATGCCGCTTACCAGTCAACTGGTAAAAACATCATTTTATTTCTTCTCATGATCATGTTATGACATTTTTTATTTTCTTACATCTGCAACAGTGAGCAGTAAATAATAACAGTTATATATTTTTCATTTTTTTTGAGTTTTCTTTCTTTTAAACATCTTTCTTAATGGTACTCTCTAATATGGGGCCGTCCATTAAAGACGCCCGCGAAAATTCTGGAATTTCAGGCACCCCCCTGATTGTCTGATTTTGTCCGATTTCCCTCCCTCTAAAGGACATCCAAAATGTAGTAGGGTGACCCTCTTTTTTTCATATTTTCACTTTTTTTATCATTATGAAATAATAAGAGATCAAAGCCTCCGTCAATCTGATAAAAATTTATTTTTATAATCAAACATAGAATTTTCTGTCAGATACTACATAAAAATCGTCATCTTTATCCCTAAATCGCCGCGGTAGAATTCGAAATCATTTACATATCGTCGGGTAGTGGAATTATGAAAAATGTACTTCATTACATGAAAATTATTGAATTTGGAAAAGTGGACTTTTTATTTTTATAATCAAACATAGAATTTTCTGTCAGATACTACATAAAAATCGTCATCTTTATCCCTAAATCGCCGCGGTAGAATTCGAAATCGTTTACATATCGTCGGGTAGTGGAATTATGAAAAATGTACTTCATTACATGAAAATTATTGAATTTGGAAAAGTGGACGTCTGAAAACGGCTTGACCCCCCCCCCCCCTCCTTGTCCGCTTCTGTCCGATTATGGTAACCCCCCCCCGGCCCCACAACTGTGACCGTCTCTTATGGACGGTCCCTATGGCATTTTTATTAATTTAAATCTATTTTCTTTTAACTACCTTATTCTTAGCTTTAAGTGTTTATTTAAAAAGATAGTTTTTTCTGAGTTCCTAATTGTTTTTCTTAAACATTCCTTAATTAAAACGCATCATCTCTATTTGCAAGCATATTAAATTAACATTATTCTATAAAGTTTTATCTTTTTTTAGCTGTTTAACTACTGTTAAAATGCGATTGTATGCAAACTCAAGGCAAAATTGATTATACCATGTGTCACTAGCGATAATTTATCAGTCATTTTTGTTTCAAATTCCAAAAATCTTATCAAGCTTTGTTTGATCAAATATTTTACCAAAAAAAAAATTGTATCCTTTGTAATTTAAAATCTATAAATTCTCTTTTACAGATTGTAAATAGTATATTGTTTTATTAAGAGAAAAAGTGAAGCTTTTTTTTACTACTCTGTAGAATTTACAAACTACAGACGAGTAAAAAAAAGCACTTTTCCTCTGACTGAAACATATTTTTTTAAATATTAATTTTTGAATTTAATTTATTCAGTAATAAAGTATGTCTTTTTTTTATTAAAATAGTCCAATAAAACCCTTTCGAAATAAACTTAAACCTTCCTTAACTCATTTTAAATGTTTTTCGTAGTCTAAATTATACACTTTTCGCGATTTCGATGGTAACTTGTCTAATGTAGCATTTGCAATTTCGGAGAGATTTGTAGATGTATAAACCATATATTCTTTTTCAATCATTTTTAATCAATTTCGCACAAGGTTTTTGCACAGAATATCGAGTCAACCACCGGTTTACATAATAAACAAACAAGTTTGAAGTATGGCTGTCATAAAAGTCAAAGAGTGCTGCCGCCAGTGGTGGTTTTACTGAATAACTTTTTTTTACGGCGTACAACAATGAACTCATTTTTTTACTGTAATAAAATAGTGATCTAACTAGTGTGTTCAGTTATAAAATATGAACATTTTAGTACGCTTGAAGAAAAAGATAATTTATATTGTAGATCTTTTTAATTTAAATATTCTAGCTTTTAACACCTTATTTTACAGTTAAAAATAAACATACAATGTGTCTCAGAATTTGGGTATAAACTACCTCCTGATGAAATCATTACTGAAATGTAAAATTTGTAATTTATATTTGTAACATTGTAATACAGACATAATTATTTCAGGTATTCCGTGACTATAATAATGTTTTTAAACTTAACTTAAAAGTTCAAAAAAATGATACAAAAAAATGATATAATAATATATGTATTATTATGTTGGCAATTTATTTTTTTTTTGCTATTTTTAAACTACTAAAAATTTACAGATATTTAGAGTCAATTTATTAAAAATAACTAAAATAATTCCATCTACTACCATTCAAAATATAAAGAAAGAATACGTTTTTTAGAAGTACCTTTTAGAATTCAGGAAAAACAGCTTATACGCGAGTTCTAAGATCCTCTGAGACACATTGTATGCTAGAATCTAAGCCTGAACTAATCAAAAAGTAATATTTACGTACCACATGGCTTGTAAATCGAAGCTTCTAATAAATATATAAAACTCTGCATGTATTGAAGGAGCATAAAACTCTAAGACCTAGGCTACCGTCACCCCAGCCACATATTTTCCCGATCGATCTGTAACGTACAAAATATTTAGTATAGTAGACGCCAGAGATATAGTAGAATGTTTACATTTAAAACAGATTAATGTGAGACAGGGGCGTAATTTTATTATACGTAGTATACGTAGTAGGCGTAGTAGACGTTTTGATTGGACGACTGGAGCCAATATACATTGACATGTGCCAGAAAAAATGTTCCCTGCTAAAAAAGATACTCTTAAATTTGTGGCATCTGATATGCTTTTAGTAATTAGTACAAAGCAATTTGTACCATGCTAAATGCATAAAATTTTAGTCCCCGAAAGTTGAGAATTTGTAACCGTAATAAATACTGAACGTTTTTGCATATATGGAACCCCACGAAAGTTAAGTAAACATCCACTAGCTGTTTCAGTAATATCCAACCTTGTTATAGTTCTGGAAACTGTAACGGTATTTATATAGAATAAAAAAAAATGCGGTTGAGGTACAAATTAGAAGCATTGGGCTACAATTAGTACTAATAGTACTAAAAATTGTGTAAGTTTTAAATCGATCGGGGAAACATGTGTGGCTGCGATGACGGCAGTAAGACCTAGTACAGATATGGGCGTATGCACGTGTTACTATTTTAGTATACAATGGAAATGACTTTTCAAAAATGATTTATTGAAACCGAAGTTTAATACTTTGGTTTTATATAGCCCTAAAGAACGTCAATACATTTAAAAATTAAATAAATCTATAGTGGTGAAATTGTCTCCGATTTTTAATTTTTACTTTTTAGAGACACAAAAGTCGGTTCATTTTTTTATAAAACAAATCAAACCAAACGAATTGTCGCCATTTTTAAATTTTCGCAAGGGAAATTTGTCTTTAGATTTTACCTACGTCTTTTGTACACTTCTTAGATACATTTTTATGTGAATTTATTGAATTACTAAAATATAAAAATTTTAAATTTGAACCTGACTTGTAGATCTGGTATTTCTTCTCAACCATAACCGACAAACGGGCTCTTTTGGTCCGAGTATACCATTTATTTATCTCATATGTAGATACCGATTTATATGAAAATGAATTGTATTATCTTACCATATGGCGCTTGAACTCATATGAAGATGTTTTAAATTCCTTTCGATATTTAAAACAAATGTGGCTTTGTTCAATGACGTTTTAGAGACCCATATGGGAGAAGGGAATAAGATATCTTAAAAGATTTAAAGTACTGAGTTTAAAGCACTTTATAACATATATTTTAAAAATATTATTTTTGTTAATGCTAAACTGAACTCCAAAAAGTGGCGTACCTAATATTTTGCCCGAGTTTGATATCTAATAACTCCCGAATCGCTTGTTTCATTTTATTTGGTAGGTGAACATTTTCTTATTGTCAAATTAAGGAGTTCCGGATCAAAAGCCGCCATCTGCATTTAAAAAACAATGAGTTATAAATGGTTAAGACATTGTGGATGGCCAATTCTGCAGAAAGAAGTATACTAAATGGCACTAGTGCCATTTGGCAAACTTGTTTCATCATAAATAGTCTACGATAATTTCTTAACGACTCATAACTAATTATTTTTTTAAATGCAGACGGCAGATTTTTATCCGGGTTTTATGCATATGACTTATACTATAGTCCGTCCAATTATCCAATTAGTTTAAAATTCCCGCGGTTTTTAAGCTACATCATTGGTTAAAAACTCGTACCTTTTAACATATAAAATATTGTGACATTTTTTGTCTATGACAATGACTGACGCTCATTAAAGCTAATAAAAGAAGAGAAAGTTACATAAAAAATGGTTATACTTAATGTTATTTTGTATGGTATTGAAAAAGGTACTTTTTTGGTTTATTCTTCATACACTCACACTAAATTAGCATATTCTACATATGGTTATGGTTATTAGGGTGGAGGGTAGCTATCTACACGCACTTAGGCCACTTAGCTGGGCCCATTGTACTACCTCCCTTTGGTCGCAGCATTTAATTTAACCTCTCAGCCATCCAATTCTTTGAATATATCTAAGAAGATGTCTGGGAGTGATGCTGCTTATACCGGCCATGTCGAGCCAGTACTCGTCTAGCATGGACCCTCTTATTAAGGCTAACGCTGGACAGTGACATAACACATGTTCCATTGTTTCCTCTTCCATGTAGCATCCCCTACAGATGGGGTCGACTGGCTTCCCCATGATGTTAAGATGCTTATTTAGTTTGCAGTGACCTGTTACGATGCTTGCAAACTGTCTTAGGTTATCCCTTTTTAGTTGCATACAAAAGCGTGCTGTCTTTTCACACGGAGTGGGAAGGGCTGCTCTTGCATGTTTAAAGTCGTTTCTCGTAATACAATTACGGGTGTGTTTTATGTGGGTTTCTTGATTAATGAGAGCTGTTTTAAAAGCGACAGATACAGGGATTATGGGCTCTGGACCAATAGGTACAGAGCCTGAGCCTGCTCGTGCCAATCTATCAGCTTCTTCATTGCCTACATTTCCATTATGCCCCTTTACCCATGAGAGTGTAACAGTATTAGAAACTGCCGCTTCCTCCAGGGATTGGTGACATTCCAAAACTAGCTTTGAAGTAATTTTGAAAGACTTGATTGCTAGTATGGAAGCTTTGCTATCCGTAAGAATAGTTATTCTTCTATTACTGATTTCCCTTTCAGAAATAGCTCTCGCAGCATTTGTTATGCCTATTACCTCTGCCTGAAAGACCGAGGCATGCTTATTTCTAACTCTAGATCTGGGCAGAAAACTCCTGCACCTGATCCTTCAGTTGTCTTTGAACCATCAGTGTACATGACAATGTCAGGTACGCTGTCAGTTTCTTCTTTAATGGAAGCATAAGCTTGGTATGATCTATTAAAGATATACCTGGGAGCAACTAGATCGGTCTGAGATTCAAGAATGGGAGCTTGTGACACAAACCGTTCAAGAATAGACTCATGTCCAGGACGCGTTCCTCTTGCATTCCACGTACTATTTGCTTTCAGCCTAAGGGCTGTCTTTGCGGCCTCACCCTCAACAAAATATTCTACATATTGTACAAACGTAAATTATATTGAACACAAGGAAAACGTCAAGTTTTTAGGTTACAATTACAACTTAAGGCCTATCCAGAGACTCGCATAACAACCATGACATGATACATGACGACACATCAAGCCAATCCTGGCATCGCATTCTTATTATTCTTACTATGCTTGTTATGCGAGTCTTTGGATAGGCCCTTTCCAGGAAAACAGTACCGACATCTGTTAATTTTTTGATACACTACGATTTATGCATAATTATGCTATTTATGCGCACCTAAACCTTATCACAGAATTGAATAGCAACAATATCATACGGCTACATACAGTAAAGTAAGGTGCTTGTATGATATTTTATGGTATTAAATGGTCCATTTGACAACAGCTTTTTCGTGTGTAGCTCAATTTTTTTCTTTTTCATTTTAAATTTAGTCAGTTTGATTTAGTGCTTGCTTTTTTGTTCTTACTTCCATTATATTTGTTTACGGTCTTATGAAGCCTAAAACCCACAACGACGCGTAAAAGCTAATGTTCACCGAAAAAAAAATACTTAGGGAGGAAAAAAACATCATTAAAAACATACAAGGCTAAAAATATCTGGTCGTGAACATATTAACGACTTTGAATGATTCATTAAAAAAATATATAGAAGGTGGCTTAGGAGTGAAATATATTTTTGTTAATTTAATAGTGACAACCTTACTCTTACAAGAAGTAAAAATAACAACATATTTTATAATTGTATATGTAAGCCAAATCAATTTATCTTCGTATGTGCGTCTTAACATTCTTTAAATGTTCGAAAAAGTAAGCAATAGTACTACACGGTGTTCCTGAACCAAAGTTAATTTTTTAAAAATGGTCAAAGCAAACAACCAGTGGACACTGCTAAAGTTTATTTTTTTAAGGTATAGATATTTTAAATTTGCCGCTAAATACTCCACAAAGTCCGATTTACACTGAAGCATGTGGCTTGTTTTGAATGTCAACATAACCAAAATTTATACTTTTGTTTACTTACTTTGTTTTTATGATGTTTTGATGTAAAAAAAGAGAATTGATAAAGCTGTTGCTAAAAACACTTTTGTATTCCTGTAGAAACAAAATTTGCTTATAAAATCGCTTTTATTCCAATAATTTAGAAGAATAAACCATTAATTTGTTCTCGTTAATGACACGTCAGCGTTTTACGGTTGTGTAAATTGGGCCTAGTCATTTCGCTTACGACGCATGCGTATCTTACGTTGCTATGGTAATTTCGAGATTATTTACAAGCGGGAAGGTTTAAAATAACTATACCTTAAAAAAATAAACATTAGAAGGGGGTCATCTAGGCTATTCATATATGAATAGCATTGACCCTTTTGGATATAACCATCAATAGCAAAATCCTGGCAAATCGTTTTCGAAAGATACTTTTATTAAACTTTCTTGATGATGGCCCTTTTTTTTATTTTAGCTATAATTTGGGCATTTTTACTATTTTAGCAAAATTTCACTGATTTTCGTATTTCCATTTTTTTTTTTCAAGAACAAATATCCATACAGTAATGTTGTAAAAGGATTCTGATTCTACGGACAAAATTTAACTAAAATTGATATATAAATTCCGAAATTATGCCTAAAATTTCAAAAAAAAAAACAGGGCCATCATCAAGGAATTCTTCTAATATGATCTATTACAAATTTGCTGCTGATTGCTGATGGTTATTATAAGCCTAAATCCCCTTTAACCAATACTGGATACTGGATACTGGAGAATTGGGGTGAAAGGTGCTGACATATTCATGTTGGGCCCATTCTACTACCTCCTTTTGGTAGCAACATCTAATCCCCTAACCATCCAACCCTTTGAATGTACCTCAGTAGGGAATTAGGGGTGATGTTGCTTATATCGGCCATGTCGAGCCAGTACTCTTCTAGCATGGACCCTCGTTTTGAAGCTAACGCTGGACAGTGACAGAGCACGTGTTCCATTGTTTCGTCTTCTAGGTTACATCCTCTGCAAAGTGGGCTATAGACAAGTCCTTTAACCAGTATCCATTCTTTGTAACTTAAACTGGCTTGAAGACTCCCGTGACTAGTAGGAGAAAATTTATCTATCCCGAAATAGAATCCCTATTTTCTTTATCAAATAATATATTAAGAGGGTAATCTTTCGAGGCTGCACGTGCCTACCAAAAGCTTAAGTCTTTGGCCACCTGGAATATATTTAGGATAATATAAAGTTCTGGTGTTTTTATTAGATACTAGGGAGCTATTAACGATAACGGATTACCGATGACTTTCCTAAATACCTACTTTAGAAGCCAAATTTTGATTAAATAATCAGACTTTTCGTTTCTTGGAAAGAATAAACTTTTTATTTTTTTTTTTGTTGGGAAAAGAATATTGTTTTTATTGAACTGATTTCTTTTGGATATATTTATAAAACATATTAAGAATATATTTTTTTTGCGTTTTTAGTACATCTTGACCACTTCAGACAATTTTTAAACGGCTCCACAGTTTTTGGGCTTCCTGTAACACATAGAGTAAAAATTCCAACGGGATTCTATTCATAAGACTAAATACTAGTAAATAAACCTAAAAAATATTCTATTTTTAATATTTTTATCATTTTATAAACATTTTTCTGAAAAATAAAAAAAAACGCCATTTTATTTTTCAGAAAAATGTTTAGAAAGTTATAAAAATATTAAAAATAGAATATTTTTTAGGTTTAGTTACTAGTATTTAGTCTTGAATGAATAAAATCCCCTTGGAATTTTTACTTTATGTGTTACAGGAAGCCCAAAAACTATGGAGCCGTTTAAAAAGTCTTTTGGAAATGCCCTCTGAAGTGGTCAAGCTGTACTAAAAATGCAAAAAAAAATTATATTCTTAATATGTTTTATAAATATATCAAAAAAAATCAGTTTAATAAATACAATATTATTTTCACAAAAATAAATAAATAAAAGTTATTTTTTTTCCAATTATGAAACGAAAAGTCCCCTTAAGAAAATAATTAATAGTATATTATTTAATTAGTGTCTAATATTTGCTATTAATCATTGAGGGTGAATTTTGGGATACGAGCCAATAGGCGAGTGGCCTAATCAACCGAATGATTAATAGCTATTATACACGAGTAGAATACTATACTTTATCCACGGCTGTTTTGAAGTTTAAACGGTTTATTTTTACAGACCCGTGATTAATAGGCCTTTTAATCACGGCATTAGATAAAAGCTATTATACTCATAATTCACATATTGTGTGATGTTTGCTTCTTGCAGTAAAGGGCATATTTGTGTCATCAGGTTTTGATTGAATGGAGCTCTCTACAACTAGAATTATGAAACAAAAGACGTCTATCCTATCTCTATCTCATTTGTGCTACACTTTCCAGCCAACCAAATAAATACTGTATTTGTTTTTCATACGACAAATACAGTATTTATTTGGTTGGCCGGAAAGTGTAGCAGTGAGCGGCACGAACGAACATAGCTAATGTGAATCTGTAGAATAAGATAATTCTACTAAAATTTAGATGGCGCCAGTAATTCCTTTAATAAAAGTAATATATTTACACTTTTCGCCCGGCCAAGTAAATATTGTATTTGTTCCATAAAGAACAAATACAGAATTTGTTTGGTTGGGTGGAAGTGGGAGTGTATGTATGTCTTCTATCCTTTTTGGGTAGAACTTTTGTACCTGTCTAATCTAACGGGAGAAATCTCCATTGAAGATTTTTTGCAAAGGGTTTTTGTGTCCTGAGATATTATTTAATAAATTGCAAACCTCCGTTTAGATAGCACTCTGTATATAGTGTCTGCTAAGAATCAAAATAGGTGATCAAGAAATGTTTGTATTTAAATAATTGTGAATAAATGATTCACACGTTTGATTTTGAGGACAAATAAATAAAAAAGAGAGAACAAATTCCGAAATAACAGGCGCCATCACGCGCCAGCCGGAATATCTGAACCATGTGTGAAAAGAGTGTTGGCAACACTGAGTTGCTTTAATTTGTATTCAAATGAAGGAATAATTATGTACAATAGTGGACAAAAGTGATGTTACAATAGTATAGTCCATCTACTTGTTCATAGACAAAACCATACAGAGCGGTTCAAAAGTCACCCGCCCCCCTTTTAACTTTTGAACCTTGTGATTGTGGAAAGTACTTATATTACATTTCAATAAGGCATTCTTTTTTAGCGGTGCGCACTTCCCTATATTCGCCAATTGTTCTAAGACTTTGGGCTCGACTTCGGGATCATTTTCTTACTTCTGTCATCTACTATATATAAGGGCATATCCACAGGCTCGCATAAGAACGTAATACATAAGAATGCGATGCCGTGATTGAATTGATGTGCCACCATGTATCTTGTAAGCCAATCACGGCAGTTTTATGCTCTTATTTAATCTTCTGGATAGGCCTTGAAATGCATTAAAACAAAAAAAAAGATTTTGCTTTCTTCATACACTTATGTTTTGTTTTATTTTGTATATTATGTTTATTGTACTTATGCATACAGTCATTACTGTCTGACTGTAATATTTTGCATATTATGACTGTACTATTTTGCATTTTATGTTTATTTATTTTTCCTTTTCTGTTTCAGGTAAGTTCAAGTAATCTTCTATCTGAAAAAAAAAAGAGCCATTGGGTATGTATCATAATAATAATAATAATAATAATAAACTTTATTCATAAATTAAAATGAAATATTCACAGGAAATATACATTTTGAACATGAACATTTGTCATAAAGAAAAAAAAGTATAGAAATATAAAGTACCTAAAGTAAAGAGCAAACACAAGTAAAATACAAGTAGAATACAAGTAAAATAAATAATTAAAAAAAAATAAAATAAACAGAATAATTTAAATTACATTAAAATAGTGAAAATACTCTAAAAATAGTAGTTTATCCCGTGTAATCACTTAACTGATACGGTTCGAATTCAACCAAAAGCTGAAAAACTTTTCTTTTAAAGGTGGTAAAGTTTTGAGTTGACTTAATATTATCAGGAAGTTTATTGAACATAGATATTGCAGAATAAAAGCTTCCTTTTTCAAAAATAGTTAATCTATGTCTAGGGATAATATAGTTGAAGTTTCTGCTACTTACTGTTGTCATGCTATTAAAAAGCTGATGGTTTTTAAATATAAAAATTAATATTTCATAAAGATAAACACCAGTGAGCGTTAAAATTTTATTATTTTTAAAAAGTCCTCTGCACGAGTCAGAATATTTTAGACCTAATATTATTCTAAGTGTGCGTTTCTGAATTCTAAACAACTCGTCGACACCAGTACTTCTTCCCCAGAAGATTATTCCAAATTTTAAAATTGAACCAAAGTTCGAGTGATACACCACTTTTAGTGTGTCGAAACTTACATAAGGTGTTAGGACCCTTATAGAAAACATAGCCCTGCTTAATTTTTTACCAAGTTCTTCTAAATGTAAACCCCAGGAAAGATTTTCGTCCACATGAAGGCCTAAAAATTTGGTGTTATCTGTTATATTGATCATTGTATCCCCTATATGCATCTATATGCAGTAAAATCACCAACAATGTTATTATGTAATATAAAATTTATGATTATTTCTTAAATGTGTTAACTCATAAATAGCTTTTAAATAATACTTTAAGCAGTTAAGTTTTGACATATTTATTTCCAGTAGGGGTGACCGGGGCTAATTGTCGCACTTTTCATTCAAAATAAGTTTTTTCCTTTACTTTTGTATTTTTTTTTATTGACCTAACGGTAATTTTAGCTGCATGTTTTAGTAACATTATTTAAAGGAAAAACATGGAAAAATTTATAGGGTATTAGAGTTATTTTTTTTTTGTGAAGTCTTGAAAATTGCGACAACGTGCCCCGTCACGGGGCACAATGTCGCGGCACTTCGAGTATATTTCTTTGAAGAAATATAAAGGCATTTATAAAAATTATAAATAACTAATAAGACATGTGTCTCTTCACAAGCTGATTGTTATCTAACTTTTTACTTTTGTGCCAAAATTTCCAACTTTATAATTAAATAATATTTTATGATTTTTTTTTTAATTTAATATAATTTAATAAACGAATTTATTTGCTATTCGACAAAGTTTCACTCTTTTAGACAGTTTTGAATAAAAAAATGCCAAAAAGGAAATGTTATACCATGAACATATCTCCAGATCATGCGACAACTAGCCCCAAACCAAATGCGACAACTAGCCCCAGTGGTCAATTTTACGTTATGTATCAAGTACTTTCTAATTAACTAATAAACACTCCTAAATGACAATATCAACAAATAATATACACCTTAAACTATTATTATTCATAAAATTCTCTTATCTTAATGTTTTAAATCAGTAACAATAAGAAAAAATATTTACCACAAAAAAATTACTGGGCTCTTTAATTTTTACATTTTTTGGTTTATCTGGATGTTCTTTTAATTTATTGCATTTAAGTTTACAAATGATAAATGGCACTGTTGTAACGCAGCGGTTAATCTTGGTTTGGCTCAGAAAAATATTTTACTTTTTAAGATATAAGCACTTCGACAACTTACCCCTGCGACAACTAGCCCCGGTCACCCCTATAAGTCTTAATGAACAATTATTTTTAGCTGTATCATTAATTTATTTGCCTTTAATAAAGCGTAGTTATCTACAAAATTATCAACAACTAATATAGCTATTTTCCTAACAAGTGCGGAAAAGCCTCTTTACGCATGCGTTAGGAACAATACTTTTTCTACGAGCAGTCTTAAAATAAAATATACTTTTATATTTTATGAAATAAATCGAAATAAATATTATTTTTACAATTTTTCAATAAGAAAATCAATTCACAGGTAAGAAATTTAAACATTTTTATAATATTATGAGTAAATATAACAAGAATAACACTAAACTAATAAGAAATTAAACAATATTTATGCGTGCGGAACAACGAACTAATAACTCTTCTCTCTAGAATACGCATACCGTTAATATAAATTATCGCCAACATATCGGTTTGTTTGTAAACAAATAGTAGGTATATTCAGGCCTGAACAATAACAATTACCAGTAAATGTTATTGTTGTCTCTGTTAGAACAAAGCTGTGCGATTAAAACAGACGAATGTATATGTTGGCTACGTTTTTGTCAGTTTTTACGAATGAAATGCCGATTCTAGAGAGAAGAGTTATTAGTTTGGTTGCGGAAAAGGCTTTCTTTCCACACGCATATGCGTGTGGAAAGAATGATCTTTCCGCACGCTCGTAGGAAAATACTTTTACTGTATCGAACAATGGTTTATACAGGGTGTAACAAGAAATTAAAAATAATCTCTACAGATTAAATTCCTTAAGAACTGCTGTGGAAAATTAACAATTTTTCTGCAGTTATCATGTCCAAATGATGTTTGTTATTCTAGAGTAATTTAAGCTATGCTTTTCTTTTAATAGAAAAACAATATTTAATACCTATTTGCTGCTGCTTAGTTACATCAAATTTGCCATTTGCAATGGCGATTTCTCCCGTTAGATTAGACAGGGACAAAAGTTCTACCCAAAAAGGATAGAAGACATACATACACTCCCACTTCCACCCAACCAAATAAATTCTGTATTTGTTCTTTGTTGAACAAATACAATATTTACTTGTCCGGGCGAAAACTATAACTATATTAAAGAAATTACTGGCGCCATCTAAATTTTAGTAGAATTATCTTATTCTACAGATTCACATTAGCTATGTTCGTTCGTGCCGCTCAGTGCTACACTTTCCGGCCAACCAAATAAATACTGTATTTGTTGTATGAAAAACAAATACAGTATTTATTTGGTTGGCTGGAAAGTGTAGCACAAATGAGATAGAGATAGGGTAGACGTCTTTTATTTCATAATTCTAGTTGTAGAGAGCTTCATTAAATCTAGCTTTCCAGTTCCGTTCCAGAACTTTTTCAGAATGGCTGTTTTAGGGACAACTTGGTAATGACTGTAATAGATGTGTGGTGTGTCTTACTGCTAAAAGTTTTCTTATTTGTTTTAACCCCTCAAATGATCTGTGGGTGTAATATGTTACATTCGGTCCTAAAGAAAACTTTTTATAGCGCGAAACTCGATAAGATACTTTTTTAAACAAATATTATTTTAGGAACAGTAAACAAATGCATCCTTTAACAAAAGCAACGTTGGTCCTTAAAAGTTTGTATCATATTTTACGATTTTTAAAAATAAACTTATTTATGGCGCTGTCTATATTAAATAGTATGGAATAAAAAATATATTTTTCTTCTATTTTAGTCCGTTGTTGAGCAGTTAAGGATTTTTTAATTGTTTTTGATTTTTTAGTAAAATATACACGGTGTATTTAAAATAAGGTCCGAAATTTTAAGGGGTGATTCTACATCAGAAAATATGAAAAAGTGTCTAAAAATGTGTCGTAAGGGAGCTAAGCAACGAGGGTTTTCCCGTGAACTAATTTTAATAAGGCCCATTTTCCAAGTATTACCTATTGCAAATTTTGATCATTTTGGACCCCCACCCCCTGTAACGCCATTTTCTTATACCATTAACACTTGGAAAAACAGTTTTTCGTGCCTAGTTATTGTAAAATACAGAAAATGGATGTGTATCAACAGAGATACTTCGTGCTCTTCAATTTAATATATCATTTTTCAGAGAGATAGGACACGATCGCCTAACTGTAGAGGGGTTTATAAATTGATTTTCCAAAATTACTTGAATGATTTATGCCCGTTGGAGAGAACATTAATTGGAAAACGTCAAATACTACTGCATAATAATTAATTTTCCACCGTTTGCACCCGGTGACTTTTTGTCAATTTAAAATGCAAATATAAACCGAAGTGCTTTAAAAAGGTACACAAAATTTTATTTGGTTATAATCAATATTTTCCTGCTAAATTAAAAAGCCAAAGAACTTTTACCTCAAGAAGTAATTTCAGACCAATGTTTATGAAGGTGTCATCTTTTTGTTTGTTTAATTACTAACAGAAACGCGATACAGCTTTTGGTGTAAAATGTAGATGTCGCTAGTCGACTTTCAGGCTACCTAGTAGCGATGTTGCATAGTTTCCACCTTATCATGAATTCAAATCATTATACTTAAATTAAAAATGTAAAAAACTTTATTGTGTATACTATAGTTATGTTTAATAATATAGTATATTTAAATCTATTAAAATTAAACTACTAGTTCACATAAAACTCATACAGAACTAATGTTTCTTAAAATTTACAATAAAATATCCAAAGTATATGTTTCCAATCGGCAACACTGTACCCAGTCATTTTACGACATTAGACTGTGAGTTTACACATTCTTTCTCTCTCTTTACGCGTACTAAGTGTAAACAATAGTCACTCCCCACCAGCCCCTCACCGTAGTTGGTTCACGGTAGATTTCATGTTCCTTCTTGAGGTAAAAGTTCTTTGTAAAAAGCAGTTTTAATCATACCAGTAATAATTTTTTTGATTTTAAATTAAAAATAAAAAAGAGCTTAAGCATTTTCCAGAGAAGACGAAATTATCGGATTACAAGTATTCCAATTTTAAGCAACTATTACTTAAACTTAAGGCTGATTCAGGCTAAAAAACATTTTATTTAAGAGCTTAAAAATATAAAAACTTTTGAGTCACTTAATCTAAATATTAGGTACTTGTTTTTAGTAATCATTTCTCCATGTGTAGAAGTTGCAGAGAAAAACATTAAATTAAAAATATATCAAGAAGAAAGTAAAAATATTTTTTTTATTGTTCTTATGTCAGCTATTCTTGACATACATGTTTAATTAAATAACATAGAAGTAATTTATTTGCATTTATTTCTAATTTTATTCCGCACTTTAGATAAATTTTACTGCAACTTAATTTGATTTAATTAAAGATAAATGTCAAGTAGGCTCGTAAAAAAATATTTTGTTTGCCTACTGGCGACAAAATTTAATTCAATATTGACCTCTGAGTCAACATTTTAATTAAAATATTTCCGTTTAAATACAGGGTGTCCCGACAAAAACAAATCAGTCTTTTTCTGGCAATACTAGTGGAAATCATAAAATACAAGGTTTTAATTTTAGCTAATCTTAATAGTACACAAGGGTGTTACAGAATAAATGTGATCATGATTTTTTACTTTTATTTTGCTTAAACTGCGCATTAATTATTTTTCAGTTAATGCTTTTCTTCTGCAGACTCATTTTTATGAAGATACGAGGTTAAGCAAGTAACATGAATATATGCTTTTAAATTTTAATCAATATACAATTTAATCGCTGTTTTATGTTAGCAAAATCATTTTTGTTGGGTCACGTTGTATACAGGTCAATTCAGAAATAAGTTACAAGATTTTATAGGGTGATTTTACATCCAAAAATATGAAAAAGAAGTCTCTATAAAGGTTGATCCTGGTTAAAAAAAAATCCAAACCAAACAAAAATTACATAGAATGATAGCCTTTATCAGTGTCAGGGAATGTGCAAAAATTTGTTACTGTAGTCCATAGGGTTCCAGAGATATTGAATAAAAACTACTTTCAGATGCACCCTTAGGAGGGTCGTAGCTCCCTTAGGGCTCATTTCCGGAAAAACTATTATAGGAACTTTTCTCATATTTTTTGATCTAGAATCACCCCTAAAAATTTTGTAATTTATTTCTGAATCACCCTGTATGTATTATTAAATTTTCCCCGGTTATGTTTTATGAACAAAACATCGACCCTCTACTTGAAATTTATCGAATAAAATTAATATTTATTAATGCGCAAAAGGGGTCGTTGCAACGCGTTGTATAAACGGCTAATCAAGCATTAAAATGTCGTAAAACCGTAACTGTTTTAATGCCACGATGCTTTATTGCATGCATTTTGTGTCTCGCATTAATATTTAATATCATAGGGTGATTTATTTCTACAAATAATTCCAACATTTTATTATAGTGGACGCCACAAATATAAGAGATTTTTTTTCTGGCGCTTTTCAAGGTTTATTGACCCTACCCGTCCAGTCAGAACGTCTACTACATCTAAAGTTTATTTTTTTAAGGTATAGTTATTTTAAAACTTCCCGCTTGTAAACAATCTCGAAATTACCATAGCAACGTAAGATTCGCATGCGTTGTAAGCGAAATGACTAGGCCCAATTTACACAACCGTAAAACGTTGACTTGCCATTAACGAGAACAAAACAATGGTTTATTCCTCTAAATTATTTGAATAAAAGCGATTTTATAAGCAAATTTTGTTTCTACAGGAATACAAAAGTGTTTTTAGCAACAGCTTTATCAATTCCCTTTTTTTACACCAAAACATCATAAAAACAAAGTAAGTAAACGAAAATTATAAATTTTGGTTATGTTGACATTCAAAACAAGCCACATGCTTCAGTGTAAACCGGACTTTGTGGAGTATTTAGCGGCAAATTTAAAATAACTATACCTTAAAAAAATAAACTTTAGTACGTCATCTACGTACTTAATATAATAAATTTAAATTAGGCCTCGTTCTAAATGTAAACATTCTACTATATCTATGGCGTCTAGTATGCCGCTGTAAATTTAACGTAGTTAATACTACGAGAAAAAATATATTTCTGGGAAATATAATTTTAATCATTACAGTTAAAAGAAATTAAAAATGGAGAACACGAGTAGAGTTTAATATCCAGAAGTAAACTAATTAATTAGTTGCCTCAAACCAGTGAGTTTTGTTAATGGTAATAATTCTAAAGTTTTATTCTGGTAATTAAGTTGATTAAAACAACCTTCGTCGATTCCTTCCTACAGATTTTTCTCTGTGTATTTTGACAAGTTGGTAGTTATATATAGTTTTCGACAAAGTGATTTGTAAAAATAAACTTGTTCAACAGAAGAAATTATCTAGGCAGATTAAGACATAGAAATAAAATTAACAACTCCAATATTTCTAGACAGATTAAGACAGAAATAAAATTAACAAGTCCAATATTTCTAAAATACAATTTCGAACTTGTACCATTTAACTTGGCAAGTTTTCTTCAGAGCATTCAAGTAAATCTTTATGTAAATATCACAGGTCTGCATCAAATTTGCTTTATTGGACTTTATTCTTGTTTCCTACTTCTCCTTGCACGATAATATCTTTTTCTTTTTATATTTGTCTCACTACCAACTAGGTAAGTTGACATTACATAATTAACAAGCCGACAGTAACTGAAAGTACTACATCAAGCACACTTACTAGTGATAGATGAAATCAATAGAATCAATACAAACAAAACCGTAACTAAACAGAAAAAAAAACATTTACCTAAGGGGGACACCTAGACACAAGTCTACTATTCTTAATTTTATGGAGTGATTCCATAAAAAAAATGATTTGTTGAATTGTCACACATAAATGTCAAAAATATTATTAATAAAATACGCTTTTAACTCCTTGGTAGTGAGTAAACGTAATGCACTACTCGTGGGTAAGTTTTTTTATGTCTTCGGTCGTGTTTATGGACCTCAGCTCCGCTTCGGTCCGTTTTTCTCACTACCAATATTATTTTATTAATAATATTTTTGACATTTATATGTGTGACAATTCAAAAAATTATTTTTTTATGGAATCACTCTGTAGAATTAAGTATTAGGTAGTCTTGTCTCGATGTCCCCCTGCGGTAAATGTCAGACACTTAATGTCCTTGCCCGGTAAAGCGTTTTTTCTGTCTAGTTACGGTTTCGTTTGTATTGATTTCATCTATCACTAAGTGTGCTCGATATAGTACTTTCAATTACTGTCGATTAGGTAATGTCAACCAGTTGGTAGTGAGAAATAGTTATTTATGGTACTAGTGGGTAAATTAAGATATTGCCCATGAGAAAATTAACCTGCGAGGCGTCAGCTAAGCAGGTTAATTTTCGAGAGGGCAATATCGGTTTACCCATGAGTGCCATACAAGGTTTTATCCAATAAATAGTTTAGGAATTCATATTTTTATTAAAAATTTTAATGACATTTACAAGAAAATAATTTGACAAGTGACAGTTGAGTGGGTAAAATAAATAATTATCCACTCAATAAAGTAAAAGCAACGCGGGGGTTATTATTGAGTTTATCTATTTAAAATAAAGCTGGTAATTATCTTATTTTCTGTATGTATAGGATAAAATATTTTTTTTAATCCGGGTGGTCAATATTTTTTTTAAATATCCGATTTTACCAAAGTTTAGTATAAAAGCATTTTTCAAAATCTTAATGTTAAAGATTTCGGATATTTTGGAATGTTGTGCGATTAATTTTTTAAAATTAATTATTTATTTACTAATAAAAAAATCACAAAAACACAAAAAAAACAAAAACCAACAAATTATTTCTAACATGCATATCTTTTTAATCTTTATGGTTGGTAGTTTGTACAAC
The DNA here is from genome assembly GCA_958510825.1 of Brachypterus glaber. Lineage (NCBI taxonomy): Eukaryota > Metazoa > Arthropoda > Insecta > Coleoptera > Kateretidae > Brachypterus > Brachypterus glaber. Next base: position 5,812,685 of record OY294052.1, read on the forward strand.
TGGAGATTCTTGGAATAATCAACGTGAGGCAATTACAAAAGAAAATTAACATTTTAAGTATTCAATTTAATGCCACTTAAATACAGTTTCGAGAGAGACATCAGATTTATATTTCATGATTTTGAAACTGTGAGGACTTTTATTTCAGCCACTAGCAAGGCGTCCTTCAGTGAAGAACTCCCTGCTACTAGCTACGAAAACGTACACCGAACAAAAGATTTTATTATTTTTGAGCAGATTTTTTGACTTATTTAGGAGCTCTTATTTGACGCTTAGCTCGTTTTGTTTTAGTTAAATAATTTTTACATTATGGTATTTATGGTAAAAATTCGTAAATTTTAGTGTTAGGGGCAAATTTGTTTTAGTAAGGGAACGTTCAAGTATTACATAACTCTCTTGGGGGGGGGGGGGCATTTTGGAATGTTACGCCCATGTTAATGGTATAGGAAAATAGCGTTACAGGGGGGGGGTCCAAAATGATCAAAATTTGCGTTACGTAATACTTGCACGTTCCCTAACACCTAAATTAAAACCAAGATAATAAAAAAATATGCACATTTTAAAAAGTTTATATCAAATGCCGTCCAAAAGTTACAAGGGGTGTACCATTTAAAAGAATAAAATGGTTAAATTTTTTGTTAAATTTCACAAGGAAAATGGAATACAGGATTAATACTCTACCATTATTAATTTATTTCTATTTAATATTTAATCTATTTTCAATGTAAATTTAAATTTAATCTACCTTAAAAGCAAGTAGAGATTCTAGGTTATTGTAAAATTTAATGTTTTAAGCTGCGCCGCTAAATTAAAATCTTAAACGCTACGTTTTCTATTACACGGAAAGAAATTAGTGGGCTCTGCGCTATACATTATAAGATATTTGGTAACAGTGGCAAATTATAGTGATTTAAGCTATAGATTATAAGGGACACAAAAACTAATAATGTTAAAAATAAATTGGAAACGATTATATATATTGCAGACACGATTATATTTATTACAGGCACTATTATAAATTTACAGAAATTTTATTATATTATAAAAATTATTAGCACGGACAATAATTAAATCTATTTAAGCTATAAATGCCATACTATTTGTTATATTTTATTATTCACTAAACAATTAAAGTATTTCATATAAATTTTTACACTGACTGCCATAATTGTAAGAGAAAGCCTTGTATTTATATAATAAGCGATTATAATTTGCTTGGTATGTGTGTTATAGCGCTCCTAGCTATAATTTTTTTTTCCGTGTATGGTTGAACGTTATTTCACGAAATTACAATATTTCAAATTTAATATCGTCGATTAATTTTATGTCGTAGTGTAGTTTTACTCAATGTCATTTTTAATTAATAAACACTAAAAAATAGCATAATATTTTACATCAGTCACAGCATTCATAATATGAATTTAATTTATTTATATTATTTAAAATTAGTTTAAAAGTACCTATAATTAATTTTTTATACCAAAAATTGTTTTTTAAATTAATTTTGACGAAAATTCCCATTTTAAACCCTCAAAAAATTTCTAAAAAATTTTAAAAATATATGGTCAAATATAACATTGTATGAGCTTTAAAATTATGTAACACACGACTTCCCTTTCCCTTAAAAAAAATTTCACATTTTAAAAGTATATTTCTGTGGCTTGGTTCTAAAAGGGCCGATGTCAAAAATTTTGAACGGATACACTAAGTCAAACATTGGCCTTTTTAGCACTTTAACAGAAATAAATATTAAAAACACACATCGGCCCTTGTCGCTTAAAGTCTACATTTATCTCACAAGCACTGACATTAGTTTTTTTAGGTTATATAGATCTGAAAAAAAATTGTTCGTCGGTATAACTCAAAATACGGAAAAAGTGACATTGGCCATTTTAGAACCAAGCCACAGATTTAAAAAGATAGTTTAAGTTGTCTTATTTACGTGTTTTAAATTTGAAGCCAATATCTAAACTCGTTCAAAAGTTAAGAAGGGGGATTTTTGGACCGCTCTGAATGTTATCCTCACTAAGCATCTTCTATACAAAATATGTATATGTAAACTATTTTTTTTTACTTTTTCTGTTATTGTATTCAAAGCCTGCTTAATTATTTATTGTGACATTTAAGTTTTACTGTAAACAGATACTTTTAATTAAGCCATTTAAAAAAGTGACTATTAAATTACCAAGTGAATGGTCAACTTAAAAGATTATCTTTTCGACTTAATAATGTCTGACTGACAGCATTCGCAGACAAACGCATCGCTTCCCTTGATGCAAGCTGCAAAAATAATTTGATGACTCATCCACGTCGCGACGGCCAGAGGGACGCCGTAACCAAGTAACGAAAGACTCGCTTTGGCTTTCTATCTAAATAATTGTGTAGTTACTATACAAAAGGGCCTGGTTTTTAGGTTTCAGTTAAATTATTTTTTTCCAGAGTCACTTTAGCAAAGCTAAAAATGTCGCAATATAGATTGGCTCTATTTTTTTCAGTAAAAAGTTTTTCATTTTGATATTTGAATTTTTTAGGTTATATTTACTAAATATTTTTTAGCTATCAGGAACTATATTATATACAGGGTGTCTCAACGAAGCCGACTCAGTCGATATATACGAAAGTATCCACTTTAGAGAAAAACTTTAAAGGGAAAAGTTGTATGGTTTAAAAAAGGCACATTCTAAAAATATTTTAAAATATACAGGATGGTCCTCCTAGGGTGGGTAACATCTGATTTAATTTTTTTAAAATATAATGGTATATTTTTTATTATGTTATGTCCAAAATTTAATTTATTTGAAAAGCAGTAGAACATCTTCAGCATATGAGTTTTTTGTTTTATGTTTTAGGATATTATGTCCAGATAGGTCCTTAGTTTTTTTAAACATGTTTCTCTTCTCAGAGAGACTCGTGGTGCTAGTTAGTCATTCCTTGTACTATCTAAAAATTATCTAGTTTAAAAGTAACCTTTGACTCTCTTGTATGTTCTTAACTGAAACAAACAAAGCCCTTTTTGGGAATTAGTACACAATTTATTATACATAACGTTACTGCCAAAAAAGGTTTTATTCGGATTAATATGATTTTTAACTGACACATTAAAAGATGCTATCTAATGTACTTTAATTTTTAATATAAATGTAAATTTCTAGAAATTTTCCCGTAGATGTAGAAACAAGCATGTTAGGGTAGATTTTTCATCAAATAATAGTAAAATTATTTCAGCAATTACTGTCTTACAGTTTCAGTTATTGGCTAGTTTTACACATTGATTATACCGGGTGTTTTTTTTAACCTGAAACTTTCAAATATCTCAAATACTATGCATTTTAGAAAAAAATCTAGAACAAAAGTTGTTTGTATTTTAATAGGGGAAACAAAATGACCTACTAATTTTTTACCAACGAACTAATAACTCTTCTCTCTAGAATACGCATACCGTTAATACAAAGTATCGGCAACATCTCGGTTTGTTTGTAAACAAATAGTAGGTATATTCAGGCCTGAACAATAACAGTTACCAGTAACTGTTATTGTTTTCTCTGTTAGAACAAAGCTGTGCGAGTAAGACAGACAAATGTATATGTTGGCTACGTTTTTGTCAGTTTTTACAAATGAAATGCATATTCTAGAGAGAAGAGTTATTAGTTCGTTGTTTTTTATATTTATGTTTTCAAGTTCATTTCAAGGTCAAGTTTGTTTTTTTTTAAATAGAAACATATATTTTTTAACTGTTATTTAATATTTCTCAAAAAAAACAAAAATATTTTGTAAAAAACTTTTTTTGATCGGACTTTTAGTTGCAGAGATAACACAGCCACACAAAATTAAAAAAGTTGGATCTCCTACGGACTTTTAGTCAATTCGGAATTTGAAAGTTAGCTCTCATTTTCAACATAACCTCAAAAAACATACTTTTTGCAATGATATGTTGATGTTGAAAAATGAAAAAATAAATAAAATATGAAATTAAAAACAAAAAAATAAAGTAGTTTAAGCTTTTGGAATCTGGTGTGAAAAACATCTTTAACACTTTTGTAATAAATAAAAATGTTAGACACTAAATCACTATTGATGAAAACTTTTTTTATTTTGAATAAAAATATTTGATATAATCGCTAATAGCGATTCGCTATGATATAAAATATATATCACATGATATAAAATATATTTATTTATAGCAAGTTTTCCAATTTCTGAGAGATTTGCTCTTTCGATCCTTCATAATATTTTCGTCCCGAGTATATTTTTCATTTAAGTCCTTAATCTTTATCCAATAAATTGGTATAACAAGATATATAGTTTTATATCCTGGATTATATAAAGAGTACACGGAAAGAAATTAGTGGGCTCTGCGCTATACATTATAAGATATTTGGTAACAGTGGCAAATTATAGTGATTTAAGCTATAGATTATAAGGGACACAATAACTAATAATGTTAAAAATAAATTGGAAACGATTATATATATTACAGACACGATTATATTTATTACAGGCACTATTATAAATTTACAGAAATTTTATTATATTATAAAAATTAGCACGGACAATAATTAAATCTATTTAAGTTATAAATCCCATACTATTTGTTATATTTTATTATTCACTAAACAATTAAAGTATTTCATATAAATTTTTACACTGACTGCCATAATTGTAAGAGAAAGCCTTGTATTTATATAATAAGCGATTTTTTATTTTATTATTCACTAAACAATTAAAGTATTTCATATAAATTGTTACACTGACTGCCATAATTGTAAGAGAAAGCCTTGTATTTATATAATAAGCGATTATAATTTGCTTGGTATGTGTGTTATAGCGCTCCTAGCTATAATTTTTTTTTTCCGTGTACAGGTTTCAAAAGGGGTTAAACGCAATTGACTGGATTTTTCAGGAGGAACAAAATATTGATTTATTTTTTTTTCGGAACCGAAATTTTAACAAAAAATATTTAAAATTCGATACTAGTTTGGTATTTTCATACTTGTATGCATGATTATGAATATGAATAAGTTTTGGGGTGGATGGACACAAATGTGGCGTAAGTAAACTGAATATTCAGTTACAAATAGATAGGAAATCGGAAGTTAATATCCTATACAACTGTACTTTAACTTTTGTTAAAAACATTTCATGTTCGTCTTTAAATATTAAAGTAGAGGAAATGCGCCTAATTTCGGATGGTTTCCAAATTTCGGATAGTAGTGTATTTAAGATACTGTCTGCAAAGGTAAACAGAAACCTACTTTTATGTGAAGCCAAATGTCAAACTAAATCCGTCCTGTAATATGATAACGGTAGAGCTTCTCCCCTTTAAATGGCAGCACAAATCGTTTATATTGCAAATGGCAGTTTTGTGCTCAGTTGCATTATTATGCTTGTTTATTTTATAAATAATCGTTATAAAAGTTCGTGCTTCTGTCTTGGGTAAGTTATGATGTTAGTTAAGTTGATCCACTATTCATAATTAAGCAATTTGAAAACTTAAACATTCTACAAATTTCTAATCTAAAAAGCAGAAAGTTGCCTAATTTCGGATAGACCATTTTTGTGCATTTGATTCCCAATTTCGGATATCCGCAAGGTAATTATTATTCAGGATAACCAACCATTAATTATTATTTTTATAATGATACAACAAATTAAGATAAACAATTTTGAAAAAACGAAAATTACCTAAGATATACTAAGATATTCGAAATTGGGAATCTAAAATTATAGTTCCTTTAGTATTTCGTAGAAAATCGCTTAATGATTAAATTACGTCTTAAATGTGAAGGAATAACAAGAAACATAAGTAATGGGATCCAGATCTACTCTTGAAAAATTTTTTTCCTATACGTCCGAAATTAGGAGCCCTTTTTCAAATGCACAAAAGTGCGCTGATTTTTTTTAACCGTGTTTTTTGGAAAAAATAAACTGTAATAAAATTACTTTTATAATAAATCATGGTTCGCTATAATAAGTTATATCTGGTTATATAAAAAAAATATCAAAAAGTAATACCGAGTATTAAATATTGAATACATTGTAAATGGTATCCGAAATTAGGCGACTTTAGAACTATAGTCTTTTTAACAAAAATTAAAAGTAGATTTGTATAGGATCATAACTTCCGATTTCCTATCAATTTTTAACTGAATATTCAGTTTACTTTTTACAGTGTACTACCGATTTCACGTAAAAACAGCTTGTAAACAGAAATGGCTTATCTGTGACATACGTGGCCCCGTAGGTTATAATGGGTTAACCCATTATGAAAGAGGCACTTTTATATATTATATTTTTTCTATTTTGCGACTCATAAGCTCATAATCACACGCATTTTGCGTGTTTTTATAGGCACATAAGAGGTCTGTACTTTTTGTTCTTTTGGGTTGGCAACAGACCTGGCCTATCGCTTGACGTTTTCCGTGCAAATGTCAATGTCGCTTTAAAGTTAAATTTTCTACAAAATTTTGTGTTTAGGTTATTTTTACCATGTTAGAATTGTGGCTTGGTTAATTGCAGTAAAAAAGAGAAGAGATGACTATAAAATATATCAAAATATCATTTGATCTTAGAATTTTAAACATGGTGTAAACTGTAATGCCAATCCAAAACAAAAATCCCTAAATCAGTCATCAATTTAAATGTAAGTTTTTTTAAATTTTAGAGCAAAATAGAAAAAACTGTATAAAGCTCTCGTTTCATAACACGTTTTTAGCGCACTAGTACTTTAGAAAACTCGCCGTAAGCGGCTCGTTTTCTAAACTTGTACTCGTGCGCTAAAAACGTTTGTTATGAAACTAGTACTTTAATATACTAATATTTATTGATTAAGAGCTCAGTGAGTTTTATTTTTGATGGTTTATTTAAACTTATAATCTTATCAACACTACATTCCTGCCAGAGCATAAAGATTTATTTCGTTTAAAAATTTTAAGTATGTGTTGTAAAAATAGAGTTTTGTTGAGATTAGGTACGCAAATAACACATTCCTACTGTTTGTTTAATTGCAGGCACCTTTTATGGAAAGAAAAGCCATAAAATTCATCAAAGAATTATTATTACTATTAAAAAAATATATTAAACTTTTAAGATATTTCGTTTTAGTTTATGCTTATTTTAGCTTTAAACAAAACAATAATATGAAAAGTCCAAACCAATGTTACTGTAACTCTTAATGTACTCGTAACCATAACTTTACCTTTAAATTAAAATTAAATGTATTACATCTTCTCCATGTTCAAATTCACGATTTTTTTTTTATTCATATTATCCACATCATAAAAAACAGTTCTATTCTTATACGTATGTATATGTATGTTTATTTTAAACAGAAATACCTTTTTCCACGTGCTTTATTGTTTACTTTTATCCCAATTTAAATAAAACCATTGAAATGTAGAATTGTTGTTTTTGATGGGTTGTAAATTAGAAGCAGTAATAGCCACCATTCTGAATAGAAATGAAAATAACCAATATTTTCTTCAATAATAAAGGGGAAACCCGTTTTTAATTAAATTCTATCTCTAACAGAATGTTTTTTACATGTAAATGGCGGTTTTATTAAACTAGGGGGCGAAAGAAATATATAGAAGCAATCAAAGTTTCCTTTCTATAGATATCTAATGCGTTATATTAGTTTTTATAAGGATGGTACTAATGAAAGGCTCATTTAAAGGGATTTCTTTTCATGCAAGAAAGCGTAGAAAGTAGGGGGAGGAAAGTTAAACATTAAATACTGGTATCAGAATCTTACATTACACCGAAATGAGAAAATAGCTCTAAAGGAAATTAGGTATATTTTCCTTAGATCTGTAACACGCGGTGTTTGCAGTATTTTGGAATTAAATTAAGGGGATGATTCTACATCACAAAACATGAAAAACCAACACAGGAACGTATGTCCGGAAATAAGCTCTAAGGGAGCTACGGCCCTTCGAAGTTGGACATATTGAATGGGGAACAAAAAAAGCACCAATAAAATTTTCATGCTGCAGGGCGATTTAAGCAAATAATTATTCTTTACCGAAACACCTAAATTTAATATGTAATAGTAACATTTTTGGTGGCACTTAATTGCATTTTTTAAACACGGTTGCTCCTACAGTATTACACTTATGACATTTTTTATGTATTTTTACCCGAGGAATCTATATTTTTTACAAAAAATAAAAAAAAAGTCCAAAATAAAAGTTTGGGGCAAAAATGTGTCACACATTTTATACTTCTGTGCACGCCTCTGGATAGATTCAAAATTCAAAAAAATAAATTAACTAATTGCCCTCATCAATCAATCTTGTCGCTCTAGCTCAAAGGGTACCAGAGTTATTAATTTAAAACCTTATCGGCCGGCCCTCGGCTTCTAAAAACCTATTCAATCGAAAAACTTAACTTTTCGCCCTTGTATTATAAATAACTATTTTGTATAAAATTAAACATTACCTTCTAAAATACTGTAGTATCACATTATAAATAATGTAAATCAACATCAACGAACTAATAACTCTTCTCTCTAGAATACCGTTAATATAAAGTATCGCCAACATCTCGGTTTGTTTGTAAACAAATAGTAGGTATATTCCGGCCTGAACAATAACAGTTACCAGTAACTGTTATTGTTGTCTCTGTTAGAACAAAGCTGTGCGAGTAAGACAGATAAATGTATATGTTGGCTACGTTTTTGTCAGCTTTTACAAATGAAATGCCTATTCTAGAGAGAAGAGTTATTAGTTCGTTGATCAACATACTCTTGTTACAGTGTACAGTCAGTTATTCTAGTAATTCTGTATTTTATTATACTTTTTGTGTCACCTTTGACCTACTAAGGTTATAATTTTCTATTAAAATTTGTAATGCATGATAAGCAGACATTATTGTCAGACGAGTGCAAAATAAAGTTATAAAAAAGTCAAAAAAACAAAGTAACTGAAATAAAATGTTATATTAAACCAAAATTTAATGTAGTTTGTGCTTCTTGTTTATGTACTTTTCGTGTTTCTACTTTTGTTACAAAAATTATAAATTTCCTCCAAAATATACAGTCGCCCTTTTTTTTATTATTTTTCTTTTTGGCAATAACAAATTGACCTTTAATATCACGAAACAAAGAAACTGATGAAAAATAGAACAAAACTGTAAAGGTCGTTTCAGTGTACTTGTCAGGCCAGTGTGGAATTGAGTTATAAACATAGGCGTTAAACAAATAAATACAAAAGAAATTAACCTAAAGTTAAGATGTTGCTTAGAATTTCAGGGGATACTTGTTTAGAGAGATATTATACTGCGGTAATAGTACAATAGTTTATTATGCACCTAGTATGCGAACTAAGTTTTCAGTGTTCAGAGATTGAAGTTTTTTTTGGTAAAAACGAGACAAAAATCAGTCGACAGTACTTAAAATTGTGACGATTTACGGTTTGGGAACTTGTAGGTGTTGAAATTCTCTCTAAACAGTATTATATTACGGTTACAGTGGGCACTAAATGTCGAGTTGCGTTCTTAGTAACCGTACCAAAGTACCTTAAAAATTTATAATATATGAAGCTTATAGAGAATTTCAAGAGCTACAAGTTTGCTAATAACCACTTTTATCGTCCGATGAATAATTTGGCTGAAAAAGGGAAAAAATAATTTCACCTCCAACATGGCTATTTTTAAATTAACTCGATTGTCATTAATATATTAAAAAAATTATCACAACAAAAATTGTTGGAAATTTCCTCCTTAACAAAATTGGTTATATGCATTTTCATCGTAAGATGCATATTAAGTAACCCATCCCTAAAATTCAAGATAGCGGACACCCCTTACGCAAATCACCCGGTGAAAAACTAACAGGAGTGTTGTGGCTGGTCCAAGCAAATCAAAGACCGACTGGTTGCTGGAAAAAGGAAGAACTGCACTCAGACAACTTGTAGGGGTCCTCACGGGCCACTGCAAGGTAAGGAAGCACCTGGCAACAATGCGGATTCTAGAGAGTCCGCTATGCCCAGAGTGCGGAGAGGATGAAACATCCTCTCATTACTTAGCCGAGTGCGTCAGATACGACAGGATCAGGTTGCAAGTCTTTGAAACTCAAAGACTCAACCAAGAGGAACTAAGAGATCTCCCCTGGGCCAATATCCTGACCTTTATTGAAAGGACGGGCAGGTTCAAGGAGGACTCAAATTAGTAAATGGCTGGGATTGCCTGGGGTGACAAAAAAGGGCCAGAAATGGCCTAGTTGTCCGGCTTTGGCCAACCCAAAAATTTACTACTACTACTACTAACAGGAGTGTTCTGCTACCATCCACTACCACCCTTTAAAATATCTTTGAGTTTTCTGTTAGATCTTCAGTTAGAGTTTTCAATTCTTTAGTTAGATCCAATCTAGAATATGCCTCAATTATTTGGTCTCCTCAATATAATAATCATATTGATGGGTTGGAAAGTATCCAAAGAAAAATGCTTAGGTTTTGTGCTTTTAAATTAAACACTCCTATTCCTGATCATAACTACTCCCACATTTATTTATTTTTAGATGTAGATTTATTGGAAAGTAGGAGAAAAAAGTCAGATTTATGTTACCTTTTCAAAATATTTAATGGGCTTATTGATTGCCCAGACTTACTAAGTCAAATACATTTAAATGTTCCGGCAAGGGTCATGCGCAACATTTCTCCCATGGATAGAGTCATGACTTTAGCCAATAGTTTGGATAATTGTGACTTTACTTTTTCCACTTTAGCATCGTTTAAAACCTCTTTAAAAAGCATTAACTTCACTGATGTTTAAATTTCTTATTAATGTTTAATTTTTTTAATTTTAGTATTGTATAGTTTTTTGTTATTTGCAAGGTTATTTTTTCTATTTTTTTTTTGTTATAATTATTATTTTTTTTTTTACATTATATTAGGTTTCTATTATCATGTTATCTTATGTACATTTAATTTTTGTAGTGGGGTTTTCCCGTTAATAAATAAATAAATAAATAAATATCAGCCCGTTTACATTTATTATTTGACAGGACTATAGTATAACTCTATAGGATAATAACTTTATATCCATTTGAAACTGAATATTCAGTTTTGCTTTTTAAAGTGTTACTATGATTCTATAGATTACGAAGAGTTAAATATGGTACACTACCGAATGCTGCAGTTGTCATCTTGCATCTATCCAATAAGACGTTAATAAAAAGCCTTCTAAAATTAAACAGGAATGGAAACACGCATTTATAGATTTGAGCATTTCCATTTGCTCGCTAATATTTAAAATTTACTCCAACAAAATTGTCATGTAAATCTTAACTGCCGTGAAAATTGTCATAAATTATAAGTCATAAATTATGACTCATAATTCATAGTTTATTAAAAGCAATATTTCAACGACAAAAATAATTTTCTTGACTGAATATCCCAGAGCATTTTTGGAACTGATTTATGTTTTTTTATAAAATTACCTGTTACTATACTCTTTGCAGTCTAAGGTGGGTGATCCAATTATTGACATGTTCCTAATATTGCCACCCTCTCTTAAACTTGTTAGTTCGTCCTCTGTGTCATAAATGGCACTGCCAGTATATCTGTGTTCCTAATATTGCTATGCGAAGTAGTTGACAACAAAAAAATTACAAAAATCAGAGTTCTGAATATTGGTTCTGCTTTTTATTCGAAGAAGAATCGCTTGGCAGATATGAGATTGTAATCGATATGTACATGAAGAGTGCTTACTAAAAACGATAAATTGTTATTTAAGTGCCCAAATTTTACCTAAAAACAGCTGAAACTTTTATTGGCCACAATATTTTCTTATTAGTTTGTTAATTTTTTGTAAGTTTGTTCTTTACTATTATTGCTAGTACCTTGGCAATATTTGGGACATGGGTTCCTAATATTGTCACTATTCAATATTTTTTAAAAAGCAATATTTTTTTTTTCAGCTCCTGCAGTTAGTTTATTTTTTACACATTAGAATAAAGATATATTTATTGTTTATGTAGTAAAGTTTGAGGTAATTACAAATAAATTTAAATTCAATAAAAAATAAAATGTCTTAGCATGCAATAATTGGCTCACCCACCTTACAATAATTTTAAAAATTTCAAAATCGTCTAAACCTAGCCCAGACAAAAAAAAATCTATATCCATAAACCGGATGTCCCGTCTAAGAGAGAGCAGTCGCTTTTTTTTGCTTTATTATTAAAACTATCGAAATAAAATGAATATCGGTCAATATACACCTAACAAGCTATAGGTGTGCGTTCGGAAAAAAAATAAATAATATTTATTTATGGTACTAGTAGGTAAAGTAAGATATTGCCCATGAGAAAATTAACCTGCGACGCGTCAGCCAAGCAGGTTAATTTCGAGAGGGCAATATCGGTTTACCCATGAGTGCCATACAAGGTTTTATCCAATAAATAGCTTAGGAATTCATATTTTTATTAAAAATTTTAATGACATTTACAAGAAAATTAGTGACAGTTGAGTGGATAAAATAAAAAATTATTCACTCAATAAAGTAAAAGCCACGCGGGGGTTATTATTGAGTTTATCTATTTAAAATAAAGCTGGTAATTGTCTTATTACCTGTATGTATTGGATAAAAAGTATTACCTGCGTTGTTTCTGTAAAAAAAACGTTATTTTTAAATGTGCAAAATCATGATTTGGATGCATTTTATATTTATATATCTATATATAAACTTTATCTGATTAAATGGTTTAATTTAATCAACTCTATGGGTTATTGAGTCACAAAAATTCTTTTTCTTTATTGGATTACACAATTTATAGATTCAAGTCAATGAAGAAGTCGTTTTGCCGACATTTTGCCGGCATTCCGCATTTTATAATCTCGTGTTGTGACTTCCAGTATAGGTCTTTACTGCAGATAAAAACGAAAGTATTTTATAAATTCTTTAATTAAAAACGATTATTTTTTTATTCCAAATGATAAAAGCTAATAACGCATTAATATTTATCGATAAACTGGAAAATAGCAGGATTTTGTACTTTTGTACTAATCTCTAATATAAAAGACTTGTAACTTGAAATTGTATTGTTTAAACTAAGTACTTTTACGTGATTTTAACCTATTAGTCTAAGTAACTTACCTTATTCAACTTTAATTAAGCAAAACATTTGATTTAAGAACTTAACATGTTTGCAGACGTACAAACTGTTAAACCACTTCATCTGAATATTACTTACTTATTTTAAGTAATCATTTCTCTGTGTGTAAGAAACATTATTCAAAAAACCTCTTTTCATGATATATAGCAATCAATAAAATCTTAAACCAATATTGCTTTTTTGACGTAACTAAAATTGTTGTAATTGTTCAATGGCTAAAATTTTATTTCCGTCAAAACAGTAAAAAGTAATGCGTTTTTTTGCTTTGGATTTGGAAGGAGATAATTGTTTATAGTGCCCTAGGAAATAAAACTTTAAACATCATTTGATTTACCATTGGGACGTAAACTATTTTATAGCTTTGGGTTTTATATTTTCTTTTTATACAGTTTTTTTTTTGTTCTCCAATTTAAATTTAAATGTCGCATTAAAGAGAAAAGACAGCTTTTGTGGTTCAAAGCTGTTAGCTCAAAGTTGTTTTTTGTACTTATTTTTAATGTATCGCGGTTTCGCTTTCTTTAAGAGCTTTTAGAACGTAGGTATGTTTTAACCAAGTGTAGAATATTAACAAATAAATCGTTTGTTTCTTATTATATTTTTAAAAAAATACACCTTTGTTGTTGTAAAAAATTGTTCAAATAATAGTATCTATATTGTTTTCCTAAGAGGAAAAGTGCAGCTTTTTTGACTAGTCTGTAGAATTTACGGACGACGATATATTTTTTTAATATTAATTTTTGAATTTAATTTATTTAGTAAAGTAATTTTTTTATTAAAATAGGCCAATAAAATCCTTTCGAAATAAACTTAAACCTTCCTTAGCTCATTTTAAATTTTTTTCGTAGGCTAAATCGTACACTTTCCACGATTTCGATGGTAACTTGTCTAATGTAGCATTTGCAATTTCGGAGAGATTTGTAGGTGTATAAAAGACTGAAATTGTACAGTTTTAATCAATGTTTTTTACTTTACAAAATCAAGGAAAACATTATATTTATTTTTTGTGTATTTATTCTGTTTAAAAAATAAAAATTAAAAACTAAGGAAGGTATCTGTGGAATACTATACTAGGATTCGTGTCTATTGGTTGTAGAGAAGCTTTTGCGTGATGACTTAAAGCTTAAACGCGAGACTAATAAATATAATTTATTAATAACGTAATAATATATAATATTAAACAAGCCGTGAAGATATGTAATGCTTCGCATTCTATAATATACTCCTCGCAGTTGCAAGTAGCAAGAGGTTTTAAGTTAATTAAACTGTATTGATATATTTCTAAAACCTTTTTTAAATTTGGTATTATTGACTATTTTAATAAAGGTATTTTTTTTTAATTACGTTGGTAGAAGTATTTATTCCTGCACTCTTCCTTCATTTTTTTAATTTATTTTTTTGAAAAAGTCTACTAGCCAATAGCGTGAGTTCGATTCTCACTGGCGCCGATTTGCCTTTTTCAATTAATAATTGAAATTGGCGAAGGCGTAAGTGAAGCGGACATTCCCTATAAAAACCGGTTCGAAAATCAGTATAAGCCGGTGGTTCCCTCTACTACTAGCCCACAGAAGTCCTGGACTTAGGGGATGCTTAATTAAGTAAAATAGTACGAGATTAAACAAACACGTAATGTAATGTAATTTTTTTATAAAAGTAATTTTTCCTCAAAAAATGAAGTTAATCGGAGATTTTCTTCCACTATTTGCGATTTTTTTAAATATATAGCCCCCCATAACCTTCTTAGTTTTGGGGGATTTTTTTTTATTTTAACAAGCTTCGTGTTCTTATCAAGATTGTTTTTTTGCTAAAAATTTTAAGTCGATCGAATTATTCTTTCTTGAGTTATCGCGCCGGAAATCAAACGTAACATACGGGTGGACAAATTTTTGTTTCATTTAGGACTTTTTTTTTCTTTTTTTGTGGTCCAAACGTTGGACTTCATAGAATAGTATATTCTATAACTAGTATGGAATAGACAATATTCCGCGCGAGTGGAAAGTTTGTCATAAGAGCCGGCAGGCGAGTATGACGGTCCCGCGAGCGCGGTATGACTATTCCATACGTGTTGTAGACTATACTTTTTCTTCGACTGCAAATATTAAACACTGTATGGCTTTAAACTGCGGAATTGAATCCATTCTGTGTTTGAAAAGTGTGTGTATTTGCTTACATTCTAAAGCAGTCGTAAAAAAAGTATAATAAATACCTACTTCTTTACTGTAAAGCTGTGTAGACTATAATAAGTACTATTGAGATTTGGTACCACCCAATTTTTAATAATGTATGTTACAATGTAACAGCTAAATTATATTGTTACATACAGCCAGTTGGTAGCTATATGTAATTTTTTTCTTTAAATGACTATTTGTACAACTAATAATAAGCGCTTAACTCCAATTATGTGCAAAACTGATGGGAACGTTGAACTTGCAAACGCCATGGTGCACCATGTGTACAAAAATTGTAAAAAAGAATAATAATTATTATTAAACCTAAGCGATATTTTAAATGTATGTGGAATTCATTATACACGGTAAAAAATAACTGTAAAATAATATAAAAGTACATAAGTTTGTAGTGATGTGGTTTTTTTACTAATAAATATTTCACTATTAATGTTGTGATGTGGTATATAATTCGGTTATAGCCGAGCGGTTAATTATAACTTTTATTATAACTTACTCAGTTAGGTTGGCCATACAATCTTCTATCGTACTTAAAGTATACCCGAGCGGAGAATATACTTAACCACTTATCACTTTATTCGGGAGCGGGTATTCTAGGAGACGGCGCTTAGGAAACAGATAAAACGATTTCTTCTTAACTTAAGAATAATATATTAAATATATGTGAATAAATTCTTCAAGAATATGAAAGATCAATTCTTACTTCTAAGTCCTATTTCTATGCAAAGCCCTTAAATTCTAATTTCCATTAAATATTAGTTTTCCATTAAATACTTCTAAATTAAAACATTCTATGTTTGAAATCCCAACTATTCGCAATCAGTTTGAATTCCTAACTTATTGTCCACATTTTTCTTAGTGTATATTAAAACTGGTTCGTATAAGTCTTTTAAATAAGTTTACAAAATATTTTTCAAAGTTAAATAATATTCGTCAAAATTTCTATCAGTGTTCATACTAACAGTATTTATAAGTGTCCAATTATTTTTATGTCTGATAAAACGAGTCTCAAAATTTTTCTAAGTTTAAAAACTATTTTTTAATTCAAGAATAAATCTCAAAATTAATTCTCACAGAAACTACATTTTCACTTTTGATTTTGACGTGGAGGCAGTCTGAATATTACTGAATAAAAATGAATCTTTTCATGAGTTTATATAGCTAAGAAGAAGGTCACTAGTTAAATTTATTTGACAATGCTATTAGCGCAAAATATCTACAAAGATACCGCGCATATTTAATTACCCCGACAAAAGAGTTTCAGTCTCATCAATTTGCAAACTAATTGCTATTTCTGACATCTGAAACGATCATTTCGCTCATAAATTAAATTTGTATAAACAATTAAGATTACTAGACAACTTTTAAGTTATACCGACAAGAATTACAGAGGAGGGGTCCGATCAAATGTAGGACACACCGAACTCTTCCGAAGCCGAATCTCGTGAAGCCAGATTGTATCATAGCGCAATATTAAAGAAATATTATTTTAAAATTTTAACAACATATAAAATATTCAGATCATAACAAGTTTATTAATTTT